>CM041630.1:39460642-39675751 GCA_023333625.1 Bothriochloa decipiens | reverse complement strand
AGGCAAAGAAAATAATGAGGATAAGAACAGGATCAAATTTAGGTTTGAAAGAACAGCAAGTTCATATCATCTCATTTGTCAAAAAATCATTGTTCGTTAAGGCAACAAATCAGTAGCACTTAGCACATAATTTTGAGCTAAACATGATCTATGAAATGGCAATGTATCCAAGTTTTTACCAGGTTTCCATTTTCAAATTTGATAGAAACATATAAAGGAATGATTGCAAACTTACCTGGATATGGGAAGCTATATCAGCAACTGTTAGCCTCAAGCCATTTTCGTGCTGCCTGAGGATCCATTCATAGAGTTTTTCCTGAACCAACCAAAGGAAATGAAGTTTTAGTTACTACAGCACGCAGGAAGAAAGAGGGGGGGGGGGGGGGGGGTGGGTGTGTGCATACAATCACTGTATTTTCATGAAAAGGAAGCAGTTTTGAGGGGGAAAAACACTATTTCCAACTTACAAACACCAGAGCAAAACAAGCAAATGTGAGTCCAATAGTCCATGGGCCGGTGCCAACTTAAAAGTTAGTATTGAGTTTGACATTAATGCCAGGACATGCAAAATTGTCCCTTGGATATTATGCCAAAATGAAAATTTGAAATACCATACATACAACAACAACAACATAACCTTTTGTCCCAAGCAAGTTGGGGTAGGCTAGAGATGAAACCCAAAAGAGACCAGGAAACAAAGGACACATAGAGAGTACAAGAAAAAAAGATTACAGTTCAGGCACGTTAATTGCTAGTCTCCAAGCGCTCCTATCCATAGCTAAATCCTTAGGGATATTCCACTCCTTAAGGTTTCTCTTAACTGACTCGTCCCAAGTCAGTTTAGGTCGACCTCTACCGTTCTTTACATTATCGACCCGCTTTAAAACCCCACTACGCACTGGCGCCTTAGGTGGCCTCCGTTGGACATGGCCAAACCATCTCAACCGGTGTTGAATCAATTTCTCCTCAATTGGTGCCACCCCAACCCTATCCCGAATATTGTCGTTGCGGACTCTATCCTTCCTTGTGTGCCCACAACACCATCGCAACATACGCATCTCTGCTACACTCAATTGCTGAAATAACATACATCATCCCCAAATTAGAACATCAAAGCAGTATCAGAAAGCCCTTTGTGTCATCTCACACCTGCTAACTTGTTTTCAAACGGCATGACATGTTAATTATTAAAAAAAATAAAGCACATAGAGATATGATGTAGGCTACAGAAGATGGATAAATAATAACATTGAACAAAGATCGGTATGGTCACTAAATTTGGAGGAAAGGCAGCTTGGAATAAAATTTCAGGCAAGAGCCTGCTCCAGTTACCAAATTTGACATTCACATATAGTTTTGCGAAAAGCTAAAATCATGCTACCATAGGGTGCAATCATCACGTCGTAAATTCGACACTCATAGAAACAACTGCACTATTTTTCTACCTATTTAATTCTAATCACAATTTGTAGACAACCTGAGCATGTACCTCGAGAACATGTTCTGCTTCAATGCATTGCAATGAACTAGCTGAAAGCCTAGAATCCTTTAAAGCCATGCCTAATACTATTGTGTGGCAGGCGCTTAGTGGAATGTTGTGTCTATTTTGTTGGAACTCAGCCCGAGTGCTCACAGATGCATGACACTCGACCAGGCAGCAGACACTGGGGTAGGCCGAGTAGCATTCCAAAGATAGCTAGTCAATCTGTTTCTTGCAAGGGTCAGATGAGCGCATAAATAGGCTGCTGACGCTTTCAAACTAATTAAGCATATATAATATACTCTCATTGTAGATTAGGACTCTTGCGAACATGATAGATGATCTAGCATACATTATTTAAGCAACTGTGCACTGTACATGCCCAGTTGTAGAGCATGAGGCAAAATTTTAGGTGTGGGTGGGTGGGTTGGCCAAAGGCACAAAAGCACAGAGTCAATGTACAAGATACTGTGGAGTGTATCATGGTGCCAGACTGCCAAGAGGGCGCAATATAGGAGAAGCATGGTGGTGCTGGTGATAACAGATGGTGCCTTGGCCCAATGCCATGCATGGCACATCAAGAAAAAAAAGCACTAGACAGGAAATCATTGAAATGAGCAGAATAAGCATGCAAACCCAGGTCCCTCAAGCAAATATATGACAACCAAGTATCTAGATATACGCCTTGCTAGGATGCACTACGTGTGTAGTGTATCTCAACCAAAAGGACTAGGAGCATTCGGAGTGCAGGCTGATAGGACACTGGAGGAGGGCTTGAGGCATCTGCAGTTCTTTGTAGCCTCCAGGTGATGGCACTTGGTGAGATGTCAGCAGCTTGCAATCAGAGGCTAGAGCCCCGGTTTCGGCTCCACCCGTGCACATGCCATAAGTTATTATGCGCAAAAGATGTGGTGCCAGGAACAACATGAGGAAATGCATGCTGAGTTGTCAGTTAGAAGCCACTACTATCCATCTGATGATGAGATAAGAAGAGGAGATTTAGTCTAATAAATATGGATACACGTTTAGCAACCATACTGCACTACTATAGCTAACTTGTTGTGTCTGGAAAAATAAATGTTAACTTCCTACCTAACACAAATACAATGTGGACCATAAAACAATACCTATCATATAGAAATGCAGTACTGCAATCTCTGACCAAAACCACAATAAAAGATACTACAAGTTGTAGTGCCAACTGCCAAGAAATCTGTACTTAGGCTGGAACAGTACAGCAGTATCCTGAATGGTGAGACTTCCGACTTCCATGTAGCAGTGCACAAGCAAAGTAAAGTTGAAAAGGATGCATCCTTGGTACTACTCCCGAAGTAACCTGCCCCAAAAGTAAAGTCTCTAGCCCCTCCCGCCCGCTTTCCGATTGCACACCCTCCCTCTGAAGTCTGAACCTAACCAAGCCTAATCTGAGCCTTGCAAGTTGCAAAGCACAAAGTGAGACGCCCACAGCCGCTTCAACCGAGAAAGGAAAAGCTAAAGTAACACGGAAGCAGCTAATTAGAGAAGGAGCGGCGATTAGAGCTTGTGAAATTCCAAGACGGATGACTCCAATTGGCAATACAACAGTTGCTGTTTCATCAATCAATTTTGTAGGAGGTGTGACACTGAATAGGATACCGAGAACAGAGGTCAACACTCAACAGGACCGAGCTGGGGATCGAGTATGAAAAGAGATTAATCCCAGCAAATGGTGGCAGTGGACGTGGATCGAAACTAATCACGCGCAGCCTATCCATCCATCTACCAAGTTGAGCCAGAACAGGACGTCAAATATACTTGCTATTGCCATCATATCCTCTGGCATGGGAAGCAACACATCGAAATCAGTATCGCGAACTGGACCCGAGAGATTCAATCTCCGCCTCCCCCAGGAGAGGAGGAGGCGTCAGCATCGGAATTCCCAACTAAGTCGATCCTAAAACACAGGAATTCACACCACACAGACCGCCAAAAATCGGGTGGGCCCGAATTGGCCGCCGCCAGGACGCAAATCTCTTCCGCTAGCACCGGGGAACGGAAAACCCCAATCCAATCCGCCGCCGGAGGGGAGGAGGGATCGAAGGAAGGAGGATAGGGGCCGTGGACTGACGTACCATGGCGTGGCGTTCGCCGGCGTGGAAGGAGGCCTTCTGCGCGCCCATGGCGAGCGTGTAGAGCTGCGAGAGCGAGTTGGCGGCGCCCCGGAAGGCCCCGTAGAGCGCCCGGTCCGTCTCCTCCAGGCGCGCAGCCTCCGCCTTGCGCTTCTTCCCGGCCATCCCACTCCCAGCCAGTCCCCTTCCCCTCAGCCTCAGGTCAGGTCGCCGCGTGCGCCCCGCCCCGATCCGTCTGGCGCCGGCCCAGTCCGGGCGAGGGAAGGGAGCCCGACCCCGGCGGCGAGACGAGACGGCCCCCGGCGGCGAGGTGACGTCGACGCGCACGAAGCGGCGGCTTTACGTCTCTCTCTCTCTCTGCCCTGCGCCGTGTTTTTGTTTCGCGTCTCGTCTCGTGCGTGGTTGGTTTCTCTGTACTCCCTCCTTGCCTCTTCATATCATCATCTCGTCTCGTGGTTTGCAGTGGGTGTGCTGTGGCTGGTGGGCGCGCGCGCGGAGGGGATAATGCGCTGGGTGGGGCCCGCATGGCGGTGGAAGGAACGGGAGCGTACGGCCACGCGGCACGGGGGCGGAGCGCACGTGGGGCTCGAGCTCGGCCGCTTTGGCGGCGTGGACCCGATGTACTGACAGGTGGGACCACCGGAGCTCGCATGGTGGGCCCGCTTGGTTATCCGGCTCATTTGGGTTTAGCGCTTGGTAGATTGTGTTTGTTTGAGTACCTTTTGTTTTGCAAAATTAATGAAAATGGCTCACACTGTGGGGATCTCCCCCCCCCAGTTCTTGTTGTCAAAAAAAGAACTACCTTAATTAATTATCCAAATGATGAGATCTTGTTTGTTTACCTGGCTGGGGGTGCATGGAGGTGCCTGGTCCTTTCCCAACACGACAACATGATAGGTAACACCAAAGACCCATACGAGCAAACTTAACTGACAATTACAGTAGTTTAGTTTAATTAGACCGTCAATCAACTTGATGAACAACATGGAAACAAGGAGGGAAAGGAGAGCAACGACTACAACTTCTCTACACAACATAGAAGGTTTTGGAGTAGGTTGTAACAGAACCGACCAATTTATATAAGTTTAAGTCCAAATTAAACTGCCATGATAGCTTAAGTCGCACCTAAACCCATATAAACACGGTAGTCCGTGAAATCACGAAGGATTTTAAACCACTTACAAACCAAGATCGTAGAGGTTCAGTAACCACAATCCACATGATACATAAATTTGCAATTAACTTAAATGCATCGGAGTTTATAAGAGAATATTACAACACCCTTTTTATAAAAACATAGCGGAAGCAAATTACTTTAACAACACTCACACTCACATTTTTCAATACAGTGCCAGCTCATAGTCAAATCCAACAAAAGCCATCTGAGATAAGATATAAGGAATGACCGTGCCCAAGTCTGATTGTTTCTCGTAATGGGATAGAAACTCATCTTGCAGCCACAGCAACCTAGATGAAAACCTGCAACAAGTGGGAATAAAATTCTGAGTACGAGAATGTACTCAGCTAGACTTACCCGTCATAAACCAAAAATAAATTGACTCCAAGGAGTATGCAAGGCTTTATAAGTGGGATAGCTGACTCATTTAATTGCGGAAAAGCTGGTATTAAAGAAATAATTAACAAGAACATTCTAGCAATGTATTTTAATCTGATTAACCTTATCATGCTACATTAGCACCTGTACTAAACAAGTATGGTAATAATTATTCATAAGAAAAGTAGCCCACTCCGGTTGAGTATCTTTCCATCTCAAGAGCCCAACCATCTCATCTCTTTGTTCAAGTTCTTACTACGATGCCGCTGCTCAAGTCAAGTGTTCACTGTCCAGGAGCGATGGCGATTATAATCGATTACTAACCAGCTGGCGGGTATTCCTCACACAAACCACACTCACCAGCCATGGTGAGCTACATCACCGACATTCAATTCGGGAAAAGCGCGGGATCAACAGGTACCATCGTATCCGGGAACCGCCCGGCTGCCTTATTCAGGGCGACCCTGACCTCGGACTTACTCTCCGCGTAACCCATGGTCCCCCATCTTCACCAATACGATGCGTACAGCAGGTCGACTCTCGGCCCAAATCAAAATTAGGCTTCGTGGTCGGAACGACTTATCCTTCCAGCTAAATGTGAGGCATAGATTCAATATGACTTGAGGACGTACAACGGACGGGGTCCTAGTTCGACACAGACGGGATAACCTCACCGAACCTCCAGTTCAGTCTCAACACCGATCCCATCTGGTCTCGATTTATTATCTCCACATGGTTATCCAAGATAACAATGTATTCAACCATTCCGAGTAACCACCTATAACTCGCGGATGACAGGGAATCACCCGACTTCTACCGATCTAGTTAAAGCAAGGCTAAGCAGATAATCGCACCTGAACCTAACAGGGTTGGAGGATATACAGTGGGCAAGGAATATAAGTAATGCAGCAACGGTATAAAACAATGCCTATAACTTAATACATCAAACACGTAAAGGACTCAAGTTAGATATTTTACAAACCACAGGGAGAATGCTCCGGGGCTTTCCTTCCTCAGAAGAGCGAGGTTGATTCTTCGGACACTCGTATAACTCCATGTCCTTCTCCTAGTCCCAGATCACCTCCGGTGCGGGAACTTCCAACGAGTTGTCCTTCTGGCTTCTCGACTTTCCGATAAGGTTCTCGCATGCGATCCTGTATGATGCGTATGCATACATGAATACTAGGAATGCATATAAAATGGATATGGACTATGATGATGAGCATGATTGCTTGCACATGACTTCCACAAAGTCGTCAAAATCATCCAAGAACATATATTATGAGCACATGTCATCTACTGCATTCTCTCCTACAACAACTACTACACAAGCATTAAAATAGAACAGCACACCACCATCACATCATTCATTCTAATATATAAGTATCATCCACTCATATAAGCATCAATCCTAAACAATAGCTTTAACAGATTATATACTTTACAAGAGTAGAAAGAAGCATTGTAGATAGCATGAACTGATAAAGCAAAGCATTAATAAACACATATATAAATAAGGGTAGAACTGCATCACATATTTATACTACCCAAAAAATTCTACAAAAATTACAGAAGACAAAACATACTAATTCTAGGCTGCCATCCAAATTTCACCTCATTTGGATAAGCCCATCATTCTACACAAAAATCACAAGGCAGCATAAAATAGGGGACCTAAAAATACTTTGTACTGTGAAGTATATCAAACCTCATGTTTCACTACATCAAGAGCTACCTTATGGCATGTAAGCAGCCCACAAAAATTATCAACCCCAAACTAGGTCCACAAAATGCATTTTTAAATTATTCCAAGAATAGCCCTAAAATCACACTTGAACTACAACCTCATATTTTTACACAGCAAGCATATGCCAAATATTTATAATAGATAGAGCAGGCCAACAAAAGACTAACCCAATAAGAATCATATTTTTCTGAGCTATACACAAATAGTTATGCATTTCTAAAGATATCAAGCATTTAGTGTGAATAAATCAACTTAAATAAAACTATATAGAAAAGTTCTACAAAAATGTCATATCATATTTTTATCATGTAGATCTGATCATAAGAAAAATAATGCAACCTGAACCATCTCATGTGGAGCTAAAATGAGCAAGTTATGATTTTTCAAAGATTTAACAGAAATCTGAAATCTATTTTCTAATTAAACCAGAAATCAGAAAAGGACGGACACTTTACTGTTAGGCCCCTCTACTCTCCTAAAATCAATTCAGGATGGATCTGTAACTTGCTGTGCCTGGCGATGTTTCACGAAGGACTCAGCCTTTGTTGAATTTCGGGGACGACGTCCCTGCGCGGTGAAGAGCATAGGAGCTCGCCGGCCCGCGGTTTCCGGCCACGGCGGCGGGTCTCCGGCGCCGTTGAGCGGTGGAGAAGCACGAGGGGGTCCATGCGTGCCCGCTAGTGGCCCTAGCCTAGCCCGAGGCGGCCCGCGGTGGCACGGCCACGCGAGACGAAGCGGCCGACGGCGGCCGAGGACGTACCGGCCGAACCTGGCCACGGCGAGGCCCAGCGATGGTGACACTTGCCACTACATGCCTGGGTGACTCAAAAGGACAATGCCAGGGAGAAAATGGTGGCTGGAGGCGCATGGCCACGGCGACGCGCGGCGGCGGCCATGACCGGCGTGAAGAAGCAGCCGATTCGGCCGCTACCTTGCCGATTTCGAGCGGAGGAGGTGTCACGAGGATGGAGTGGAGCAAGACGGAGAGGATGGTGTGAGCAATATGGAAATGGCATGGAGGAACGGCGGCTGCCCGGCGACCATGGTGCGGTGGCAACAATGGTGCCTGCCCGATGCTACGCCGAGAAAGAGAAAGGGAGAGGGAGAGAGAGGAAATGAAGAGAAGGGGGGAAATGGAGTGGGTGAGGGCGCAGCGCGGGGCCTTAACGCGGACGGCCGGGCCGCGGCCGCCCACGGATGCCGGTGTGAGGAAGCCATGCGGTGCGAGAGGCCTGAGCGGGTCAGCCATGACATTCAGAACTTCGATTTTCCTGACGGCCACATGTAAGCCGTTACAGAAAATCCGTTTTCATGACCACCAATGCAAACTTCTCTGCCCTATTACTCCCAAACCAGGCCGAACTAGCCAAAACTCATATTGAAGGAAATGTAGCTCTAGAAGATTAGAACATTTCATCTTTAACAAGCATGGCCAGATTCTTCCTAGATTTTGAAGTACAAAATTCCAATTGAAAATACCTCATAAATTCATTTTAAATGAAAAACATCCCCCAAACCTGCCTTTTTCAATCTTTTTGAACATTTTCCAAACATTTTCATGAAAAGTGATAATAACAACTTTTGTTCCTTATAAAATTCTGGACAAGAATGATTAAGGGTGCACAGACATGCAAACAATCTATCAAGGATTTTTGAAATGGTCAATGCAGAGCACTCATGGTCCCATTGTTGGTCAACTATCACCTAGAGACATAATTAGGCAAAGTTGTTAATATGAACATAGGTTCATTTGGTACCCTAATAATCTCTAGATTATTTTAGTGAGCAATCATCAAGCACTTGACCATGGTTATCATGTTTTTCACAAAAGGACAAACAAAACTTCAACCCTCATAGCATCACATGCAATGTCAGAATGATATAGAGATGATGCTAATGCAAATGATGATTAGGCTAATGCAATGCAAGTGCTTAAGTATGCTTAACATCGAGGATGTTACAACCCTTCCCTCCTTATAGAAATCTCGTCCCGAGATTTGGTTGAGTTAGCTTTTGGTTTTCGAAAAGCTGTACCTCGCATAACGACATTTTGACTTTGCAACTGCAAACACTCCCAGAAGGGTTCACCACACTTGCCATCATTCTATAACATGATCTTGCTTTGCTTAATCTGTTACTTCGGACTCCAAAGGGTTTCCTTTCTTTCCTACGGCTGTTCCGATAGCGGTCCACATGCCTTGATCCTTTCTCCTAGGGACTGACTGCTCCTCTAAGTTACTACCATAGAGATGTGAGAAGGTCTTATCTCAATCTAGAAGTAGCTCCAAGTTGTAACTCATCTTTACTGACTCGTGAGATTTTGCATAAACTGATTTCACTAAGGTGCGAGCCTTTTCTTCATTCTGAATTACGAACATCAACTTGTGGGCCCCTCAAAACGAATTGGTACCGTGGTACTGAGGGAATAAATCGGTGTACAGAATACCACATATGCAATACCTCCTAGCAAAATACTCATCCATTACTGTGTGAACTTAAGGTATGAAGATGATACAGTATAGCACTAAAGATCACCATGTTAGATTCAATTCTTCACTCCACTAGGGTAGGTTATCGTAATGAGCATCCAGTAACTAGCCTTTGGTGGTATCGAAGAATTGAAAACACAGGAATCTGCCATTCCCATCTTCAAATACATCAAAAGGTGCTTCATCCTAACATATTCACTACCGAAAGAAGCGGAGCGTGACTCCCATAGAGTGGGAAACTACATCACCAAACTTGCGGTAGAAAAGGGTAGGATCAATCAGAGTGAGTTCTATACTGGCAAAGCCCGTCATAGGAAAAACTGGCCATTGAGATGCCATTAAGACTCAGGTCGATCGAGAAAGTTCAAACCTTTGCATGTAGAAGTCAAGTTCTTAGGTCAACGATCTTCTAACTAGACCGAAAACCACCAAACTTCGTCTCCTATCGTGCAGAACTGATAGACTTAGCTAGATCCCTTAGCCAAGACCTATGATTCTAAACCTTGTCATAAGACATACGTTCCAACTCGTTTGGGTCTTAACTCCAAAAGTTGCCGAAAACACTCCTCCAAGAGGGATCATGCCAAAACTTTACTCAGATTGTACTAGTTATGAGTCCAATTTTCTATGTTCAGACAATGCCCAACTGATACACGAAGCAAAGCGCACTTTGATTAATCCAAGGTTATACCAGACTACTCCTACGTGCGTCCTCAACGCACATCCATCACTGGTATATGGGACGATTCGGTACGATTCCAGGTGCAAACATGCTAGTGCAGACGATATCTCACCAATATAGGAGATCTAGTGCCTTGCAAACAAAACACGTTGGAGTCTCGTATAAGGATGAGAATAATAGTCGAATGCCACTAAAGGTGAGCACAAGGTATCGACAACAGTCCAACAGTTCTCAAAATTCGCTTCAAAAGTAAGTTTTTGTCTAAAGAATTTCCTTTATTGACTCTCATGAAGCCATATTAGTGTGAGTAATCCAGAAATTGATCTCCCAAGAAACCCTGTCACCTTGGGAGTAATCCGAGGAACTAGCCTCCCAAGTACTTGTCCTTGTGACAAGGAAAGTTGGTGCAGAGCACCACTTACTAACCCCATCATAAGCAGGCACAACATGTCTCACTTTATCATACTATTCCAAACATAAACAGGATAAAATCCTTTGAGGCAGTGAAAATCAAATCAATTCATAAGTGATGCATATGTTTGTCTTCGCTTGAACAAGCATTAATCAAGTACCAACCAATGGCCAACTACACAAGACTCCATGTGTGCAACTCTCTTTCTTAGATGATAACACTGCATTATATGATCCCATTGAATATATCTGATTCTGTTACTGGGCGTCGTTGAATGCTACTCTTAAAATCCTGATCAAGCCACAAAAATCCCCTTGGTTGAATCTGATGCAACCTCTTGGGTAAAAGCATCAACTAGCACAACCATACATAGCTACTTAGAGTGAGTATAGTTCCTTGATGCTATAATTACACAAGAGTTAAGTCAATTCTCATGAAGCAAAACTAGCTTTGTTGGATTACTTTTGATATTGAGGCTTCCCTCCTTATAAAGAAGCGAGTCCCCAAAACCAAGAATGTAATCCAAAGAGCTTTTGTAATGTATCATGGAAGTAAAGAATCTCTTCTTCAACATCAAAGGATGCATCAGCAGCAGAATATATCATGTCCATCCATCCTCACACTGGTACATACATAGCCATCCAACCTGAGGAATGACATAAATAGTGCCGATATTGTCCCTCATAAGAACTACTCTTTATTCTCAAACGGAAGCACCATTATACCTGAAATTTGGTGGATGTGTAGGCCCATAAGTCCTATGATTACCAACCCAACTTTAGCTCAAACAGACCTCATGATATGCTCAAGCAATGCATGTACCAAAACTGCTCTGTTTTGAAATTTCAGCAACCATCATGGACAAACTCTTCGCATAAACGACACTTCATTTAGCACATCCTCCAACCAATTAGACATTATGAAGTACTCAAAGGAAGGAGTGAGTTCACAAAGTTTGGCACCACTCCAATAAAGTTTGAGCCACTTCATATAGTCTTCATATAGGTGACTACTCATTTGTCTCTCAATGCTAAAAGATCCAAGGTTTCAGCTTTTGCAGCCAACAATTTGAGTTGGTTGCCAATATAGATGACCATTCATGAAGTCAACCGAAAGGAATCACACCTTAAAGGGCTATGGAGAACATATGTCGTTACCCAGGAAATGGGTACCCCAAACCCTTGGTTTACCGGGCTAAACCCCACAAAATCAGCAACACAAACCCTCCAGTGACCTCCCACGTTAACATTCGAAGGCCCACAGGCTAACGCATATTGGGCTGACCCACGAATGGGTTACGACGGCCCAAAGCTAAAGCCTGCTCGAGGGGCTACCGCGCGGACTGAGACTGTACACTCGAGGGTACAATTCGGGTGACCCCTCGAGGACGGAACTTCGCCCGGCGAACGAGCCTGCCCTCGAGGACGGAACTTCATTCGCGCGAATGG
This sequence comes from Bothriochloa decipiens, assembly GCA_023333625.1. Lineage (NCBI taxonomy): Eukaryota > Viridiplantae > Streptophyta > Magnoliopsida > Poales > Poaceae > Bothriochloa > Bothriochloa decipiens. The sequence continues at coordinate 39,663,830 of CM041630.1, read as the reverse complement.
GCAACCCTCGAGGACAACGCACCCCTCGGCTACCGATTCTCCCATACGGATCCGGGCGCATTTAATGCGTTTTACCTACCCCCGTCTAACCGTATGGCCACAGTTACGGTAACAGTTGTGGGTGTGGCGGTCAAATCTTAGCTTTTACCGCCCATGCCCCGGAATCCCGCGGGTCGTACTTCACTGTTTGCGCCATGCCGAGCACTGTTCCCTGTCCAGCACCCCCTCAAGACGCATAAATCAGCACGTTTCCCGCATTTCCTGGGATTCGACCTTATCCGATGAAGCTCGACCCTCTCGACTCGACCCCCTCGACTCGAGCCAGACCCTCGACCGCCGCCCCTCCACTTCGTCGGACGAACCCTCGAGCGGGACTCCAACAACTCCAGGCTGCACTTCAACACCTCCCGACGCGACGGCTGCAGAACCTCCTATGCCGACGTACATCTCTACAGCAGCACCGACTTGATCGGCGTCAACGTCATACGTCACCGGCCATGTGAACTCTAAATATATGTACTCCTGTGCCCCTCCTTCACCTATAAAAGGAGGCGCCAGGATGTTAGAAAAGAGGGACGAGAACGGACGAGAGGATCTAGAGCATAGAAACGCTAAGGCTTTAGATCACAAAATAATACCATGAGACAGTGTAAAGTAGAGAGCTAGGTGCCCAAAACGCCCAAGCTCCAGCTCATGCTCCTCACACCTGCTTGTATTTTCCCCTGTACTAGCACTCCGGTGCAAGATAACACGAACTATCCTCCCCCCGCTGGACGTGGGGCCTTCTTTGCCCGAACCAGGATAAATCGCCGTGTCCTTCTTGCATCACCCACCGGATTAAGGGAGCACGTAATTACGAATATTACTCGTTGGTGTTAACCCCTGGGGGTTCAGAACACCGACAGTTGGCGTGCCAGGTAGGGGGCACGCGTGTCACTAACGATTTCCCACCATTTTTCTAATGGGCGACTTCGTTTCACCACTTCCGCGCGCTACGGTGATCTGGTTTGGGAGCCTGGAGTTCATGTCCCTCGGCTAGGGCTATGACATGACCCTGCTCTCGATCAGTGACCTAGACGAAGGTCGCGGTACGCCCCCACGCTCATGGGGGCCCGCTCGCCGGTCTCACCACCATGCTGCCACATCCAGAAGGAGGCACGATTGACACCGTCATCGCCATCAACCTAAGTCGAGGATGGTTCCCGCCACTTTCTCCTCGCCCCTGACTGGAGATGAGGAACCCCTTGTTGGGGGATTGTCTGACTCGAGTTCAGAGGTAGAGGGTGAACCGGCAGGACCCCACCACAACCCCGACTGCACCTTTACAGTACGCTCATCGAGGGAGCGTGACGAAGTCCCCGCTCGATCGAGCCGGCTTCCACACGAGCTGTTCGAGCGTCGTCAGCGGCCTTCGTTTGACTTCAACAATCCCGCGACGACGATCTACAGTGACCCACTCCAACATGAGCATGTTAGAGGACCGCCCAGGCGCCCTTCTCCGTGCAATGATGGACGTGGGGACTGTCACACCAGCCTCCGAGGGCTTGGCCTTCGCGAGAGCGCCCGGCCCCCGGAGGTATGCCGTCGGCACACTCCGACGGCAGCTGCAGGAAGAGGCGCGGGGACAATTCCCCGTTTTCTGCTACGGTGACCCCGACTCTAACTCTGATCATTGGGATCCTACCCGCGAGTGCCTCCACATCGATGGTGATGTCAACTCCGATCAGGACACCATCGATCCAGCGGCCGGGGCAGCTACCGCTGCGGCGGGAGGTGCTCTCCCCAGAGCAGAGGACCAACAACCAGACGCACCCCGAGAGGCATGCCCCCGTCCTGGCGAGCAGGACGCACAGCTGGCACAAATTCAGGAGTTGCAGGTGAAGCTCGCTAACGAGCAGGAACGATTGCGCCTGCTCGAGCTAACCCTCGAGCAAGAGCGGCGACCGCCCGGTGGTAGAGCCCGAGCCAGGGCCCGAGAGATCAACCGACAGATCAATGAGGCTGGGGCACCCGAGCAACCCGCCAACTGTTATCCCCGAGCAAGCCAGAACATTGTCGCGGCTACTATGCTCCTTTGCAATGTGCCCGCGCCATCCAACTCGCAAGCTCAGCGGATACAACGCGAGGTCGAGGATCTCCTCCAAGTTGCTGCTGTTCAGCAAGCCGAGAGCTCAGCCTCGAGGCGTCGAGGGGCAGCCTCCGAACCTCAGGTTGAGCCCTCCTGGCCCGAAAGGGAGAGCTCGGTCGATCAGGGGGCGGCCCCCCGACCGAAGAAGAAGCCGGCCCGAGAACGTATCAACGACGACCACGCTCCCCGCGACGTGCGCCTTGACATCGTCGAGAACCGCAGACGCAAGCACGGGGATGCCGAGGATCGAGGGTACAGCGCCCATCGTCGAGGGCATTACGACAGTGACGAAGACTGACGGGCCCCGGAGCCACTAGGTCCCCGAGTCTTCAGTAGGACGATCCGCTGCGCCCAGCTGCCCGACAAGTTTCGACCCCCCACGAGCATCATCAAATACAACAGCGAAACCAATCCCGAGCTCTGGCTAGCTGACTTTTGGCTGGCTTGTCAGGCGGGCGGGGCACATGACGATCACGTCATCATACGTCAACTTCCCCTGTTCCTGTCCGACACCGTGCGTAGGTGGCTCGAGGAGCTTCCCCCTGACCAGATTCGCGGCTGGGTCGACCTTGTCCGGATCTTCGAGGGGAACTTCAAAGGTACCTACGTGCGTCCCGGGAACTCCTGGGAACTGCGCAACTACAAGCAAAAACCAGGGGAGTCTCTCTGCGACTTTGCTCGATGATTCTCCAAGCTCCACACTGAACTACCCCACATCTTTGATCTTGACATCATTCTAGCATTCGTTGCGGGTACAACCTGTAAGGACCTAGTTCGCGAGTTGGGGCGTAACTGCCCCAACACCGTCGATGAGCTCATGGATATGGTCGCCAACTACGTGGCTGGCGAAGAGGCGGTCAGCGCCTTCTTCAGCGACGGGAAGGACAAGGGAAAGGCGCCAGTAGCCGACGACGCCGGAGGCTCGAGCAAAGGGCCGAAGAGAAACAACAAGAAGAAGAAAAATCAGCAAGGCAAGCGTGAGGCTGTAGAAGATCATCTCGTCGCAGCAACCGAACACAAAAGACCTCGAGGTCCCCCCGAGGGCGCCATCTTCGACAAAATGCTCAAGGAGCCTTGCCCATATCACAAGGATGGGGCAAAGCACAAGCTTAAGGACTGCCGCATGCTTCGAAAGCACTTTGAGCAAGTGGGCGTGGAGAAAGGTGACAACAAGAAAGACCAAGGCGATGGTGAGGGAGACAATGGGGAAGACGGAAAATTCCCCAAAGTCTATGACTGCTACATGATCTACGGGGGCCCCTCGACCCAGCTCATGCCTCGATAGCACAAGCGAGAGCGTCGAGAAGTCTTCTCCATCCGAGTCACGACACCTCACTACCTCGACTGGTCTGACACGCCCATCACGTTCGACCGCGATGACCATCCGGATCGTGTCCCCAACCCCGGGGCCTATCCGCTCGTCGTCGACCCAATCATCATGAACACCCACCTCTCGAAGGTCCTCATGGACAGCAGCAGCAGCCTGAACGTCATCTACCTCGAGACCCTCGACCTCCTAGGAGTCAAGAGGTGCCAACTCCGACCCAGCGCCGGGGGATTCCATGGCATCGTGCCAGGGAAGAAGGCCCTTCCCGTCGGCCGTATCGACCTTCCTGTCTGCTTTGGCACCCCTGCCAACTTCAGGAAAGAGACCCTCACCTTCGAGGTGGTCGGGTTTCACGGAACGTATCACGCCATCATCGGCCGACCGGGCTACGCGCGGTTCATGGCGATCCCGAACTACACCTACCTCAAGCTCAAGATGCCAGGACCTAAGGGCATCATCACCGTCGCCTCCTCCTACGAGCACGCGTATGACTACGACGTCGAATGCGTCGAGTATGGAGAGGTCGTCGAGCAAAATGCCATGATAGCCGCAACCCTCGAGCGCCTCGTCGATGGGGTGCCAGACCCCAAGCGACACGCCGGCAACTTTGAGCCAGCACAAGACACCAAGAAAGTCCCCCTCGACCCGAGCTGCCCCGGCGAGAAGGTGCTAACGATCAGTGCCAACCTCGAGGGAAAATAGGAAGCCGTGCTCATCGACTTTCCCCACGCGAACGCCGATATGTTTGCATGGAGTCCTTTGGATATGCCGGGCATACCGAGGGAAGTCGCCGAGCACGCCTTGGAGATCCGGGCCGGGTCCAGACCGGTGAAGCAACGCCTGTGCCTCTTCGATGAGGAGAAGCGCAGGATCATCGGTGAGGAGGTGCACAAGCTTTTGGCGGCTGGATTCATCAAGGAGGTCCATCACCCCGAATGGTTAGCTAATCCCGTGTTAGTTAAGAAAAAGAATGGAAAAATGTGGATGTGTATTGACTATACTAGTTTAAATAAAGCATGTCCCAAAGTTCCGTTTCCTTTACCACGCATTGATCAAATTGTTGACTCTACTGCGGGATGTGAAACCCACTCATTCCTCGATGCTTATTCCGACCAGCTCGAGACTTCCTTCATCACACCTTTTGGCATGTACTGCTACGTCACCATGCCCTTCGGCCTTCGAAACGCCGGGGTGACGTATCAGCGGTGCATGCTCCACGTCTTCGGCGAACACATAGGCGACACGGTCGAGGCCTATGTCGATGACATCATGGTCAAGTCCAGAAAAGTGGACAACCTCATCCATGACCTTGAAATCGCGTTCGGGTGCCTTCGAGCCAAAAACATAAAACTCAACCCCGAGAAATGTGTCTTCGGAGTGCCTCGGGGCATGCTCCTCGGATACATCATCTCTCAGCGCGGGATCGAGGCCAACCTCGAGAAGGTGGCGGCCATCATGCGAATGGGGCCGATTCGGGATCTCAAGGGCATGCAGAAGGTCACGGGCTGTCTCGCGGCCCTCAGCCGTTTCATCTCACGTTTAGGGGAGAAGGCCATACCTCTGTACCACCTCTTGAAAAAATCTGAGCGATTCACATGGACCGCGGAGGCCGAGGAGGCTCTCGACGAACTCAAAGGCATGCTGACATCCACCTCAATTCTCGTCCCTCCTTGACCAGCGACGTCGACCGAACCGCCCGAGCCCCTCCTCCTCTATGTCGCCGCAACCACTCAGGTGGTCAGCGCGGCCATAGTGGTTGAGAGGCAAGAGGAAGGGCACGCCTTGCTCGTCCAGCGGCCGGTTTACTTCGTCAGCGAAGTGCTTTCGGAAACAAAAATCCGCTACCCACAGGTTCAGAAGCTGCTCTACGCCATCATCCTTACACGTCGCAAGCTCCAGCACTACTTCCTCAGCCACCCGGTTACCGTGGTGTCTTCGTTCCCCTTGGGGGAGATCATCCATAACCGGGATGCCACTGGAAGGATTGCTAAGTGGTCGGTCGAGCTCATGGGCGAGACCATCACCTACGCACCGCGGAAGGCCATCAAGTCCCAAGCGCTGGCGGATTTCGTCGCTGAGTGGACCGACACTCAGTTGCCGCCGGTTCAAATCCAAGCCGAGCTGTGGACAATGTACTTCGACGGGTCGCTCATGAAGATAGGAGCAGGCGCGGGCTTGCTCTTCATCTCACCCCTCGGATTCCACATGCGCTACGTCATTCGCATCCACTTTGCCGCTTCTAATAACATCGCGGAGTACGAAGCTCTCATCACTGGATTACAAGTTGCCCTTGAACTCAGAGTCCGACGCCTTGACATTCGAGGCGACTCGCAACTAATCATCGATCAAGTGATGAAGGCCTCGAACTGCCATGACGCCAAGATGGAAGCCTACTGCAATGAAGTGCGCAAGTTGGAAGATAAGTTCCACAGCCTCGAGCTTAGTCATATTGCTCGACGATACAACGAAGCCGCGGATGAGCTTGCAAAAATCGCATCGACTCGAGGTACCGTCCCACCGGACGTATTCTCGAGGGACCTCTTCGAGCCCTCCATCGATTTGGGCTCCGGGGCTTGCACGACGCCCTCGAAGCTCCACCCCATGACCTCGACTGGGGCCCCCTCGACCGGGGCCCAGGTTATGGAGATCCAGGGGACTGCTCCGTCAAGCCCGCCGTCGGATTGGCGAGTCCCTTTCCTCGACTGCCTCATTCGGGGAGAGCTTCCGGAGGACCGGACCGAAGCTCATCGGATCGTGCGACGGGACAAGTCCTACGTCATCTACGGTGATGGCAAGGAACTCTACAGGCGAAGCCCCTCAGGCGTTCTTCAGCACTGCATTACTATCGAGGAAGGCAGGAGGCTCCTCGAGGACATACACTCGGGGGCCTATGGCCATCATGCAGCACCAAGGACCCTCGTAGGCAATGCCTTCCGACAGGGTTTCTACTGGCCGACTGCCATTTCTGACGCCACAAACATTGTCCGCTCGTGCAAAGGGTGTCAATTTTATGCCAAGCAGACACACCTCCCTGCGCATGCTTTGCAAATGGTCCCCCTCACATGGTCGTTCGCCGTATGAGGGCTCGACCTCGTTGGTCCCCTCAAAAGGACAACTGGAGGATTCACCCACCTGCTCGTTGCCATCGACAAATTCACCAAGTGGATCGAAGCCCAGCTTATCGGCAACATCCGCTCTGAACGGGCGGTCGAGTTCTTCACTGACATCATCCATCGCTTTAGGGTCCCAAACATCATCATCACGGACAACGGCACACAGTTCACCGGCAAGAAGTTCTTGGATTTTTGCGATCACCATCACATCCATGTGAATTGGTCCGCGGTTGCACATCCTCGAACTAACGGCCAGGTCGAGCGCGCCAATGGCATGATTTTGCAGGGCCTCAAGCCAAGGATCCTCAACTGCCTCAGCAAGCACGAAAAAAAATGGGCCGCGGAGCTACCTTCGGTCCTATGGAGCTTAAGGACAACACCTAGTCGAGCCACGAGGTTCACCCCATTCTTCTTGGTCTATGGGTCCGAGGCCGTCCTCTCCACTGACCTCGAGTATGGTTCCCCTCGACTAAATGCGTACAACGAGCAAAGCAACGAAGAAGCCCTCGCAAACGCCGTCGACCAGCTCACAGAGGCTCGAGACATGGCACTAATTCACTCCGCGAGGTATCAGCAGAAACTTCAACGCTACCACGACAAGCACGTGCGCCCGAGGGACTTCCAAGTTGGAGACCTCGTCCTACGTCGACGACAGAGCAACAAGGGACGTCACAAGCTGAGCCCGCCATGAGAAGGCCCATACACCATAGCTGAGGTGCTAAAGCCCGGGATGTACAAGCTAGCGAACAACAAGGGCGAAACCTTCACCAACGCATGGAACATCGAATAGCTACGTCGTTTCTACCCTTAGGGCACCAATGCCCTCGTACATTTCTCGCATGTTTTGTATATTTTCGCATGGCAAATATAAGGAGTACTTTTGATTACAAGTTCAAACTTGTTATTGTACATGCAAGAGGTAGCCTCGACCCTGTCTCGCTAGAGTCGAGCCTTCCTTGGGGGCTAACGGGGGGAACCCCCTAAGTTCCTAAAAATACGAACGATTTTTTAAATTCGAGCGTCTCCTTTCGCTTCGTGACTAAGTAGAAAATGCCTCGAACTCCCTAGGGGTCGAGGGCTGTTGAGCCGGGAGCTCTCCTACGCCTTCGGGCTACGGTACCTCCACTCGCTCCCCCCTCGAGGGATACGAGCCCGCGTCCAACACTTAGTCAAAAAGCAAAAGTCAGGCGATCAAAACTCGAGCACCTCTTCTTTCTCACGCCTCGATACGCTTCACGACTAAGTAGAAAATGCCTCGAACTCCCTAGAGGGTCGAGGGCTATCGAGCCGGGAGCTCTCCTACGCCCCCGGGCTATGGTACCTCCACTCGCTCCCCCCTCGAGGGATACGAGCATGCGTCGAAAACTTAGTCAAACAAGCAAAGTCTAGGTGAAAGAAAGCAGAGAAGGCTTGAAAGTAAAATGACAAATTGCATTACGATAGATGCATTAATACTCAAAAAGGCTTTCGAAGCCACATTGAATATAAGTTATAAAAAACTAACTTATTACATGGGCATCTTTGCCCAGCCTCGCCTTACAGGCCCGCTCCGTCGCCGCCCTCCTCGGCCGCGGGGGGGGGGGGGGGGGGAGGACTTCGTCCTCGAACAACTTCGCCAGCGCTCCCCCCGGCCTCTTAGCGTCATTGATGAGCCCTCGGCATCGCTCCTCATTCTCGGTGTCGATCTTCGAGATATCGGGAATGAAGCCATGGGCGACCACGTCCATGTCAAAGATGAAGCCGGAAGAGACCACTGCCAGCGCCCGCTTCACGTCGGTATGAAGCGCCTCCCGCACGCGATCACGAAGGGTGGCGTCGAGGTAGTAGATCCGGTCGACGAGCACGGCACCCGGGATGTCTTCTTCAGCACCCTCGACGGGCCCGACCTCCCAGGAGGTGCAGAGCCTGTCGAGGGCAACCCAGAGCCGGCCGAGAAGTGCCCCCTCCACCATGAGGCTCTCCTGCAGCGCCTTGGCGGCGGTTTGGGTAGCGCGCAGCTTGGTCTCGAGGCCTGAAACACAAAACAAGAGTTAGACAAACCATACGGGAAGAAAAAAGATCAAAAGCTCTTCAAGGAACTCACCAGCACAGCGAGTCTCGAGGGCGCAGCGATCCCCCAGCATGGCGTCGCGCTCCCCCCGAGCCTCGTCTCGCTCCCGCTGGGCCTCCTTGAAGGCCCGGGTCACCTCCGTCTTCTTGCAGCGGAGGGTCTCGAGGGCGCCACCAGCCAAGATAATGGCCTGCTCCTTCTCTTGGAGGGTAGCCTTCATCGCCTCGAGCTGGGTTTCCAGGCTAGCGGCTCGGTTTTTCTACTCCTGGGCCAAGGAGGAGAGGGTGTTGCATGCCGTGGAGACTTCAGCGAGATTGGCCTCGAGCGAGCGGATACGCTCCACGGAGCCTTGAGCCTCCCCCACGAGTAGCTTGACACGCTCCTAGGCTCGGATGCTCTCGCCCTTGGCCCTCTCCGCTTCGGCCTTGGCCGCGTCAGCTTCCTCCTTGGCATGCTTGAGCTCCTCCTGGAGTTGGGCGGCTTCCCCTCGAGCAGCCTCGGCGTCCTCCTTCGCCCGGGCGGCCTCCTCTTTGGCTTTGGCGGCCTCCCCCTGGTCCGCTTCACCTCCTCCTCGACCTCGGCCACTCTGCCCTGCGCAGATCGACCGGCTTCGAGTTGGTGAAGCACTTCCTCCCGGCTGTTGAGCATGTCATGGAGGAAGTATGACTTGGAGTGGGAACGCCTCCGCACCTCCTGGAGATAGGAAATCGAGGGTTAAGGCATTCCATTTGAAAGAATTCGAAAAACTACATACGGTCTACATAGGGACTCACCGCGAGATTCTGGTCGAGGCCTTCGGCGAGCTCGACGCCCAGCTTCAGCAAGTGCTGCAGCCACACCCGGGACCGCTCCGTGTCCTCCTAGCACCTGACTTCCGCCGGGTCGTCCACCTCGATCCCCGGAGCGCTGGAGTCACCAAGCTCCTGGAATACGATGCGCTCCTTGCCCCAATATGGGAGGACCGTCTCGATCTTGGTTCGCGCCAGGGACTCGATCTCGTCCACCACATCGTGTGGGACGCCGTAATGCTCGGCCAACTCCGTCGGGGTGCTGAACTCCGACATGGCGCCGGCATCCCTCAGCCCGGGGTCGGAAGTCGACCTCCTCGGCAGGCCAGAAGCCGCCGTCTCCTCCGGCTGCTCCATCGATGGTTTCGGCGGCTGGCTCGACGCTGCTTCTGGTACCTTCGGGGGCAGCGGAGGTGCTGAGGCTGTCGCTTCCCCCAATGCCACGTCCTGTGGCGCCAGCAGTTCCACCATCGACGCATTTTTCTGTGGGCTCTGTACCGAGCCTCCTCCAATCGTACCCCTGACAGCCGTGGGACCGTCGACGCCTTCGACGCCATTTGTTGTTCGGCCAGCAGCTCGTCCAGAGTGATCACAGACACCCATTTCTTGGGCAGTCCCAAAGTCCCCTCTGTCTCTGATGTCTCGGGCGGCTGCTGTGCCTGCGGGTCCGGCGGCGCCGTGTCCCCCGGCGGCGTCTGCTGCACCTGTTGATGCTGGGGCTGGCCTCCGGTTTTCTCCTCCTCTTCCCGCCGCTCCAGCGGCTCTTTCTCCCCCTCCCGCTACGACCGCGGCAGCTCTGCTTCTTGCAGGGCCCCCTGCTCCTGCTTCCTCTGGGCCTCGAGCTCGCGTAGTCCAACCGGCCAGGGTCTCCGCTCTCCCGTCGAGGGGGGAAGGGCTGTGGTCTCCTCACCCTCGAGGCCAACGACGGCTACCTCCTCTCTCGGCTCGTGGCCCTCGGGGGCTCCCGCCTTGGGTGTGGGGATCGAGGCCTCCGGTGGGCTAGGAGCGGAAGCTCCTGATGTCGGGGCTCCGCCCCCTGGCGCCGGGCCGAGCTCGAGGACCACGGATGACGACGTCAAGGAGGTGCTCCCTCCCTCTTGCTTCCTCCTTGGCTTGGAGTCGTCGCCCGTCGCAGCCCTCGAGACACTCGACCCTGCAGCAAGAGCGGAACCCATCATCCTACCGCGCGCCATAGCTCCGAGGGCTGAGGACAACCACTTGGCTTCTCATGGAGCCAAGGGCCTCAACGTCGCACCTGTGACCGGGGCCTCCATCTTCGCAGCTGCGTCCACCTTGAGCCGCTTAGCCAGCGCAAGAGACGCCTCCTCGATTTGGTGCTTGGGCCTGGATGGGAAGCAGGACGGCAAAAAGCTTATTAAACTGCACGAGGAGGATGCAACGAAAAAGAATCGAATCAACAACACTTACCCGAAGGGGATAGAGGCCTTTCGGGTCCCTCTTGAACTACCAGCAGATCTCGAGACCCCTCCCGAAGCCAAGCTCTTCTCGGGGCTGAGGCTGCTCGGGGCCATCGGTGGGGTCGCCACGCCTCCCTGCTCCGACGGGGCCTCCTGAGCACGGCTCTGCTCTGCCTGCGCTGACGACCGGGACCGGGTTTCTCGGGTCAAAATGGGTGGGGTCCCGCCTCAAGTATGATGGGAGGAGGGTGAACCCCCTCGAGTCGAGGCGTCAGCCCACCTTTTCCCATGCCGGCGCTCCAAGGCCGACATTACCGGCTGGGGGGCGCGCTGCTCCACCGCCTCCTCCTGCACAAAGGGGCGGTCAGCATGGGAGGAACCCGACAAGATGAGCTCGAGATGGCCCGCCACCCCCTCGATGTCATCGCTGTCATCGTCAACATCATCTTCATCTCCCTCGAACAAGGGAGACTTCTCCTCCGGGAGCCCGTCACGCCTCTGCTGAGCGCGGCGCCTCGCAAGCCTTTCGCGCTCCCAGAGCTTCTTGGCCTTCTTCTTCTCCTCTTCGTCCTTACGCAGCTTTTCTTGCTGGGCGTTGAAGCGTCTTACCTGATGATTGGGAGCATCCTCCCTCAGTGAGGGCCTCGATCTCCAGTAGTCGATTCTCCACTACACGAAAACGTTTAGTCACAGGGACAAGAGAAGAGGGTGGAATTAAAACGCGAAAGGCACGGGTCGGGGCACTCAACAAGTCGAGGCAACCCTCCTCCGGTCGCATGGGGAGGCGGTTGACGTCTTCTACCCTGAATGAGCCCACGACCATCCCCTTTACCCGCGCAACGACTTCCGCAACGGACGGCTTCTCGCCGAACATTCGGCACCTCTCAAGAACCTCGAGCGCCGCCGAGGGGAGAATCTCATCCAACCGTAGTGGGCGCTCCATCAAAGAGAGCACCCGTCGACTGTGGAAGGCCGAGACCACCACACCTGCCATCAGGCCCGCCTCTCGAAGGGCCTTCATCGTGGCGATGAGGGGACGAAGTCGACGCTGAAGATCTCCCGCGACACCATGCAGCCAGTTGAATGGACGCTCGGTGATAAGCCGCCTGGTGTACGACGGGAGGTAGCCTCCGTCGTTGCGAAGGTAGAACCATTGCTCGTCCCACCGGGAGTGGTTGGACATCAACCCAGTGGGGATATACTCGTGCGGCTCCTCTGACTTTCCAGTCTTCAACACGAAGTTGAGGCAGCCCTCTCTGACGATTCGCCTTATTCCTGGTGCCACCGGGGAGGCGAACCACTCCCCCTTGTAAAGATGGAGCCACAAGTCCCAATGTGGCGCCATCCCAAGGTAGCCCTCGCAGATGGCCATGAAGATGGTGGCGTTGGAGATAGCGTTGGGGGAGAAATGTTGGAGCTCGACGCCGTAGAAGTTCGTCAACCCCCGCATGAACTCGCTCGGGGGTACACCGAACCCATGCCGATGATATTTGAGGAAGCTCACCACATAGCCCTCCGGTGGGTTTGGCTCTTGGTGGTTCCTCGGTGGCGCAATCCACTCCGGCCGATTCGGATCGGTGATGGGGTGGAGAAGTCCTTCTCCCACTAGCTCATTTAGCCTTTGCGGCGTCACGGTCGACGGGCGCCAGGGTTCGGCGGGCCAGAGGACGGGGGCCATGGCAGCAGCGGCGGCACGGATCCGCTCGGTGGACGCGGCGGCGGCAGCAACAACACGAATCTTGTCGGCGGACGGACGACCAGGAAGGTTCCCAATTACGATTTCTTGCTCTAAGTTTCTACCCTCACGCGCGCAGGAAAGCAGGAATTCGGGAGGATGGCAAAGGTGGGGGCGAACAGCGCCTGTCCCCCTCCGTTTTTATACCCGGGAAGAGCAATGGGCGGAGTCCGGCGGTAGGGAAAAGGTAACTTCCCGCAATTAATGCACTTACCTGACCGTTCCCCCCTCGATCCTCGACCGGATGGGCGCGTCACACCTCTGGCAAAGAGCCGTTGCTCGGGCCCACCACGATCGCACCGCTAAGGCCTTCTCCTCAAAAGGCGTGTCCAACGATAAGAAAAAAGAGCCGTTACTCACCAACGGAAATTTCTACGAAAGGTAAAACGGGCTCTGGCCCCACCTCAAAGTCTTGAGGGAGCAAAGGCTGGCCCTAGAATGAGGGTTCAACGGCTGCCCTTGAGCACCAAAATAAATCGGACTCCGGCCCTAAGCCTCGAGGGAGCGAAGGCTGGCCCCACGATCAGGGTTCGACAGCCGCCCTCGAGCACCCGAGTCAGGGGTGACCAAGGGGAAGCCAACACAAGGCCTTGCCTGAGAACAAACTCTCGAGACCCCTTTGGACACATCCAAGGTGAAATGCTACAGACTTTATGGAATCCCCCCGAAGGGAGGCATCGAGCCGCCGAGACCTATCGAATGGAATCGGTATCCGTAAGACCATGCGTTTTGCTCTAATGAGACTACCTCCGGGCCACCAGCCGACCTCTATCGAATGAGGAAAGGGCTCTCACTTGGATTTTCCCATTACCAGCTCACTGAGAACTTCGCGGCTCAACCTATCAAGGGTAGTTCGACGCTTCTCGCCTCACGTCCGATCGAAAGGACTCGTGAGATGAATGCCGAGGCCAGCAACGCCCCAGCCACACGAGGCTCGGGAGCTCGACTGTGCCCGGCACACCTCGACGAAAGAGGGTAGAAAATCCCCCGGGGGCTCGGCGTCCCGACGCACCCCTCGGTAAAGCGCTACGACTTCAGTTCAGGCCTGTACCCGACTGGACAAGCACCCCTCGACCAAAGACAAATGAAGCCCTCACAGGAGTCTTCCGACTCCTACGAGGCCTCGGGGGCTACCCCGTGGGGGTCGCTCACGCGCCCCCCACGGAAAGATTCGAATCACGTCCTGTTTTCGATTCTTGACCCCCTGCCCGAGTGCCATCACTCGCGCAGGGGCTCGGGGGCTACTGTCGTTACCCAGGAAATGGGTGCCCCAAACCCTTGGTTTACCGGGCTAAACCCCGCAAAATCAGCAACACAAACCCTCCAGTGACCTCCCACGTTAACGTTCGAAGGCCCACAGGCTAAGGCATATTGGGCTGACCCACGAACGGGTTACGACGGCCCAAAGCTAAAGCCTGCTCGAGGGGCTACCGCGCGGACTGGGACTGTACACTCGAGGGTACAATTCGGGCGACCCCTCGAGGACGGAACTTCGCCCAGCGAACGAGCCTGCCCTCGAGGATGGAACTTCGTTCGCGCGAATGGGCAACCCTCGAGGACAATGCACCCCTCGGCTACCGATTCTCCCATACAGACCCGGGCGCATTTAATGCGTTTTACCTACCCCCGCCTAACCGTATGGCCACAGTTACGGTAACAGTTGTGGGTGTGGCGGTCAAATCTTAGCTTTTACCACCCATGCCCCAGAATCCCGCGGGTCGTACTTCACTGTTTGCGCCATGCCAAGCACTGTTCCCTGTCCAGCACCCCCTCGAGATGCATAAATCTGCATGTTTCCCGCATTTCCTGGGATTCAACCTTATCCGATGAAGCTCGACCCTCTCGACTCGACCCCCTCGACTCGAGCCAGACCCTCGACCGCCGCCCCTCGACTTCGTCGGACGAACCCTCGAGTGGGACTCCAATGACTTCGGGCTGCACTTCAACAACTCCCGACGCGACGGCTGCAGAACTTCCCATGCCGATGTACATCTCTACAGCAGCACCGACGTGATCGGCCTCAACGTCATACGTCACCGGCCATGTGAACTCTAAATATATGTACTCCTGTGCCCCTCCTTCACCTATAAAAGGAGGCGCCAGGACGTTAGAAAAGAGGGACGAGAACGGACGAGAGGATCTAGAGCATAGAAACGCTAAGGCTTTAGATCATAAAACAATACCGTGAGACAGTGTAAAGTAGAGAGCTAGGTGCCCAAAACGCCCAAGCTCCAGCTCACGCTCCTCACACCTGCTTGTATTTTCCCCTGTACTAGCACTCCGGTGCAAGATAACACGAACTATCCTCCCCCCGCTGGACGTAGGGCCTTCTTCGGCCGAACCAGGATAAATCGCCGTGTCCTTCTTGCATCACCCACCGGATTAAGGGAGCACGCAATTACGAATATTACTCGTTGGTGTTAACCCCTGGGGGTTCGGAACACCGACAACATAGATCTCCCTTGATCCTCGGCCATGAAATGGCTTGTCAGACTTCAGTGTGGTGTGCCCTCTTTGGCTCCACTAGAGAGAACACATATCCACATAAAGTAGCATCACTTGTGGGAACGATCGGTAGAATCACTTGTCTACCATCTCTTGTAGTCTATTGATATTAATGTCAGTGACCTGTTCTTCAAGGATCATCTTCTTTGCGGCTTCAGAAGACAGCTTCATTACAAATGGTCTGATAAGGATCTACTGAAAGGGTATAAAAAGATAACCAAGGAAGAGTTCATGGGAAGATAACACATTAGCGTAATCCCTACAATGGGTCATGGTTAACAACCTCGATACCCGCGCGTGCCAAGTAGCACGACCATGTGTCGGCCGCCACAGGTTGCTCTTGGTTTCATCGTGGCACCGTCAGTTATTAATCAAGACACCACTACAGATTTTACAATCAACGTGAAATCGAGCCTGACACAAGTAGGTCTTGCCTGAATAGGCATCATGTGCAAGACAGGAGTGGTACCGACAAGGATGGTCGCAAAGTTATGGGATAACAATGAAAGGACAAGGATGGAATCATGGCGCATCATCTACCCGGATACGTCTCCTACTCGTTGTAACTACTTCCCAAAACAAGGACTATTGAGAGGACTGGTCATTACAGGAACGTTGCGAGGTCAAAGTCAGTTGCCAGTCCAAGGACTAGCAGAACAACCACTAAACGCTTCTGACACGGTGTTAAGCTACCAACAACTTCCGGTTATACGCACGGGCCATACCGATAAACTATTCCATCGGTCATCTAGCAAAAGTGACAAACTTCTAATAGAGCGATTGGATACTGGTGGTCCATCTCATGGAAATGTAGGGTTCAAAATTTTGAAGGAACAAGTTGTATGATGAATTCAAGACATTGGTATAGTCGAGATAATGGGTTACGATCAATAATTACAATACCAACGTGGCCTCTAAAACTCCAACCATATGCGTCCATAGGGAAGGCTCTAGATTCCATCGCGGCACTATAATTTGTTAATCAAAATGACATTACCCCAGCTATGGTCAAAAATAGAATGTCCAATACCATAGAGATATCTTGCACCAAGAAACGTGACTGCACAAGACGAGGTAAAGGAATTATGGCGAGTTCCAAAGATTGAAGATATCAAGGGTTATTTCTGGAACAAGCATGGCATAAACTAACATCATGTCATTCGCAGGGGAACAATTACCAACAAGATTCGCTTTATGTTGGTCTAGACATGCGACAACAAGGGATCAACGTCGGCACGTCATCAGAGACTCAAAAGAGGAACAACAAATTTACAAGGACGAAGGTCAACATCCTCGTTGTTTTCATCGGGAACCATTGTAGTAGGCACCTCCTACTGATTTGCACTGATCTTCATATCATCATTAGCAGGAACAACTTCCAGCTTTACCTCACCATCATTAGGAAGGTGAACAGGATTAAGTTGGTCGTTCAACACATGTAAGCATTCGTGTAGAGCATCATTGTCGTTCTCCATCCAAAAACAATTGTCCCTAAGATCGGCTTCAACATCCCAATCTCCATCGCGTTAAGCACGTGCTGATTGTGGGTTAACCATAGTAACCAAATCTCCATTCTGACCCTACAACCAAGGATTTTTGACGCAAATACTGTCCTTCTTTGAACAGCTTGATCCCTAGCAACTGTCACCTACAAGCTGCTCCCTTGTCTGATTCAACTATGTATCAAACTCCTTTTGCATCTCATGCCTCAAAATAGAACATAACGGACGGTGATGTCCACATGGTTAACCACGCCCATCATGCAGGAGTAAATCTCCCTCAAGGTGAACATAGCATCTGTGGCTGGTCCATTGCCACTCTCGGCTTCATCTACGCCCCCCACTAGTGTAGTTCTGTCAAGTTGACGTCACACCATGTGGTATGGGTCACCCTCCAGAAACACCAGCGGTAGCACGAGCAACCTCTTCTAGAAACTGCTTCAGGAGATCTCTCATAACTTTGTAGGCTATCACATCGACAATTTCCCTCGGTTTCAAGCCTTGTGCCATACAGAGTCTGCCACACTAGACAATCTCATGCTCTTCTCTTACTGGACCATAACCTCAACTGTGACTAAGCCTTGGTTCTCAAACTCTTGTTGGTTGCTTCACTAATGACGAGGTTCTCTATCCTCTGGGTAACACACAGAGTGCAACCCTCCATAGTAGTGAAGGCATGCCAAACCCCTTCAGGAACTTCTTCGAATCATGTGGCTCTCTGGGGGAAAGCTGGTGATGTGGAACCTTTCTGCCTACGGACTTGCGAGAGGAACACTTCATATTAGCCATCTGTACAAGGTTTGCGACTCTCTTGGGAATGGATATTAAGTTGGTGGATTTTATCAAAAAGAAATAATCAATTATTTAGGAGAGAGACGATGCAATGACATGAGATGAACATGCGACATGATGCATGCACGTTCTATTCATCCTCATGACCTAATAAATCTAACATGCTATGCGGTGGCACATATCGCGCTCTCCTTATACGCAATTAATTCGTTCTACACGTTTGCTCTGTTAGCGTACCTGCAGAAAACTTCATTTCAGCCCAAGTCCCACATGAATGCAATTCGACGTAAAAATTCCACGCACCTTCCGAACAAGGTGAAAACACTGATTACTCACACCCCCCGCCATCTATGTATATCCCCAAATATACATACATGTAGGTGCACGCTACCCCAAATCATCGTCAGAAGACAGCATCGCCAGAAGACGGAAAACCCACACATGTGGTACCTTCATATAAACATGTGTGCAACATGTAAATAATCCAGCACCATATAAGCACTCCCCTATACCGGCTGTGGATCCGATCGTGCACTCACAACTCACACTTACCTTGCTATTGAAACAACCTTACCTTGGCGTAGAGGCACGAATGATCCATACATTACCATCCAAGCGAATGGCACCCATACGAATCCGCCATTGTATGGGCAACGGCGAAAGAGAAAATATGATGCAATTTCCCCCAAGTCAGTACTTATCTAAGCCACCTGGAATCCTATTAGGCATAAAGGATATGATAACTGGCACACTCTTAAGTTTCAAAATCATAGAGTTAAACACCTATATATAACTATAAGTTGGCAATTAGTTTTGTAAAATAAAACCCATTTGTTTGAAAATACACATGTGAACAGTAATATACTGAACCTTGCTCCGATGGCAGCTGTAACA
This sequence comes from Bothriochloa decipiens, assembly GCA_023333625.1. Taxonomy (NCBI): domain Eukaryota; kingdom Viridiplantae; phylum Streptophyta; class Magnoliopsida; order Poales; family Poaceae; genus Bothriochloa; species Bothriochloa decipiens. The sequence continues at coordinate 39,645,581 of CM041630.1, read as the reverse complement.
GAACCGACCAATTTATATAAGCTTAAGTCCAAATTAAGCTGCCATGATAGCTTAAGTCGCACCTAAACCCATATAAACCCGGTAGTCCGTGAAATCACGAAGGATTTCAAACCACTTACAAACCAAGATCGTAGAAGTTCAGTAACCACAATCCACATGATACATAAATTTGCAATTAACTTAAATGCATCGGAGTTTATAAGAGAATATTACAACACCCTTTTTATAAAAACATAGCGAAAGCAAATTACTTTAACAACACTCACACTCACATTTTTCAATACGGTGCCAGCTCATAGTCAAATTCAACAAAAGCCATATGAGATAAGATATAAGGAATGACCGTGCCCAAGTCTGATTGTTTCCCGTAATAGGATAGAAACCCATCTTGCAGCCACAGCAACCTAGATGAACACCTGCAACAAGTGGGAATAAAACCCTGAGTACGAGAATGTACTCAGCTAGACTTACCCGTCATAAACCAAAAATAAATTGACTCCAAGGAGTATGCAAGGCTTTATAAGTGGGATAGATGACTCATTTAATTGCGAAAAAGCTGGTATTAAATAAATAATTAACAAGAATATTCTAGCAATGTATTTTAATCTGATTAACCTTATCATGCTACATTAGCACCTGTACTAAACAAGCATGGTAATAATTATTCACAAGAAAAGTAGCCCATTCCGGTTGAGTATCTTTCCATCTCAAGAGCCCAACCATCTCATCTCTTTGTTCAAGTTCTTACTACGATGCCGCTGCTCAAGTCAAGTGTTCACTATCCAGGAACGATGGCGATTATAATCGATTACTAACCAGCTGGCGGGTATTCCTCACACAAACCACATTCACCAGCCACGGTGAGCTACAGATCACCGACATTCAATTCGGGAAAAGCGCGAGATCAACAGGTACCATCGTATCCGGGAACCGCCCGGCTGCCTTATTCAGGGTGACCCTGACCTCGGACTTACTCTCCGCGTAACCCATGGTCCCCCATCTTCACCAATACGATGCGTACAGCAGGTCGAGTCCCGGCCCAAATCAAAATTAGGCTTCACGGTCGGAACGACTTATCCTTCCAGCTAAATGTGAGGCATAAATTCAATATGACTTGAGGACGTACAACGGACGGGGTCCTAGTTCGACACAGACGGGATAACCTCACCGAACCTCTAGTTTAGTCTCAACACCGATCCCGCCCGGTCTCGATTTATTATCTCCACATGGTTATCCAAGATAACAATGTATTCAACCATTCCGAGTAACCACCTATAACTCGCGGATGACAGGGAATCACCCGACTTCTACCGATCTAGTTAAAGCAAGGCTAAGCAGATAATCACACCTGAACCTAACAGGGTTGCAGGATATACAGTGGGCAAGAAATATAAGTAATGCAGCAACGGTATAAAACAACGCCTATAACTTAATGCATCAAACACGTAAAGGACTCAAGTTAGATATTTTACAAACCACAGGGAGAATGCTCTGAGGCTTGCCTTCCTCAGAAGAGCGAGGTTGATTCTTCGGACACTCGTATAGCTCCATGTCCTTCTCCTAGTCCCAGATCACCTCCGGTGCGGGAACTTCCAACGAGTCGTCCTTCTGGCTTCTCGACTTCCCGACAAGGTTCTCACATGCGATTCTGTATGATGCGTATGCATACATGAATACTAGGAATGCATATAAAATGGATATGGACTATGATGATGAGCATGATTGCTTACACATGACTTCCACAAAGTCGTCAAAATCATCCAAGAACATATATTATGAGCACATGTCATCTACTGCATTCTCTCCTACAATAACTACTACACAAGCATTAAAATGGAACAGCACACCACCATCACATCATTCATTCTAACATATAAGTATCATCCACTCATATAAGCATCAATCCTAAACAATAGCTTAAACAGATTATATACTTTGCAAGAGTAGAAAGAAGCATTGTAGATAGCATGAACTGATAAAGCAAAGCATTAATAAACACATATATAAATAAGGGTAGAACTGCATCACATATTTATACTACCCAAAAAATTCTACAAAAATTACAAAAGACAAAAACATACCAATTCTAGGCTGTCATCCAAATTTCACCTCATTTGGATAAGCCCATCATTCTACACAAAAATCACAAGGCAGCACAAAACAGGGGACCTAAAAATACTTTGTACTGTGAAGTATATCAAACCTCATGTTTCACTACATCAAGAGCTACCTTATGGCATGTAAGCAGCCCACAAAAATTATCAACCCCAAACTAGGTCCACAAAATACATTTTTGAATTATTCCAAGAATAGCCCTAAAATCACACTTGAACTACAACCTCATATTTTTATACAGCAAGCATATGCCAAATATTTATGATAGATAGAGCAGGCCAACAAAAGACTAACCCAACAAGAATCATATTTTTCTGAGCTATACACAAATAGTGATGCATTTGTAAAGATATCAAGCATTTATTGTGAATAAATCAACTTAAATAAAACTATATAGAAAAGTTCTACAAAAATGTCATATCATATTTTTATCATGTAGATCTGATCATAAGAAAAATAATGCAACCTGAACCATCTCATTTGGAGCTAAAATGAGCAAGTTATGATTTTTCAAAGATATAACAGAAATCTGAAATCTATTTTCTAATTAAACCGGAAATTAGAAAAGGACGGACACTTTGCAGTTAGGCCCCTCTACTCTCCTAAAATCAATTCAGGACGGATTTGTAACTTGCTGTGCCTGGCGATGTTTCATGAAGGACCTCAACCTTTGTTGAATTTCGGGGATGACGTTCCTGCGCGGTGAAGAGCATAGGAGCTCGCCGGCCCGCGGTTTCCGGCCATGGCGGCGGGTCTCCGGCGCCGTTGAGCGGTGGAGAAGCACAAGGGGGTCCATGCGTGCCCGCTAGTGGCCCTAGCCTGGCCCGAGGCGGCCCGCGCTGGCACGGCCACGCGAGACGAAGCGGCCGACGGCGGCCGAGGACGTGCCGGCCGAACCTGGCCACGGCGAGGCCCAGCGACGGCGACACTAGCCACTACATGCCTGGGTGACTCGAAAGGACAACGCCAGGGAGAAAAATGGCGGCCGAAGGCGCATGGCCACGGCGACGCGCGGCGGCGGCCATGACCGGCGTGGAGAAGCGACCGATTGGGCCACTACCTTGCCGATTTCGAGCGGAGGAGGTGTCGCGAGGATGGAGTGGAGCAATACGGAGAGGATGGCGTGAGCAATATGGAAATGGCGTGGAGGAACGGCGGCTGCCCGGCGACCATGGTGCGGTGGCAACAATGGTGCCTGCCCGATGCTGCGCCGAGAAAGAGAAAGGGAGAGGGAGAGAGAGGAAATGAAGAGAAGGGGGGAAAAGGAGTGGGTGAGGGCGTAGCGCGGGGCCTTAACGCGGCCGGCCGGGCCGCGACCGCCCACGGACACCGGTGCGAGGAAGCCATGCGGCGCGAGAGGCCTGAGCGGGTCGGCCACGACATTCAGAACTTCGATTTTCCTGACAGCCACATGTAAGCCGTTACAGAAAATTCATTTTCATGACCACCAATGCAAACTTCTCTGCCCTATTACTCCCAAACCAAGCCGAACTAGCCAAAACTCATATTGAAGGAAATGTAGATCTAGAAGATTAGAACATTTCATCTTTAACAAGCATGGCCAGATTCTTCCTAGATTTTGAAATACAAAATTCCAATTGAAAATACCTCATAAATTCATTTTAAATGAAAAACAGCCCCCAAACCTGCCTTTTTCAATCTTTTTGAACATTTTCCAGACATTTTCATGAAAAGTGATAATAACAACTTTTGTTCCTTATAAAATTCTAGACAAGAATGATTAAGGGTGCACAGACATGCAAACACGCTATCAAGGATTTTTGAAACGGTCAAAGCAGAGCACTCATGGTCCCGTTGTTGGTCAACTATCACCTAGAGACATAATTAGGCAAAGTTGTTAACATGAACATAGGTTCATTTGGTACCCTAATAATCTATAGATTAATTTAGTGAGAAATCATCAAGCACTTGACCATGGTTATCATGTTTTTCACAAAAGGACAAACAAAACTTCAACCCTCATAGCATCACATGCAATGTCAAAATGATATAGAGATGATGCTAATGCAAATGATGATTAGGCTAATGCAATGCAAGTGCTTAAGTATGCTTAACATCGAGGATGTTACATAGGTATTGCTAGACTGAAACCTTGAGCAGTTTCAGAAACAGGTTTTGAGTTGTACATCGAGTTGAAAACTGTCCCACTGCCTCCTCATAGGTTTTCAACTTCCAATACCAAACACCAAACAAGGCATGCACTTCTCTTGGCAATCTGCCCACCTGGAGTAACCATACCAACCAGCCAAAGTAATCTACACTTGGATAAAGATACCTCAGTGTTCTATTGAACAATTGCACATAATGTAAACATGATCAATAATACATCACTGGCATCGGAGTCAGAAGAAGAGTTATTGCCTCAGTCTTTTGAATGATGGGCACTTCGCCTATGTTGATTGGAAGACTTTCTTGAGTCATTTCAACATAGCCGGTCCCAAACCCGGATAAAGGAGGAGGGTGTTAGGTGCGGCTAGCCAACATTTCAAAACCAGCCACTCTCATGGATATGAAACCCACAAGAGATTCGTTGGGGCGTAACTCTCTTAGCGACGCGCTACATCAGAACCCGTGTGTAGTGTCAAATGTGCAAGGGCCGGGTCGTCATCCCCTTAGTGGCGCATCGTATCGTGATCCGGGTACGATGATAAATGAGCAAGGGTCGGGTCGTCGCAACCTTTGTGACGCGCTACATCTGCGCCCGGGTGTAGTGAAAAATGAGCAAGGGTCTTCGCACTTCCCTCGACGGGTGCGAAGGGTAAGGAAGCTAGCCGAGCCAACTAGGATTCGTCTAGGTAGCTGGAATGTAGGGTCCCTAACGGGTAAGTTAAGAGAGCTAGTCGATACAGCAATTAGGAGGCGTGTCAATATTCTATGCGTTCAGGAGACTAAATGGAAGGGCCAGAAGGCGAAGGAGGTGGAGAATACTGGCTACAAACTTTGGTACATGGGGACAACATCGGGTAGGAATGGTGTAGGCATCTTGATCGATAGGAGCCTTAAGGATGGAGTAGTTGAAGTACGGAGGCAAGGCGATCGGATTATTCTAGTCTGGTTGATAGTTGGAGATTTGGCTCTGAATGTGATCAGTGCCTATGCCCCACAGGTAGGTCTTTGCGAGAGCACCAAGAGGCAGTTTTAGGAAGATCTCGATAGCATGGTTAGTACTATGCCTATCAGCGAGAAACTCTTCATAGGAGGAGACCTCAATGGCCATGTGGGTGCGACTAATGTAGGTTTCGAGCGGGTGCATGGGGGTTTCAGGTATGGGAGTAGAAATCAAGAGGGGGAGGATGTTTTGAACTTCGCGTTGGCCTATGATTTGCTGATAGCGAACAGCGTCTTTAAGAAGAGGGAATCCCATCTAGTGACCTTTCGTAGTGGACAACACCTGAGTCAGATCGACTTTATTCTTGCAAGGAGGGAGGATGACGTGCTTGCTTAGATTGTAAGGTGTTACCTGGGGAGTGGTGGTGGATTTTCGCTTTCGGGTACGTGTCCATCGGGACAATCGGGCCAAGATTGCGAGAACAAAATGGTGGAAGCTTAGGGGGGAAGCAGCGCCAACATTTAAGGAGAGGATGCTAGATGAGGGGCCGTGGGAAGAAGGAGAAGATGCAGATGACATGTGACTAAAGATGGCAATATATGTTCGGAAGGTGGCTTTGAATGTGTTTGGAGTGAGTAGAGGAGGCAAACGGGAAGCGAAAGACACCTGGTGGTGGAATGACGAGGTGCAAAGGGCTATTAGGGAGAAGAAGGAGTGGTTCAAGCGCCTCCATCATGATAAGAGTGCAGCCAACATTGAGGGCTATAAAATAGCAAAGAGGGCTGCAAAACGAGCGGTGAGTGTAGCAAAAGGTCAGGCGTATGATGACCTTTATCAGCGACTAGGCACGAAGGAAGGGGAGAAGGACATTTATAGGATGGCTAGGATCCGCGAGAGGAAGACGAGGGACATCAACCAAATCAAATACATCAAGGATGGGACGGATCAACTTTTGGTGAGGGATGAGGAGATCAAGGACAAGTGGAGAGAGTACTTTGACAAGTTGTTTAATGGGGAGAATGAGGGTCCTACCTTGGAGTTGGATGACTCATTTGACGACACCAACAGACGTTTCGTGAGGAGATTTCAGGAGGCAGAGATCGGGGAGGCTTTGAAGAGGATGAAGGGAGGTAAAGCGATGGGCCCTGACGGTATCCGCATTGAGATATCGAGATTCCTAGGTGCCAGAGCGATAGTATGGTTAACTAAGCTTTTTAACCTTATTTTTTGGTCAAACAAGATGCATGAAGAATGGAGGAGAAGTATATTAGTACCGATATTCAAGAACAAGGGAGATGTTTAAAGTTGTACTAATTACCGTGGGATTAAGTTGATGAGCCATATGATGAAGCTCTGGGAGAAGGTTATCAAGCATTGCCTAAGAAGAGTGACAAGTGTGACCCAAAACCAATTTAGGTTTATGCCTGGTAGGTCGACCATGGAGACAATTTTCTTATTACAACAGTTGATGGAGAGGTATAGGGAGCAGAAGAAGGACTTGCACATGGTCTTTATTGACCTCGAGAAGGCATATGACAAAGTACCGAGAAATTTCATGTGGTGGGCCTTGGAAAAGCACAAGGTCCCAAGTAAGTACATCACCCTCATCAAGGATATGTACAGAGATGTGGTGACGTGTGTCCGAACATGTGATGGCGACACCAGTGACTTTTCAATTAAAATAGGACTACATCAAGAGTCGGCATTGAGCCCTTATTCATTTGCTTTGGTGATGGATGACGTCACAAGGGACATACAAGGTGATATCCCTTGGTGTATGCTCTTTGCTGATGATGTGGTGCTAGTGGATAAGACTAGGGTAGGGATTAATAGGAAGTTAGAACTATGGAGGCACACGTTAGAGTCAAAAGGGTTTAGACTTAGTAGGACCAAGACCGAGTACATGAGGTGCGATTTCAGCGCGACTAGGAATGAGGAGGGAGACGTTAGCCTCGATGGGCAAGTGGTGGCCAAGAAGGATATTTTTCGGTATTTAGGATCGATGCTACAAAAGGATGGTGACATTGATGAAGATGTTAGGCATAGAATTTCAGCTGGTTGGTTGAAATGGCGTCAAGCTTCAGGCGTCCTCTGTGACAGAAGGGTGCCTCAGAAGTTCAAAGGTAAGTTTTATAGGACAGCGATTCGTCCGGCGATGTTATACGGTGCTAAATGTTGGCCTACAAAAAGACGACATATCGAGCAATTGAGTGTAGCAGAGATGCGTATGTTATGATGGTATTGTGGGCACATAAGGAGGGATAGAGTACGGAACGACGATATTCGGGATAGGGTTGGGGTGGCACCAATTGAGGAAAAATTGATTCAACACCGGTTGAGATGGTTTGGCCATGTCCAACGGAAGCCTCCTGAGGCACCGGTGCGTAGTGGGGTTCTAAAGCAGGTCGATAATGTAAAGAGAGGTAGAGGTCGACCTAAACTGACTTGGGACGAGTCGGTTAAGAGAGACCTTAAGGAGTGGAATATCCCTAAGGATTTAGCTATAGATAGGAGCGTTTGGAGACTAGCAATTAACGTGCCTGAACCGTAATTTTTTTTTCTTGTACCATTTATGTGTCCTTTGTTTTTATGCCTCTTTTAGGTTTCATCTTTAGTCTACCCTAACTTGTTTAGGACAAAAGGCTATGTTATTGTTGTTGTATGGTAACAAGTAGAAGACAGAAACCAAACCCATTATCTGCATCCTAATGCATCCAACAATTATGTGATAATCAACTCAACAGCAGATTGACCACAGATTGAACTGAGCCATTTTGCCTATGGCACATGCAGCGCAGGAATAAAATGCTAAATTGGCCTTCATCTTGGGGCCGGAGTTTTTCGAGTTCTTCTTGAATCATTGGGCTTGCGTTCAGCACTTGACTCTCCCTGTGGCACTTGACTCTCCCTGGTTTTGCACCTGCTAGTTTCAGCTGTGCGAGAAGTGGAAGAGCGTTGGCTCGTCCTAGATCCTGTGCGCTTTGCAGTTTCCGGCTTCAGCTTAGCCCTCACTGACCGAGACGGAACTTGCGTTTTCTGCATCGAGCTTGCACGCTGTTTATCCTTTTGATCAGATCCTTGCTGGATTTGACTCTGGTCACTACTAACATGAAATTCCCCAAGAACAATTGATGCTGAGATACCCTGAACAAGGAATATTTAAACTTATAAAATCAAAAGAAAAAGAGAACTAAGATAAAAGATTAATGAACAGAGAAGAAAATTTCTCAATTAAAGTATGACCAAGAAAGCAAAATCAATCAGTTATGTTCGTATTCCTGGAGTGTCAAAGAAGAACACAGCAATTACAAAAAAAATAGAACATCTTTTCCAATGCCATGGCATTCTTTGAAGATGATAATACAATGTCATACTAGGGTCATGAACATTATAATACACAGTTGTATCTACAAGTATCACTTATTTTGAATTGGAATTGGAGAGGCTTCTGGACCCTGAACTTGCTCCTCTTCAGAATCATCCATTTCCTCACATTCAAACTCAACATGCTGGCTATCTTCCTCGGAATCACTTAATTCTTCTTGTTCCATTACAATTCCTTGCATTGATTCTTCATTAGGTTCTTGAATGCAATGATGAAAATAAGAATTTACAACCTCGACCTCTGGAACACTCGATTTGTCCTTCCTAGAAACTCCATATTGAACATTTGATCTGCTAAAACTAGCGCTTAAGTCATTTGAATCTTTTATGGCCGTTGGAGAACATAAATGAATGTTCAAGTCAATACTTGTCTCCCTCTCAGAAGGGCTTGTGGATGCTTTCCCAGCTGTTGACTGGTCATCTACTGGGACTTCGCTCATGTTATTATCAGACCGACGGTAATCAAGGCTATCACATTCTGCAACTTCATTATGCACGTCAACTTCCGTTCTTTGCAAGAGAGGATGGAAGTCAATAGTGTTAGCATTTACAGTACCATTTTCAGTGGAACCTGTAGTCTGGTCGTTACTTCGCTCAACTCGAACTTTCTCAAAGGGGAAAAGGTCATATTTTCTTGACTGATTAATAAGATTTTGAACTGGGTAACTATATGACGAAACCACATCTCGAGAATACTGAAATAGTAAAGGATGCATCTGCAAATCTTGCTCAGCGCCATCCTCTGTAGCATCATTAGAGATCTCATTCTGCTGCAATCTAGAATTAGCTCTGTGATCAGGGAACAGATTTAGCTGTCTATAAGCACTTTCTGTAAAGGCCAGAGGTGGCACAGGATACATATTCTTTGCTGCATGGTCCGAGGTGCTATGAAAGTGTGTTGCGTTTGGATGAAATGCCACCTGAGATAGGACACGGACAGAAGGTGGAAGGTTCACAGGAGGCAAGTCTGGAGCCAACTTGACCACACAACCACCTTTCTCTTTACTTAATTTGGAAGCCGGGAGTTGGTCCAGAGATCCACATGATACCACTGGAGCTGCAGCGGAAGGTGTTCTCACATATGATGGGCCATCAGAGGTGCAGTACATAAAAGGTATATATGAGGTGGTTGCATCAAGTTTTGCACCACTTCCTTCCTGCGGTTCAATGTAACCACATGCAGCACCACATTCTTCATCGACGCCTGTGCCTGACTGCATCATCATGCTTTTTCCAGCATGTTTTGATAAGGACAGCTGACAAGGCATCATGTTCATGCTTCTACTATCTGTGTCTTCCAAAAATGCTTCATTGACATATGAATCATCATCATTTTCAACATCTTCAGAAGCATTGTCATCAGCCTGTGGAAAGCATAAAAAAAGTACATTTAATGACATCACTTTAGATGGAGATTAAGATATTATTTGGATATGCTAAGTTAAAGAAACATACTAACCTCTTGTCCACAGTGTGAATCGGGCATGGATGCTCTAAGCTTTCTCCTCTTTGCTTCATATGTTCGCCTTCTTTCTTTTTCAGCATCACTTTTAGTGTAAGATTTCTGGAATCCACTTGCAACTCTCCATTGACGTCGGAGCAGTGAAGGATCTCTATGCGGCACTACAAACCTACAAACTGATGTCCAGTTGTTTTTGAATATCCTCAGACCCTGAAATCGCAGCAAGTATGGAAGAAACTAAGCAGCACAAATCAAGCATGGAAAATAGAAGATAGCCTGTAGTCACAACTTATCACCTCCTGGATACATTCTTTCTCCTCGACTGTCAATGGAGATCTCTTCATATGCCGCACATCCTGCATTAATTCAGATAAAAATATAGTTATTCCGAAGGCCATTATGTCAGGTTTTGCTGATAGCAGTCATGAGCTCAAATTCTATCATATCCTGATGATGGACCATGATAATACACAACATGGTCAAATCAACCCAACCCAAATCAGTATCAGAACAAGGCAACACGCAGACAAACTCTTTCACGACATATATATACTTACTCTTTGAAAACATCTAGTAGCCAGAGGTTGAATAATATAGCGTCACGCACAAGCAGAGCAACATGTGCCATTAAGAGAGAGTTAAAAACTATCTCTCCAGTTTGCTACTGAGTACGTTATTAAATAATGTGATATTGTCCACAAATCTTGTCAAGAAATTTAAATAACATACTACTATTCTGTTGCCACACATAAGCAAAATGATAGATATCACAATGATGAGATAGATAAAAATTATCAGCAGTGTACGTGCTGCGGCAGAAACTTCGCTACCTATACAATACAGGATTTTATAAAGAATTCTCTTCATCATTTAAGACCAGTTCAAAACCAGAACTTCAATACTCCCTCCGTTCTAAATTGTAGTTCACTTTGACTTTTTTGGTGCATGCACTTTTCTATGTACCTACATGCACCAAAAAAGTTAAAGTGAACTACAATTTGGAACGGAGGGAGTACTATACAATATAGAATGAGAACAAAATATTGCTATAGCATAAACTGATATTCTGTTACACTACTATGCAATTCAATGGACACCTTGACCATAATGTTGAACCCTAAAAGGCACATGAAAGTGAATTCAGCATCTTGTCTTCCAGTAAATTAAGGGGAAAACATTTACCTTAACTGGATTATCAGGAGCTTTGGAGGAGCTGCGATTCTTTTGCCTCACAAATATCTGCACCAAAGAGTTATTTCATTCTCCAATATCATGAGCAACTACAAATATATAAGACAACCAATAGGCATTATAGAAATTGAACAAACAGGAGATTAGTTGAAAGGATCCCCCCACCCCCTACCCCCACCTCCCAATGAGCAGGAGAGCTGCATGCACTTTCATTAAGAAAAATAGATGAAGGAGAAAAATCCAACCTTACTTGGTTGTGTGATCAAAAGGAAAGCAAAGTAAATTAGCAACAGACATTTGTGACAATAAAATGCTCAGACTTCAGAATCTTTATTGACCCTGCTTTGGCAGTACTGAGAGCAGACACCAACTTTAGGCCACAAGTAATGCCAGCAAGGTCAAAAATGGCATTGCCATGTCAATACAGTCAAAATAACTCCTTTTCTAATACTGATTCCTTGAAGGCATTTCATGTCCTTCATTAATCTAAAAAAATCATTAGATTGTTATGGCTGCTGTGTTTGCGGTAAGGTGGCAATGGAGGAGTGGGCGGCAAGCCTCGACTACGCAGATTGTAGTCTCGGTCAAGGTTGGAGCAAGGTTTTCGCCTCGGCTCCCTATTTTGCTGAAGAAGAGGAGACAGAGATTAGGCTAATTTATTCTTGATTGTTTCTGTTCGGCCGAGTGGCTCACATAAGCCTCCGGTCAGCTCTAAAACAAACTCCTAAATTTACTCTCTCTTATTCATTCAATCTCTCAAATTGCTAACGTTCCTAGCTAAGTCCTCGACCTGCCTGAGTGATCAGCCACTGTTGTTGCCTGATGTGGTCGCTACCCCTTGCTGCACCTTGTGAAGGACTTGCCCACATGACAAGATTAAGAGAAAAATAAACCATTTCATGCCATGTCAATCTTCACCAAATAGATGATAAAAAGGACTACTGATAACTGATTTATGTCTGACAAATCATATATCATAACAGGAAATAAAAAGAATAAAAAAATTTGGATCGTGAAACAAATTTTGCAATCAAAAGGAGTAACGAAAAAATACCTGATGCTTTGATTTACAAGGAAGAAAGCGCTTTTGTATTGCTGCCCAGTCATTGTTATATTCCAGAATTCCTAGAGCTAATAATCTGCAAGCAGATAATATACTATAAAATTAACTGTGAACAGAAGTGAGCAGTGACAGGCATCATATCAACTATACACATGAGGAGGGCATTACATAATGTCCTTTAAGCAAGTAGTAATAACAACAAAGCAACCATGATACAATTAACCATACAAAAGGAGGCGATCTTGAGGGAAGTTGAAAAAGGATGAATTGAATAACTGTGATACAGCAGATGAGGAAGTTAACACACAATTTGCATAAACCAACACAACTAATGCAGAAACAAAAATAGTATGCAGCCCAACAAAAACTGAAGTATTCAGATTTCTTGGTTTTCTTTGTTCTCTAGTCAAGAAGGCAAGGAAGCATGCACAACTTATATTTCAAAAGAAATCTTGGAGAGATGACGTAAAACACACCTGTCCTCCGCATCAGTGAAAAGAACTCTATTGGCCATAGCTGAAGGAGGTGACTTATGAGGAAAGAGTGCAAAATTGAAAAGTGAAAAGAATCTCTGTGCTAATCTTGCAATGTCAGCAGGAACAAGAGCAACTATATCCTTTTTAACATTCTCAAGCAGGGTAGCAGCCAACGATTTCTTCTGCTTCAACTGCCCAGATGAAGGAGATGATGATGTAGGAACACTATTTGATCTATCTTAAGAAACATTATTCACTTCTTTGCAATTGGTAATCACTGGTGAAGGAAACATGGGCTCTTTCCTGCGGGTTTTATCAGCAGTTCCATCCACATAACTTTTTCTATACTCCACGACAGCTGTAGTCTCAATATGAAAGCAAAGTTACAAATCAAGCGGTGACAACAAATAAGTGAAGTACAAAAAATTGCCCCATGTACCAATCTTGAACTTACCAGTTGCAACATCACTTAAATAGTCGAGGGCCAACTCAAGCGGTGCAACATCAAGGATGGATATAATCGGACTCTTGATTAATGGAATCCATTGGCATTCCGAATTTTCAGAAGAAACAAAACTAGATGAGAGATGCTGGGATTCAAAGAAGATATGACGTTGAGGAGCACTCCAAGCGAATGCTTGATCACGAGCGCCAACCAACTCAACTATCAGCTTTTTGATATTATTAGCCACATTTTGTCTAGACGAATCAAGAACACACAGGGAAAATGTTTGGATAAGGAGCTGAACATGCTCATATATCAACACATGCAGTTGCCCGAGTTGCTGATCAGTAAATCCACATGCTAAAGGTGCACGTGTTAGTGAAATCAAGGATGAAGGGAAAAAGGCATTCTGGTTAGGATATTGCCGTCCAAAATCATGCACAGGAGTCACCGATGCAGATGGAATATATGGCACAATTGGTCTTAAATGAGTTTTATTGGATTCCTGACGATAGCTACCAGCCCCAGAAAACTCGGTTAATGGCCGCCTCTGCCTAGTCTGAGGCCTACGGCCATCTTTCTTTTTTCTATTATTTGTGTCGTCATAGTTCTCAACATTTTCATCACCGTCACTTTCTAGGGCCTCCTCAATCTCGAGCTCAAAGTCTGCATCATTATCATCTTCATCTTGGTTATCGTCCCCCTGGAATGCCTGTGTGTCATTGCCTGAGAGGACAGCAGCAAGAAATTTGCGGTATTCCTCTTCTTCATCAACATTTTGCAGACCACTATCGTCATCTGATTCCTGTAGAAAGGTCTCCAATTCCTCAAGTGAGTAGTTTTCTAGTGAGTATCTTGCCCTGGTCCGTCTGCAAATTGCATCTTCCTCACTAATTTTGAGAGATAGGTGATGAGGGTTTTGCGCTGTTGGAGAGCAAGCAGCATCACTTGCTAAAACATCTTTTTCCAATCCATTCAAGTGGCCTTCATCATTCTCAAGATTAACCTGGGTAGACGTTTCTTCTGGAAATATCTCGTTGACAACATCTCGAGACGACAATCTATTTTGAGGAAGTGCACTGTCACTTGTATTTTCATTAACTACAGTATTCTGCAGATATGTCTGATTCATTGGTCGATTTTCAGAACTATGTTCCTCGCATTCTGCTTCTGAGGTAAGGTTTGATGAGGTCTCAGACGGAGACCCTTCCCTAAGAAAAGGGTTAAAATCTATGTCATCCTCCTCCACGTCGTCATCAACTTCCATATTTGATGTTGCGAAAGTGATTTAATCAAAACAGTAGGATTCCTACAACCTGTCATCCATAAAGTGTAAAAGTTGTGTGGGGATCAATGCAATGTGTTACACTTTGCAAGAAAAAAAAAACATGAGCATGCAACAGCAAGTCAGTAAAACTATTGCATAACACAAGGATATGAACAAACACCCATGTAAGATCAAAACTTGGATTACACTTAGCACCCACATAGCCATGTTTTATTGGCATATAGCAATAACATAGTTGCAACGTGTTTAAAGTGACTCTTTATAGCAGATGTCAGACATAACGCACTCATCTATATTTCAAAAACATGAAGTTTTGAAGTAGGCTAACTTTAAGCCAAACATCTAAATCGAAAAATCTAAAAACAAAAACATTGCATCATAGGTACAATATACAATATCAAGCTGTACAAGAAATATCATCAATACCATTTCATTGTTAAGGGTGCAGATGATGACCTATTGACCTAAAGCTTCAACAATATCAGAGAACGTAACACGCAAGATTGTGAAACACAAATTTAAATGTAAGATGGTCAGATTAGAAAGGATATAAGTGCCTGGTATTGAATGTAAGGAACATTTTTATGAGTGGCAGTGAAAGACGGGCCTGTTGCAGTGGTACAGTGCTAGAATCCTGGAGATCCCGGGTTCAAACCAGTCTCCTTGCAAAATAAGCAAGGGTAAGGCTACCCAGAAATTCCTTTTCCCAGGCCTCAATTTGTGTCAGAGTTTAGGTCCACTCTTTATTTGTATGAGTTGCATACATCCTACGGCTTAATGCTCATTGTCACACAACTGTTTGAACAGTTTAACAACTGCTACCTAGCAGCACAACAATGTTTATTTCAAAATGCTTAAATTTAAACCCTAATAATCCAGATAATTCTTTTTTTAAAAGAATAGAAATTGTGGAGGAGGCCAGTGTGCCTTCTGTAGGTAATAGTTCTGTTCTTTCTTTTTTTGACAGGTCTAAGTGGGGGGAATCCCCCACCTGAGTATTTCATTGATTGTTGGCTCTGAAAGGCAGATAAGTTTACAGACATTTCATTTTACATTTTGCTGTGCTATATGATTACATTACGTTTGACAACATAGCAGGGGAGGATCCAGTAAAGGGACATGGCTGTACACATATACACCCAATAATTCTTGTAAAAACTTCAAGTTAGGAGGCTTGTCAAATATTAGCTAAAATAGCTTTAAGTTAGGGTTTCGGTGCTCAACTTCGCACAGCATAAGGGAAGGGAAGAGAAGGGTTGGGAGTACCTCGTGGGGTGCTCGTCACCGGCGAGGAGACCAACGAAAGCCTCAGCACCTGGCCTAGGGCGCCGGCGGCCCTCGTCTGAGAGCGAGAGGGGAGTGCGCGCGCGCGCGAGAGAGAGAGAGAGAACGAGGAGGCTGGTGGCCGGGGGGGAAGAGGGATGCAGACGATCGAAGGGGAACCGGGAACGCAGGGTTTCTTCCAAAAAATTCTATTTTTTACTTTTCTTTCCTCTGTTTCAATTTTTTATCCTTGTTGCTTTCATATCTATTCTCATAATATATATAGTACACTATTTATAAATAAGTAAATGAAATTTTTTATTTTTATTATGATTAAATATTTTCTATTGAAGCTAGAAGCCATTTTCACATGAACATATACTAATTTTTCAAAAAATGGCTTCTACCTTCAATAGAAAAATATTTAATTTTAACAAAAACATAAAAAGTTCTATTTAATTATTTATATATAATACAACATATATTTACTAGCCACTGATAGTGTCCAATGAAGTGAATAGATGTGAAAGTAAAAAGAATAAAAAATTAAAACAGAGGAAGCTACGAGAACAATTTTGTAAAACAAAAATAGTTTTCTCTTTGTGAAAAATTCTTAAGTTAATATTAAATATTTTTTTTGCAAAGATGGAACAATAGTCCTATGAACTAGAAACATTTCCATCACTAATAAAAAAAATGAACTCATTAAAAAATTCATGCTCCAATAAGAACTAATAAAGAGAGCCGACACTTTAATATCTCATGAAAATTGAATATTCCTAGCACTCTCTTTTTATTCTATAATTTTTTTGTGGTGTAATAGGGTTAAAGATTAAGTTGCATAATATTTTTGTATGTTAGAATAGTCACACTTTATCAACCTTAAATAAATCTGGCTAAGTGAGTGTTTATAGTTCGCAAGGCATGCATAAACACAATAGATGGCACATAGTGATGTTAAGACCATAGAAAAACTCCAGCGGAAAACTAAGGTATACAAGTTGAAAAGATAGACATCATTATCAGGCAAGAGCAAAAGAAAGTTTGACATGACCAGACAGGAATAGAAATAGTTTAATCATAGAAATAATTATGCATTCAAAGAAAGTATTATACATATAACAATACTGCATAATTAATGGTAGGACGGTGCAGTGGGACGCTACTCACCAGGGTTCAAATCCTGGTGCTCGCACCTTTTTCTGGGATTTTCCAAAGGATTTTCTGGCGTTATGCGTTAAGTGGTAAGCGACGTTCACGTCGACAACGAGGCGCCAGTGATCTCCTTCGAAGATGCTTATAGGGGTAAAGTTTGCGTACGTGTATTCATAGGGGTAAGTGTGCGTCCGTGTTGTGGGCGTCTGCGTTGTACTGTGTAATTCTAAAAAAAATAAGAATATTGCTAGTCTTACCTAAAACTAGTTGTCATTTTTGGACAAATATTTTTTATACAAGTAGAACATTTTTACTTCTTACCCTTTGTAATAAAATAGATTTTCGAGTTAGAAACAACTTTTCATTTAGAAGAACTAACATGTGTCAATGTTGTGGCTTCAATGAAACAGGTAAAGCCTACTAATAGGAACTCATCAAAATGTATATTGTTCTTAATTTTATCCTAATAGCAACTAATATTGTGATACCCTAAACAAGAAATATGTAAACATATCCTAGAAAAAGGAGAAAATTAATATAAAAGAGTAATAAACAAAGAAAAAAGTTTCTGACAAATTAAATGTAACCTGAAAAGGCAAAACCAACCATGTACTATGTTTATATTTCTAGCATATTAAAGTCGAAGGCAGCAACAACAACAATATAGCCTTTTATCCCAAGCAAGTTGGGGTAGGTTAGAGATGAAACCCAAAAGAGGCATGGAAATAAAAAAACACATAAAAGGTATAAGAAAAAAAATTACAGTTCAGGCACGTTAATTGCTAGTCTCCAAGCGCTCCTATCCATAGCTAAATCCTTAAGGATATTCCACTCCTTAAGGTCTCTCTTAACCGACTCGTTCCAAGTCAGTTTAGGTCGACCTCTACCTCTCTTTACATTATCGACCTGCTTTAGAACCCCACTACGCACCGGTGCCTCAGGAGGCCTCCGTTGGACATGGCCAAACCATCTCAACCGGTGTTGAATCAATTTTTCCTCAATTGGTGCCACCCCAACCCTATCCCGAATATCATCGTTCCAGACTCTATCCCTCCTTGTGTGCCCACAACACCATCGTAACATACGCATCTCTGCTACACTCAATTGCTGGATATGTCGCCTTTTTGTAGGCCAACATTCAGCACCGTATAACATCACTGGACGAATCGTTGTCCTATAAAACTTACCTTTTAATTTCTGAGGCACCCTTCTGTCACAGAGGACGCCTGAAGATTGACGCCATTTCAACCAACCGGCTAAAATTCTATGCCTAACATCTTCATCAATGTCGCCATCCTTTTGTAGCATCGATCCTAAATACCGAAAAGTATCCTTCTTGGCCACCACTTGCTCATCGAGGCTAACGTCTCCCTCCTCATTCCTAGTCGCGCTGAATTGCACCTCATGTACTCGGTCTTGGTTCTACTAAACCTAAACCCTTTGGACTCTAACGTGTGCCTCCATAGTTCTAACTTCCTATTAACCCCTACCCTAGTCTCATCCACTAGCACCACATCATCAGCAAAGAGCATACACCAAGGGATATCACCTTGTATGTCCCTTGTGACCTCATCCATCACCAAAGCAAATAAATAAGGGCTCAATGCCAACCCTTAATGTAGTCCTATTTTAATTGGAAAGTCACTGGTATCGCCATCACATGTTCGGACACACGTCACCACATCCCTGTACATATCCTTGATGAGGGTGATGTACTTAGTTGGGACTTTGTGCTTTTCCAAGGCCCACCACATGACATTTCTTGGTACTTTTTCATATGCCTTCTCGAGGTCAATAAAGACCATGTGCAAGTCCTTCTTCTGTTCCCTATACCTCTCCATCAACTGTCGTAATAAGAAAATTGCCTCCATGGTCGACCTACCAGGCATAAACCCAAATTGGTTTTGGGTCACACTTGTCACTCTTCTTAGGCGATGCTCGATAACCCTCTCCTGGAGCTTCATCGTATGGCTCATCAACTTAATCCCACGATAATTAGTATAACTTTGAACATCTCCCTTATTCTTGAAGATCAGTACTAATATACTTCTCTTCCATTCTTCAGGCATCTTGTTTGACCAAAAAATGAGGTTAAAAAGCTTAGTTAGCCATACTATCGCTCTGGCACCTAGGCATCTCCACACCTCAATGGGGATACCGTCAGGGCCCATCGCTTTACCTCCCTTCATCCTCTTCAAAGCCTCCCCGATCTCTGCCTCCTGAAATCTCCTCACGAAATGTCCGTTGGTATCATCAAATGATTCATCCAACTCCAAGGTAGGACCCTCATTCTCCCCATTAAACAACTTATCAAAGTACTCTCTCCACCTGTCCTTGATCTCCTCATCCCTCACCAAAAGTTGATTCGTCCCATCCTTGATGCATTTGATTTGGTTGATGTCCCTCGTCTTCCTCTTGCGGATTCTAGCCATCCTATAAATGTCCTTCTCCCCTTCCTTCTTGCCTAGTCGCTGATAAAGGTCATCATACGCCTGACCTTTTGCTACACTCACCGCTCGTTTTGTAGCCGTCTTTGCTATTTTATAGCCCTCAATGTTGGCTGCACTCTTATCATGATGAAGGCGATTGAACCACTCCTTCTTCTCCCTAATAGCCCTTTGCACCTCGTCATTCCACCACCAGGTGTCTTTTGCTTCCCGTTTGCCTCCCCTACTCACTCCAAACACATCCGAAGCCACCTTCCGAACACATGTTGCCATCTTTAGCCACATGTCATCTGCATCTTCTCCTTCTTTCCATGGCCCCTCATCTAGCATCCTCTCCTTAAATGTTTGCGCTGATTCTCCCCTAAGCTTCCACCATTTTGTTCTCGTAATCTTGGCCTGATTGTCCCGGTGGACACGTACCCGAAAGCGAAAATCCGCCACCACAAGCTTGTGTCGAGGGACAAAACACTCCCCAGGTAACACCTTACAATCTAAGCAAGCACGTCTATCCCTCCTCCTTGCAAGGATAAAGTTGATATGGCTCAGGTGTTATCCGCTACGAATGGTCACTAGATGGGATTCCCTCTTCTTAAAGATGGTGTTCGCTATCAACAAATCGTAAGCCAACACGAAGTTCAAAATATTCTCCCCCTCTTGATTTCTACTACCATACCCGAAACCCTCATGCACCCGCTCGAAACCTACATTAGTCGCACCCACATGGCCATTGAGGTCTCCTCCTATGAAGAGTTTCTCGCTGATAGGCACAGTACTAACCATGCTATCGAGATCTTTCCAAAACTGCCTCTTGGTACTCTTACAAAGACCAACCTGTGGGGCATAGGCACTGATCACACTCAGAGCCAAATCTCTAACTACCAACCGGACTAGGATAATCCAGTCACCTTGCCTTCGCATCTCAACTACTCCATCCTTAAGGCTCCTATCGATCAAGATGCCTACACCATTCCTACCCGATGTTGTCCCCGTGTACCAAAGTTTGTAGCCAGTATCCTCCACCCCCTCCGCCTTCTGGTCCTTCCATTTAGTCTCCTGAATGCATAGAATATTTACACGCCTCCTAATTGCTGTATCGACTAGCTCTCTCAACTTACCCGTTAGGGACCCTATATTCCAGCTACCTAGACGAATCCTAGTTAGCTCGGCTAGCTTCCGTACCCTTCGCACCCGTCGAGGGAAGTGCGAAGACCCTTGCTCAGTTTTCACTACACCCGGGCACAGATGTAGCGTGTCACAAAGGTTGCGATGACCCGACCCTTGATCATTTATCATCGTACCCGGATCACGATACGACGCGCCACTAAGGGGATGATGACCCGGCCCTTGCCCATTTGACACTACACCCGGGTTCCGATGCAGTGCGTCGCTAAGAGGGTTACGCCACAACGAATCTCTTGTGGGTTTCATATCCATGAGAGTGGCTAGTTTTGAAATGTTGGCTAGCCGAACCTAACACACCCTCCTCCTTTATCCGGGCTTGGGACTGGCTATGTCTAAATGACTCAAGAAAGTCTTCCAATCAACATAGGCGAAGGCAACAATAACAAAAAAAACTATATTTTTTCCAATGCCGTGCATTTTTTAAAGAAAAACATAACACAATGCTATACTAGGATCGTGAAACCTTATACTATAATACTAAGAGCTGTGTCGACAAAAAAATAGGTGTGTCTACAAACAACACCTTATTTTGAAGAGAAAATTAGTCCATGGTTGTAAGATCCAAATTGGCTAGGGGGAGGGAGGTGAATACCCTATTAAAAAATTCTTGCAAAGCACTAAGACAAAGTATTAGTATAAAAGATGGCGTAGCAATACTAGCACTAGCTCAACTAAGACTATGCAAGCCCCCTAAATGATTCTAACATAATAGGCTATGATCTCTAGTCACACCAACAAGCCTAGATTGCTAAATTACTTCTAAAGTAAAAGAGAATTAAAACAATATAGCTAAGCAACACTAGAGAGCTAAGCAACTAGTACTACACAAGATATGTTGCAAGAATGAAAGAGGAAAGAATTGACTTTTATACCAACAGCAATGAGTAGAGGATGATGTCAATCACCAAATAATCAATTCCAACAATATACACACACATATATATCAATGTAATTCACCGGAAGACAAGAGATGATACAATTATTTTTCTCCCGAGGTTCACTTGCTTGCCGGCAAGCTAGTCCCCGTTGTGTCCACCTACACCACGTGGTTCGGTGGTTAATCGGTCTCACACACCGAGCCTCTCCACGGCACCACAAGAACCTACCAATGGTGAGAAGTCAAATGACACGAGCAATGCACTAGAGTTGCAATTTGGCCCTCCGCCGGGGAAGCACAACAACCCCCTCACAAATATCACCTTGATTGGGGGTGGACACAATCATCAAATCTCCTTACCAATCAATCCAACTCCAACCATCTAAGTGACAGCAATCACCAAGAGTAACAAGAAATCCTCAATTTCAATCACCACCTAGTGCCACAAATATGAATCATAAATGCATATGAAAACTAGGGTTCCCAAATCCTCTCACCAAAGATTACCAATCATGGAGAGGGAGAGGAGAGGGAGGGGATCCTCTTGGAGCTCTCAAATCAATCACTAGATCTTGCTCTCTCAATTGATTGAAGCACAAATCAGTAGATTGAGAGAGGAGAAATTGAAAGCTTCACTTTCTAGGGTTTGAGCAAGAGGGAGCAAGAAAGTGAGGAAGCTTCTGTTGTTGCAACTGACCGAGAGAGAGAGAGAGCAAGGAGATATGGGCCTCACTCTTATTTGGAACCTGCCAACAGCACCTGGCCCTCCAACGGTCGGCACCGCCGACCCTTCTCACGGCGCTCTCTCTGCTCCCTGCGCTAGCCAACGGAAAGAACTGCACTCCGCTGTCTTGTTCGTTCACTGGACGAAACGACGACGTCGGCCAGCAGCGAAGTAGCCAAGCCCCTCTTCTCTTCGTAACGAAACAAGGCAACCAGCAGCAAAAAAAGACCATGGCGGCCAACACATCAAGCAGCACCAACGGCCCGTGGCAGTAGCAGAGCAGCCAGTCGGCGGCCCAAGGCCAGCGCGAGTAGGCAGCCCAGCGAATAGGCCAGCGCAGCGGTGGCCCAGCACGCGATGCAGCGACCCAGCAGTTGCAAGCAACCAGCAAGGCGCGACACATCAAACCAATGCCGCGGCGGCCCAGGCCAGTAGCACGGCCTAGCAGAGCCCCTACGTGGGCAGCGCAGGCGCGGCCCAGCTCGGCGGCCGGTGCAAGTGGCCCAGCCATCGTGCGACGGGCCGGCCTGCCAGGCAACCCAGCAAGGCCAGTGGCCCATGAAGCCAGCGGCAGGCAGCCCAAGAGCCATCAGCAGTTCCTCCAGCTGAATTTCTAGTTTAGGATGGATAAAATTCCAGCATAACCCTCTCTGTTAGAATGCCCGAACAAGGCAGCAACAGAGAGCCTTCGCCCGAAAAAACTTTCGAGTTGAACCAAAAAATTAGCAAGCAGCTCATTTCACCTTCTCTTTTTCACCCTTCTAAGTGCCAACTTCACCCATATATATCAAAAATACGATGGGCACATATGTTAGCTTTTCATAAATATTTTTAGGGTTAATTCTCATGCATCTCACAACGTCACTAAGCGTACTTAGTATATGCAAATGAGACTCACACTTAGTGGCACTACATAACCATTGCAATTAAAGATTTCCCCTCTTTATAGTATGGTTATCTATCCTAAATGTGATCACACTCTCTATAGTGTCTCGATCACCAAACCGGAAAGCCCTATCAAGATATACCTTTGCCTTGATCTCCATGGACTCTTCTCGATTCCTAGGAGCACGATCATGTCATAATGTACACCATGTCCATCACCATGATCACGTGGTCATCTTTCATGCCACCTATCTCCCATCGTCAAATGTGTTGCTAATATATTTCTACATTCACTTAGTGAAACCATTAGCAACTAGGTGTGTCATCAATTAGCCAAAACCAAACAAGAGCTTTCAATCTCCCCCTTTTTGGTAATTGATGACAACCTTCACAAAGATATGGAGATTAAATTCAATTGATGAAATTGAATTGTTTGTCCAATGCAATTAGTTCATGAAGCAAAGTTTGGACAGGCATTTCAATTTTGGTTTTGGTAGAATAGCTCCCCCTACATATGTGCTTTCTTGTGTTTGGTTCAATTCATCACATATGTATGGAAAATAATTGTGGGAGAATTATTTCTACCAAAATGATGCTAAGGGTTATAGAATGGACCTTTGAAGCGTGATACCAATCGGAGTGCGATAATAAACCATCCTTAGCACCATTGTAGCTAGACATAGATCAAAACTCAAGATACCTTGTCAGATCAACATTTACAAGCATAATATCTTGATTTGAATTAAAAGACACTATGTCTAGTTACCACCTATGCATACTAGTACTTCATATCACCATTCAAATTCTATACTAGCATACACCAACCAAGCATGAATATTGAATTTAAATCTTGCAATGCAACATTTCATCATGTTAATGCACATACAAATTCAACAAATAGTCCATAAGCGCGCTCCCCCTATTTGTTAGCTCAAATTTTAATTGATCCCCTACCATTGCCACATAGCTCTTTGTGACTTATTTCTCCCCTTTGTCAACAATCACCAAGAAGGGTATATAGTGGATAGAATTAAGTCAATCAAGCCATGGTGAGAATCAATATGTGGTCAAAACTAGATCATTTGCCGAGAATATGCAATTCGGTTTGAACCAAGGGCAAGCTTCTTCACACCTCATGAAAATAAGGGTTATCTTGACCATGTTGAATTACACATCTTGAGCTGATTTTCTAGAATCAACACTAGGATTGCAAGCTCACAAACATATCATATGCTACCACTATATCATATCAAGCATAGAAACAACAGTGGTGTCATACATCCATCAAATTCATTTGATTTTTATGAATGATCCTAAAGATGCACATATGTCTAGTTGATCTAAAAACAAGTCCTAGATAAGTATGAATATCATGCCAAACAACTTTACCTTGCTTTAGTCAAAGAAGAGGCATGTCAAATATGTGGGGGTGCATCAACTCATGTTGGAGAAATCAGGTATGTTCAATTCATTCCTCAACTTGCAAAATCTCTTCTCATCAAGTGGCTTGGTGAATATGTCGGCTAGTTGATCTTCGGTGCTAATGCTTTCAATGCTAATATCACCCTTTTGTTGATGATCTCTTATGAAATGGTGCCTCATATCAATATGCTTTGTTCTTGAATGTTGAACCGGATTGTTGGTCATCTTGATAGCACTTTCATTATCATAAAATAAAGGCACATGCTTGAATTTTACTCCAAAATCATTCAAGGTGGCTTTCATCCAAAGCAATTGTGCACAACAATTTCCCATACTAATATATTCAGCTTTGGTGGTGGAGAACGCAACACTATTTTGTTTCTTTGAAGATCATGAAGAAAGAGACCTTCCTAGCAATTGACATGTCCCACTTGTGCTTTTTCTATCAATTTTGCAACTGCCATAGTCGGAGTCCGAATATCCAACCAATTCAAAGCTAGACCCTTAGGATACCATAAGCCAACATCTTGTGTGCCCTTGAGATATCTCAATATCCTCTTAGTCGTCGTTAAGTGACTCTCTCTAGGAGATGCTTGATATCTTGCACACATGCACACACTAAACATCACATCCGGCCTAGAAGCGGTGGCATAGAGCAAGCTTCCAATCATTGATCTATAAAGCTTTTGGTCAACCATGTTGCCACTATCATCAAGATCCAATCCACCATTGGTGCCCATAGGTGTGCTAATTGACTTAGTATCTTGCAAGCCGAACTTCTTGATCATGTCCTTGATGTACTTGCCTTGACTCATGAATGTGTTATTCTTTATTTGCTTGATTTGAAGTCCAAGGAAGTAACTAAGCTCTCCAAGCATTAACATCTCAAACTCACTAGCCATCATCTCACCAAATTCTTTGCAAAAGTCTTCATTGGTAGAACCAAAGATGATATCATCCACATAGATTTGCAATATGAATAAGTCCTTGCCAATTCTCTTGGTGAAAAGAGTAGTGTCAACCTTTCCCATCTTGAACCCTTTAGAGAGGATATAATCTCTCAACCTCTCAAACCATGCTCTTGGTGCTTGCTTCAAACCATACAATGCCTTATTGAGCTTGTAAACATGGTTGGGCTTCTTGTCATCTTTAAAACTGGGAGGTTGCTCAACATAGACCAACTCATTAATGAACCCATTGAGAAATGCACTCTTCACATCCATTTGATAGAGCTTGATGTTGTGGGCAAAAGCATAGGCTAATAAGATTCTAATTGACTTCAATCTTGCCACCGATGCATAAGTTTCTCCAAAGTTAAGACCCTCAACTTGAGTATATCCTTGTGCAACCAATCTTGCTTTGTTTCTTACAACTAAGCCATCTTGATCTTGCTTGTTCTTGAAGACCCACTTGGTGCCAATCACATTGTAGTTCTTTGGCCTCTCAACAAGCTCCCAAAAATTGTTTCTTATGAAGTTGTTTAGCTCTTCATGCATGGCATTTACCCAATCCGCATCCTTCAAAGCATCTTGTATCTTGGTTGGCTCTTCAAATGATACATATGAGTAATGCTCATAAATAGTTGCCAATCTTGTTCTAGTTTGTACTCCTCTTCTAATGTCAAAAATGATTTGATCTAGAGGATGATCTCTTGCAACACTTGTTAATTGAAGCACTTGAGGTTGATTGCTTGAGCTAGGTTGAACTTGATCTTGATCTTGAGCTTCATATTGAATTCCACTAGTACTATCTTGATTTGTATCAATGTGAACATCTTGATTAGTCATGTGAATCTCATCATCATCAACTTGCCTAGGCCAAATAGCACCAATATCCATGTTTCTCATTGCATTGATCAATTGATCTCCACCTACATCATCATGGTTTTGAGTTTCACTTTGTGATCCTTGGGTTTTATCAAATTCAACATCATGAACTTCTTCCAAGGTGCCATTTGCCAAATTCCATACTCTATATGCCTTGCTAGTGGTGGAATATCCAAGTAGAAATCCTTCATCACACTTCTTGTCAAACTTTCCAAATCTAGTGCCTTTCCTTAGAATATAACATTTGCATCCAAACACTCTAAAGTATGAGATATTGGGTTTTCTTCCATTCAATAGCTCATATGGAGTCTTCTCATGCTTTCCATGGCAATAGAGCCGGTTGCTACAATAGCTAGCCGTGTTGATTGCATCACTCCAAAACCTTTGGCTAACATTATATTCACTAAGCATTGTTCTTGCCATATCAATCAAGGTTATATTCTTCCTCTCAACTGCACCATTGGATTCAGGAGTGTAGGTTGGTGAGAATTGATGTCCAATTCCAAGCTCATCACACACATCCTCAATTCTTGTGTTCTTGAACTCACTCCCATTGTCACTTCTAATCTTTTTGATGGTGGTCTCAAACTCATTTTGAACTCTCTTGACAAATGATTTGAATAGATCAAAGACTTCACTCTTGTCATAGAGAAAGAACACCCAAGTGTATCTAGTGTAGTCATCAACAATAACCAAACCATACTTGTTTCCACCAATGCTTGTGTATGTTGTCGGGCCAAACAAATCCATGTGCAATAGCTCAAATGCCTTTGATGTGCTCATTTCACTCTTACTAAGATGTGGCCTTCCATGTTGCTTGTCAGCTTGACATGCACTATATGGTCTATCCTTCTCAAATGTGACATCCTTCAATCCTCTAACCAAGTCATGTCTCACTAGCTTGTTCAATTGTTTCATTCCAACATGACCAAGCCTTATATGCCATAACCATCCCATGCTAGATTTGCTAAGCAAGAAAGATGTGAGTTGAGTTTCACTAGCATTGAAATCAACCAAGTACAAGCTACCATGCCAAAATCCCTTGAATATCAAACTAGAATCCTCTTCACTTATGACTTCAACATCATTCTTGCCAAATATGCACTTATAACCAAGACCACATAGTTGAGACACCGACATGAGATTGAAATCCAAGCTCTCAACTAGAAACACATTGGAGATACTCTTTTCATTAGATACAACAACTTTACCAAGACCCTTAACCTTGCCTTTCTTGTTGTTGCCAAAAGTGATAGAATCAAATTCACCATTGTCACTTGTATCAATTGACTTAAATATACAAGAATCCCCGGTCATGTGTTGAGTGCACCCACTTTCAAGCACCCAATGCCTCCCTCCGGCTTTGTAATTGACCTACAAGACAAGTTCAATCTCCTTTAGGTACCCAAACTTGCTTGGGTCCTACAAGGTTAGTGACCAAACTCTTTAGCACTCAAATGGCTTTCTTCTTTGAGCCCATCCATGGTGTACCAATGAATCTAGCCTTCACACCATTAGCTTTCTTGACAAGAACATAGGATGAATCAAGCTTAATTGAAGAAACATGGGATTGCTTGTTCATACAACCTTGCTCTACATGACCAACTTACTTGCTGTCGGGTACCTGAATAAGGGGTACCCTTAACCCTCGACTAAGCAATTCAATCCCCGCATTAACAAACCCAAGACCACCATTATTATCCCCCAGCCCAAGTACATAAGATATCCAATCCAAGTATCAAACTACGCTGGGCCGGCCCACGAACGGGTCTCGACGAACCAGGCTACTATTCACTCGACGGGACCCTCTCGACTCGAGGCTGTCCACTCGGAGGAACGGTCACCCCCTCAAGTGACAGAACTCCCCCGTGCGAACGATCACCCATCGAATACCGCGCACCTCCTCGACCCGCCTATTTCCCGTATGATTCCCCAGACATTTAATGCATTTCACTTGCTCCCGCCTAACCCCGACTCTGACTCCGACCACTACGACCCCACCCGCGAGTGTTTTCACATCGAGGGTGGAGTCGCGTCGACCCAACGGCCACGGCAGTAGCCGCGGCCACAGCATGAAGGGCCCTCATCGTGGCGGACCCAGAGGAGCAACCACCGACTGCGCCCCAAGATGAACGCCCGCATCTGGACGACCAAGATGCTCAGCTCGCACAGGTCCAGGAGATGCGAGCCAAGCTTGACGAGGATCGGGAGCGCCTGCGTCAGCTCGAGCGGACCCTCAAGCAGGAGCACCGACCCCCGCCCGGCGGAAGGGCCCGAGCTAGGGCCCGAGATGTCAACCAACAGATCGTTGAAGATGAGGGATCCGAGCATCCTGTCGTCAACCATTTTCCCAGAGCTAGTCAGAACATTATCGCGACCACCATGCTTCTTTGTAACATGCCCGCGCCGTCGAACCCTCAAGCTCGGCAGGTACGGGAAGAGGTCGAGGGCCTCCTCAAAGTCACGGCCACATAGCAGGCTGAGAGCTCGGCCTTGAGACGTCGAGGGGTGGCCTCGGAGCAACCTGTCAAGCCCTCCCACAATGAGAGGGAGGTCTCGATTCACCAGGAAGCGGCCCCCCGAGAAAAGAAGGCGACCCCCGTCCGAGACCGCATCGTCGACAATCGCGAAGCCCAAGACGTGCGCTATGACATCATCGAGAACCGACGGCGCAAGAGCGGGGACGCTGAAGATCGAGGCTACAGTGCCCATCGAGGGGGATGCTACGACAGAGACGAGGACCATCGGGCCCCCGAGCCACCGGGCCCTCGAGTCTTCAGCAGGGCAATCCGCAACACGTCGCTGCCAAACCCCTTCTGACCCCCCATGACTGTTGTCAAGTACAACGGCGAGACCAAGCCCGAACTCTGGTTGGCCGATTTTTGGTTGGCCTGCTAGCTAGGTGAGGCACGCGACGACCCCGCCATCATCCGCCAACTCCCCCTGTTCCTTTTCAACATCGCTTGAAGGTGGCTCGAGGAGCTTCCTCTTGGTCAGATCCATAACTGGACAACCTGGTATGGGTCTTCGAGGGAAACTTCAAGGGGACCTATGTGCGCCTAGGAGAAAAGGCCCTGCCGCGCTATCGTCTTCTGAAGAAATCTGAGCACTTCGCATGGACCGCCGAGGCCAAGGAGGCCCTCGCTAAACTCAAAAGTATGCTGACCTCCCCTCCAATTCTTGTGCCACCCAATCCAGCCGAGCCTCTTCTCCTCTATATCGCCGCAACTACCCAGGTGGTCAGCGCAGCCATAGTGGTTGAGAGGAAGGAGGAAGGACACTCCCTATCCGTCCAAAGGCCGGTTTACTTCGTCAGTGAGGTACTCTCGGAAACAAAGGTTCGCTACCCACAAATCCAGAAGCATCTCTTGCCATCGTGCTCGTGCGCTGCAAGCTCTAGCATTACTTCCTCAGTCACCCAATCACCGTGGTTTCATCTTTTCCCCTCAGGGAGATTATCCAAAACCAGGAGGCCACAGGAAGGATCGCTAAGTGGTCGGTCAAGCTCATGGGTGAGACCCTAACTTATGCGCCGTGCAAGGCCATCAAGTCTCAGGTGCTGGCAGACTTCATCACTGAATGGACCGACACCCAACTTTTGCCAGCACAGATTCAAGACGAGCTGTGGATGATGTACTTCGATGGGTTGCTCATGAAGACAGGAGCAGGCACAGGCTTGCTCTTCGTCTTACCCCTTAGAGTCCATATGTGCTATGTCATCCGCATCCACTTCGTCGCCTCCAACAACGTCACGGAGTATGAGGCCCTCATCAACGGTCTGCGCATCACAATCGAGCTTGGGGTCCAACGCCTCAACGTTCGAGGTGACTGTAACTCGTCATCGACCAAATAATGAAAGCCTCGAGCTGCCACGACCCCAAGATGGAAGCCTACTACAATAAGGTACGCGAATTAGAGGACAAGTTCCACAGCCTTGAGCTCAACCACATCACTCGATGGTACAACGAAGCTGCAGATGAGCTCGCCAAAATCGCGTCTACTCATGGCACCGTCCTGCCCGACGTGTTTTCAAGGGATGTCTTCGAGCCCTCTGTCGACTTAGGCTCGGGGGCTAGCGTCACATCATCAACACTCAATCCCCTGACCTTGAACGGGGCCACCTCAAACGGTACTGAGGTCATGGAGATCGAGAGGTCACCTCCACCATCAAGCTCACCACCAGACTGGCGTGTTCCCTTCCTCGACTACCTTATTCGAGAGGGCTCTGAGAAGACCAAACCGAGGCTCAACGGATAGCTCGACGAGCCAAGTCCTATGTCATCTATGGCGATGACAAGGAACTCTACTGACAAAGCCCATCAGGGATCCTCCAACGTTGTATCAGCGTCGAGGAAGGCATGAGGCTCCTCGAGGACATACACTCGGGGCTTGCTGCCATCACGCCGCCCCGAGGACCCTCATTGGCAACGCCTTCTGGCAAGGTTTCTACTGGCCGACCGCCGTCTCCGACGCCATCAACCTCGTTCGCTTATGCAAGGGGTGCCAATTCTATGCCAAGCAAACGCACCTACCCGCCCACGCTCTGTAGATGATCCCCATCACGTGGCCTTTCACCGTTTGGGGGCTCTACCTCGTCGGGCCTCTGAAAAAGACAACTGGGGGCTTTACGCACTTGCTAGTAGTAGTTGACAAGTTCACCAAGTGGATCCAGGCTCAGCCCGTTACCAACATCCGCTCTGAGCAAGCAGTCTTATTCTTCACCGACATCATCCACCGCTTTGGGGTCCCCAATGTCATTATCACCAACAACGGCTCGCAATTCACTGGCAAGAAGTTCTTGGACTTCTATGACCACAATCACATTCATGTGAATTGGTCCATAGTCGCCCATCCATGAACCAATGGCTAGGTCAAACGTGCCAATGACATGATCCTTCAGGACCTCAAGCCAAGAATCTATAACAGGTTGAAGAAGTATGGCAAGAAGTGGGCTGCCGAGCTACCCTCGGTCCTATGGAGCCTAAGGACAACGCCTAGTCAAGCCACGGGATTTACCCCATTCTTCCTAGTCTATGGTTCCGAGGCCGTCCTCCCTACCGATCTCGAGTACGGGTCCCTTCGACTAAAGGCCTACAATGAGCAGATGAATGAGGAGGCCCTCACAAATGCCATTGACCAGCTCGAAGAAGCTCAAGATATGGCCCTCCTCCACTCCACAAGGTACCAGCAGAAGCTTTGACGCTACCACGACAAACACGTGCACAAGAGGGATCTCCAAGTTGGCGATCTTGTCCTACGTCAACGACAAAGCAGCAAGGGGCGCCACAAGTTGACTCCACCGTGGGAAGGCTCATATACCGTGGCTGAGGTGCTGAAACCTGGGACATACAAGCTAGCGAACAACAAAGGTGAAACCTTCATCAATGCTTGGAACATCTAACAGCTACGTCGCTTTTACCCCTAGGGCCTCGGGGCCTCATAAATTTCTCCTATTTTGTACAAGTATGGCATCATGAATGAATAAATGAAAAATGGCTTTGATTCAGCATATTTTCTTATTTGTACATCTAAGGTAGCCTTGACTCTGCTCCCTCAGAGTCGAGCCTCCCTCGGGGGCTACAAGGAGGGAACCCCCCGAAGTCCTGAAAAAACTCGCATGTTTTTTTTGAAACTCAACGTCTATTCTTTCTTACACGCCTCGATTGTCGTTACTTAGCCGAAAACACCATGAGTGTCTCGAGGGTCGAGGGCTGTTGAGCTAGGAGCTCGCCTACGCCTCTGCGCTATGGTAACTCTACTCACTCCCCCCTTCGAGGGGCACGACCGTGCATCAAATTCACTAAGTAGAAACACAATCAGGGCATGAAAGAAAGAAAAGGACTTAAAGTATGCAATATATATATGCATAAATGTTTTAAGGCCCTCAGGGGCCATGACATC
This sequence comes from Bothriochloa decipiens, assembly GCA_023333625.1. Lineage (NCBI taxonomy): Eukaryota > Viridiplantae > Streptophyta > Magnoliopsida > Poales > Poaceae > Bothriochloa > Bothriochloa decipiens. The sequence continues at coordinate 39,613,405 of CM041630.1, read as the reverse complement.
ACAATGTCACAAAAACTAATCTATTACATGGGCCTCTTTGCCCAGATTTGGTTCACAAGCTTTTGGCTTTCATCGCCACCATCGCCACCACCCTCATCGCCAGTGCCTTCTTCACCTTCAAAAGGAAGGACCTCGGGCTCGAACAGCTTCGCCAGCTTCTCACCCGGCTCCTCGGCATCTTCGATCAAGCCCCGGCACCTCTCCTTGTTGTCGGTATCTATTTTGGTGACGTCGGAGATGAAGCCATGTGAGACGATGTTCATTTCGTACGTAAAGCCGGAGTAGACGATCGCCATCGCCCGCTTCATGCTGATGTGGAGGGCATCCCAAACACGATCTTTCATGGCGGCCCCGAGGTAGTATAGCCGGTCAATGAGAGTGGTTCCGTGCACTTCTTCCTCGACCTCCTCTGCGGGCTCGACCCCCCAGGAGTTGCAGAGCCCGTTGATCGCGGCTCGGAACCTCTCGGTCAAAGCCATCTCGGCTAAAAGGCCCTCTTGTAGTGCCCTCTTGTAGCCGCCCTTCATGCATCGCGGGAAGGAACTCGGCTTCACATAGGAGTGCCTCCTCAGGTCCTAAGGACAAAGAGCAAGAAATCAGGCATCAAATCAGGAAGTTATCCAAGCTCAACACACCCGAGGAAACACTTACCAAAAAACCCAGCCCAGATCCTCGGCGGCGACATCAACGGCCAGCTTCAGAACATGGGCCATCCATGCCCGATACTCCTCCGCATCCTCCCAGCGGTTTACCTCCGCCGCGTCATCCATCCGAATCGCAAAGGCGCTAGGCTCCAGCAAGTTTTGGAGTGGGAGGCGCTCCCTATGCCAAGAAGAAAGAGCCGCCTCGACCCTCTCCCACACCGTCGACCTGATGCACTCCACTGCGTCAGGCGAACCACCGTATTAGGCCACCCGATCGGCCAACGTAGGGAACGACAGCTCGACCTCCGCTTTGGCCATCGATGACTCAGCCTCACCGCTCACCTGCCCTGCCAGGGCGAAAGAGCCAAGGTCGGACCAACCAGGGCTACGAGGGCCCCCAAAGTGACTGCCACTCTGGCAAGAGGAAGGGCGTCTCCCTCCTCCTCACGCCGAGGCAACGGCATGGTCTCTCGACAGCCACCTCCTTGGGCCGCTCCTGCGACGCCAGCAGAACCACCGACACCCCCTGTGCCGCGTTCTGCTGCTGTGGTGGCTGACCCGAAGTAGTCGCAGCCTCCCCTGCGACTGCGGGAGACTTGAGGGTATCGGCTTGTCCAGCGACTCATCCTGTCGCTGAGGTAGCGGGGCTGAGGGCACCACACCCTCTGGCGTTGGCTGCTGTTGCTGCTGCAGTTGCTGCTATTGTTGTTGCTGGTGCAACTCCGACTGGCTCAGTTCCAACCTTTCCTCCTCTCATTGCTTTGGGCCGGCTCGACTCCAGCCCTTTTCCTCCTTCCCCCTTGTGGCTGCTCCTCCTACTGCTTCTGCAGCCAGTCTTCCTCCTCCTTTTTCTGCGGGCTATCCTTCTCCCGCTTCTGCTGCACCTCCACCTCGTGCAGACCCTTTGGCCATGGCTCCCGCCCCTCTCGCTGGGAAGGTAGCACTCCTGCTTCCTGGGGGTGCTCCACCATCTCCTCGACGGAGACGGAAGGAACCACAGTGTTGATGCAAAAAGGCGTTGGATCTGCAAACACACCGGGCTAATACCCTGGTTCGATATCAAGGCGTGCCAGTCGATTTGACCTGTTAATCGACAAGGATGATAAATTTGAATAAGATCCGAACGAGACGACAGCGATACGCCCGGACGTCAAAGCTCAGATGATATTCGATAACTGTTGAACAGATCAGACGAGACGACAGCGATACGCCCGGACGTCAAAGCCTGAATCATGCTCGGTAGACGCGGAACCTACAAGGTCGCCAGAGATCAAGTTGATGCAGCCCGCCGATTCTTGAAAGAACTCGTTGAAAAGGAAAAGGTACTGGTGACGAAGTCGTCGAAAAGTAAATTGCTTGAAAAGTAGATAAAAGTAATAGATTTGTTGTATTTGATTGTATATATTTTACATTGTCTCTCGGTACATATTTATACCCTGGTACTATGAGTCCTAAACAGACATGACAAAGTATTACCTAAACAAGTCTTACCTCTAAGGAATAAAAAATAACGACTCGTACCAAGGTCGGACTCAAAAAATAAACTATTAAAATAATGGCATGAATATTGCCAGTTTCCTTATCCATTGTTTTACGATGAAACCTCTATCGGCACGCTCCTCATCTCTGTAGATTCCATCAGCAAAACCCCATCAATAATGACTCAGATCTGCTTTCCACGTCCTTCAGCTCTGCTTTCCATCGGCAACCATGCCTCTCTCTCCATCGGCAACCATGCCTCTCTCTCCATCAGCAACAGCCCTCTGGCTTCATCGGCAATGTACGAGATCAACATGTCTTTTATCGGCAATCATCCATTGGCAACTCAAAAGCAATACTGGAGAACAACCACTCCCTTGCCGATCGGCACAGTTTTCGGCTTATATTGGCACGTGTCAAAAAACGGAGTCAACACATGCCCCCAGTTTCGGAGTATAGAATACTTTATGCACCGAAATTTACTCCAGGTCATAATTGCCCAAATCGCTTGAACTTCTCCTCGAGAGTTGCACGCATATGCACCATACCGATCCCGGTCGCTTTGATTCACCCGCTGGTACTGAAGAACAAGTCTGAAATACCCCTTTATTCCTGCATTTTACGCATCCATCCAAATACTGGGGTAATATTTCTTTAAATATTCTCCATTTAATGCTCTGGGAAATATAACTCCTTCGAGGGTTTCTAAGATGTATGCGTTACCAGGAGCAGACTGATTTATCCGATAAGGACCTTCCCAATTAGGGGACCACTTGCCAAATTTTGAACTCTTAGTCCCAATCGGCAAAACCAATTTCCAGACTAAATCTCCATTCGTAAATTCTTTTATTTTCAGCTTTTTATCATACCACCTGGCAACCCTCTTTTTATTTTCTTCGACGCTAATTAAAGCCTTTAACCGATGACCTGCTAAATCTTCTAATTCATCTTTCATAAGCGTATCATACTCATCGGCTGTCAATTGATCTTGAGAAAATACACGCCTAGAACCAGTCTTAATTTCCCAAGGCAAAACCGCATCATGCCCATATACCAACTGATATGGTGAAACCTTAGTGGCACCATGACACGCCATCCGATATGACCATAAGGCTTCATTTAACAGAATATGCCATCTCCTAGGATTTTCCTCAATTTTCCGTTTAATAAGCTTGATTATTCCTTTATTAGATGCCTCAGCCTGACCGTTAGCTTGAGCATAATAAGGGGAAGAATTTAGAATTTTAATCCCCATACTGAAGGCAAAGTCGTCAAATTCTCCCGATGTGAACATAGTTCCTTGATCGGTAGTAATAGTTTGAGGAATACCAAATCGGTAAACAATATACTCTTTTACAAAATCAACCATATTTGCCGATGACACTTTCTTTAAAGGAATCGCTTCAACCCACTTTGTGAAATAATCAGTAGCAACGAGTATGAATTTGTGTCCTTTACTCGATGGAGGGTAAATCTGACCGATGAGATCAATAGCCCATCCTCTAAACGGCCAAGGTTTGATTATAGGATTCATTACCGATGCGGGTGCTGTTTGAACATTACCGAATTTCTGACATGACTGGCACCCTTTGAAATATTTAAAACAATCCTCAAGAATTGTCGGCCAATAATATCCATTCCTCCTAATCATCCATTTCATTTTAAATACCGATTGATGTGCCCCACACACTCCTTCATGAATCTCACCCATTAGACTTTTCGATTCCTCTTCACTAAGGCATTTGAGTAAAACCCCATCTAAAGTGAGATAATATAATTTAGTATCAAGGAGCACATACTTGGTAGCTTGAAACCTTATACGTCTCTCTACTTTCTTAGACGGATCTTTTAAATAATCAGCAATATCTCTTCTCCAGTCATCGGCATCAATTATCGATGTCAGCACTTCTCGGATCAATTGATATCCCGAAGCATGCTGTGCTAGCCTATTAGCTTCTTCATTGTGCAATCTGGGAATGTGTTCAAGGCGAAAATCCTTAAACTCCTTTAATATTTGCAAGCACTTTTCGTGATAAGTAATCAAAACTTCACTTCGGCATTCATATGTTCCGATCAATTGATTAATGACTAGCATAGAATCCCCAAAGACTTCAACTGTATTGACACGTATTTCTCTGAGCAACTCTAACCCTTTCAGTAAAGCTTGATATTCAGCCTGATTGTTTGTTGAAGTGCCAGCAATCGGCAATGAAAATTCATATTTCTTTCCTCGAGGCGAGATTAACACAATACCGATTCCTGCTCCTTCGCCACAAGTAGATCCATCAAAGAAAAGTGTCCACGGAGCAATCTCAGCATAATCTACCATACCACAATGTTGAGTAACAAAATCGGCCATTACCTGTCCTTTAACCGCTTTAGCCGATTCATGACGCAAATCAAATTCTGATAATGCTAAGATCCACTTGCTGATCCTTCCTTTCAAAATCGGCATCGACGACATATGCTTAACCACATCGTCTTTGCATATAACAGTGCATTCAGCCGATAACAAATAATGTCTTAACTTCGTGCAAGAGAAATATAAACACAAACATAATTTCTCAATGGCCGAATACCTGGTCTCAGCGTCTATCAGTCTTCTGCTCAAATAATATATCACACGTTCTTCCCCTTCAAACTCTTGAATTAATGTTGATCTGATAACATTATCATCGGCACACAAGTACAACTTGAAAGGTTTCCCGTGTTGAGGCGGAACCAATACTGGAGGGTTTACCAAATATTTTTTAATTTCTTCTAAGGCTAATTGCTGCTCTGTTCCCCATACAAATTCTTGATCGGCTTTTAATTTTAATAAAGGACTGAAGGCTTTGATTTTTCCCGACAGATTAGATATGAATCTTCGAATAAAATTAATCTTGCCGATCAAGGATTGCAACTCAGTCTTATCGGCAGGAGCAACAACCTTATTAATTGCATCGATAGATTTCCAGCTGATTTCAACACCTCTTTGATGTATCATGAAGCCTAAGAATTGACCTGCCGATACACCAAATGCACACTTAGTAGGATTCATCCTTAAACCATGCTTTCTGGTGCACTCCAAGATTTTTCGCAGATCAGCAAGATGACTCTCAAAACCTTCAGATTTGACTACCACATCATCTATGTAGATTTCAACCAATGTGCCGATGTATTTATGGAAAATAAAATTCATAGCCCTCTGATAGGTAGCACCGGCATTTTTCAAGCCGAAGGTCATGACAGTCCATTCGAATAAACCCACATGACCTGGACACCTAAAAGCAGTCTTGGAAATATCCTCTTTAGCCATGAAAATTTGGTTATAACCAGCATTACCATCCATGAAGCTGATGATCTGATGTCCAGCGGCAGCATCAATCAATAAATCGGCAACAGGCATTGGATAGCCATCCATCGGCGTAGCCTTATTAAGATTTCTGAAATCAATACACACACGAAGTTTTCCATTTTTCTTATAAACAGGAACCACATTAGAAATCCATTCGGCATATCGACATTGCCGAATAAAGCCAGCTTCAATTAACTTTGTAATTTCGGCTTTAATGTCAGGTAACACTTTAGGATTACATCGGCGTGCGGGCTGCTGATGAGGCCAAAATCCTGGCTTAATGGGTAACCGATGTTCAACTATTGACCAATCTAGTCCAGGCATCTCTGTATAATCCCAAGCAAAACAGTCTTTATATTCCCTCAAAATGTCAATCATTTGCTGTTTACATTGAGAATCTAACTTGGCACTAATAAAAGTTGGCTTCGGCCTATCACTGTTACCAATATCTACTTCTACTAAGTCATCAGCCGATGTGAATCCATGACCAAGTTTTCCACCATCGGCAAACTGATCCATTAAAACTCATCTTCAGAACCGACTGCTTGGATCGGTGTGAGCTCATAATCGGCAACCCTAAGAAATTCCGTATCCCATGCTTCTCCCGATATGCATTTGGTCCGTTCATAGGTCTCAGAATCAGCTGATGCGATTATATAAGAAGAATCACCAGGGATAACTTCAATCTTGTCTCCAACCCACTGTACAAGGCTCTGATGCATCGTAGAAGGAACACAACAGTTTGCATGGATCCAATCCCTTCCTAGGAGCAAATTATAGTCACCTTTGCCGTTAACAATAAAGAAGGTGGTCGGCAAAGTCTTGCTGCCGATAGTCAACTCAACACATAATGCCCCTTTAGCCGGAGACACATTGCCTTCAAAATCTTTAAGCATCATATCCGTCTTGGTTAAATCCTGGTCTCCTTTTCCAAGTCTTCGGAACATGACATACGGCATAATATTAATTGCCGCTCCTCCATCTATGAGTATTTTTGACACTAGCTGTCCATCAACCCTGCCTTTAACAAACAAAGCTTTGAGGTGTTGCCTTTCATCATCGGCAGGCTTTTCAAACACAGCCATCATTGGATCTAGAGTTAGTTGAGCTGCTTCATCAGCAAAAATTACTTGCTCCTTGTCATCTGGCGCCAAGAACTCCATCGGCAACATGAAGACCATGTTAACATCTGCCGATGGACCTCCACCCTTGCGTTTTGGTTGCCATACTTGAGTTGTTACCTTTGGAATGCTTTCTTTCGGGTACTGTAAATCCTCTTGACGCATACGCTGTACCCTTCTTTTTTGAGTTTTTGTCAATCCTTCAGGGCACCATTGGGGAAGCTTTGTTTTCCAAACAGGCTGATAGCGCTTTGTGTTCTGCTCATGGAAGCCTATGTTTGGATACCTGCAAAATATCCCTTCATCAGGAACCCTTTCGTTAGCCATCTCTTCAAGCTCTGCCTGACTCCTTGGAAAACAATCAATATGCCCGCCAAGCCTACTATGCACACTAACTCTGCCCCCCAGCCAATCAAGTGCTGATACCTTTTCTTTGATCGGCTTATTGATGCGTACCCCTCGATCACTAGAGTGATGCTGTCTCTCTGCCCGATCATTTAAATAATAACCATTACATTCAGGGCAGGTATCTGCAGTGGGCAATTTAATGCCTTTTTCCCAACAATGAACGAAAAACGGGCAATTCTAGTGATCTTTATGCCGACATAACTCTTCCTGTTGCTGCCGATACTGATCCTCACGTTGTTGCCGATATCGAACACCATATGGAGGCCCTAGTGGTCTTCTGAAGCTACTACCTTCCTTAACAATTCTTCCCCCTTTAGCGCCATCGGCAGGTTCCTCTCCCTTCACGTCATCAACAGTTATTTGATTTTTAGGGTCTACCGATGCATTTCTTCTAGCAGCTTCCGACGTTAATACTTTGGTTTTGCCTTTAGCCTCCACCATGTTTGCAAGGAACGGATGTTGATCAATTTTCATCGGCTTCTGAGACTTTGAATTATCAAATATGATCTTCCTGGATTCGATAGCCGACTGCAACTGTTGCCCAAACACCTTGCAATCATTGGTACTGGGCGAGGTAGCAATATGCCCTTTGCAGTACCTAATCTTTTTCAACTCTTCTGCAATTTTATCAGTCCAGTATGCATCTTGATCTTGCTGAGGCATAGGCTGAACTTCTGCTGGAGGTGCTGGCTGACAGTCTTTGATGTATCCTTGTGACAAATGAGCCGGAGTAATCGGCACATTTGATATTGCTGGTCCACTAATTTGCTGTACAGGGTTCATCGGCCATGGTGCCGATGTAGGATTCTGAATATCCGCTTGCATATATTGCTGTTGAACCCCTGCCATTTGATACTCAGGCTGAGCAAAGTGCTGTTGAGCTAGTAATGGACCCATCCCACTTGGATTAGGCCTCATCGGCACATGACTCGCCGATGGTTGATAGACTGTAGCCACCTGTTGCTCTTGCACCCTTGGATGATAGACAGCATAATTCCCTTGATTTGCAAGAATTCCAGCTAGAGGAACCATTGATGCCACCGGTTGATTTGCAGTCGAGAACCCTTGTTGCATCGACAGAGGGTTTGCCGATGGACTTGTGTATGATGCCTGATAAAGCGACATATGGAATCTTCCTGATGGCAACTGTGCGGTAGGTGGCGTTGTAGTATAGTGCATCATTTGAGCCATCGGCCGAGCTGGAGTGGCTGACGTTATGGGGGTTGTACCCGCTGTATCATGCATATGATTTAATCCAGAGTTAAAAGCAGGTAGATCTGGAGACATCCCATATCCCCACCGATCGGCAGGAACTCATTGATTTTGAACTGAAGGACCCCACATTGCTGATGCCGATAGATCTGTGTTTAATTGACTATTCTTTGCTGAACTTGACATCGGCGGTGGAGATTCAGCAGCAGGCAGATTTGTATGAGGAGCAGAAACCCCTGGAGCCACAACAGCTGTAGTAGCCGATGGAGCTGTAGAAGATGACATCCCAGGCTGATGATATACTGGGCCAACAAAATCTGGTACTTGTACTTGTCCTTCTTTTAATGATTGAATAACAGCATTATAAACAGTATTGGACAGTACGCTAGAGTGATTAATCAATGCATGACTTAATGCAGAGTTAACCATTGATTGTAATTTACCAGGACTGGAGTCAAAAGTAACCTGCCGAGGCAACGGCGGGTCTTGTTTTTGTACTACTTCTCCGCTCCTATTCTTGCTGTAGGATTTCAGATAAAGCTGCCTGTAATCCTCCATAGCCTTCTTCATGGCTTGCCTCTATTCTTCCTTGAGATCCGCTTCTGACACAGAAATTACGTTCTCCAGATTGATCTCAGAAAAATTCGACATGATGAATCTGTTGACTTTGTCCCACCAGGCATGCCAAAAGATGTGTTGATGCAAAAAGGCGTTGGATCTGCAAACACACCGGGCTAATACCCTGGTTCGATATCAAGGCGTGCCAGTCGATTTGACCTGTTAATCGACAAGGATGATAAATTTGAATAAGATCCGAATAAGACGACAGCGATACGCCCGGACATCAAAGCTCAGATGATATTCGATAACTGTTGAACAGATCAGACGAGACGACAGCGATACGCCCGGACGTCAAAGCCTGAATCATGCTCGGTAGACGCGGAACCTGCAAGGTCGCCGGAGATCAAGTTGATGCAGCCTGCCGATTCTTGAAAGAACTCGTTGAAAAGGAAAAGGTACTGGTGACGAAGTCGTCGAAAAGTAAATTGCTTGAAAAGTAGATAAAAGTAATAGATTTGTTGTATTTGATTGTATATATTTTACATTGTCTCTCGCTACATATTTATACCCTGGTACTATGAGTCCTAAACAGACACGACAAAGTATTACCTAAACAAGTCTTATCTCTAAGGAATAAAAAATAACGACTCGTACCAAGGTCGGACTCAAAAAATAAACTATTAAAATAATGGCATGAATATTGCCAGTTTCCTTATCCATTGCTTTACGATGAAACCTCTATCGGCACGCTCCTCATCTCTGTAGATTCCATCGGCAAAACCCCATTAATAATGACTCAGATCTGCTTTCCACGTCCTTCAGCTCTGCTTTCCATCGGCAACCATGCCTCTCTCTCCATCGGCAACCATGCCTCTCTCTCCATCGGCAACAGCCCTCTGGCTTCATCGGCAATGTACGAGATCAACATGTCTTTTATCGGTAATCATCCATCGACAACTCAAAAGCAATACTGGAGAACAACCACTCCCTTGCCGATCGGCACAATTTTCGGCTTATATTGGCACGTGTCAAAAAACGGTGTCAACACATGGCCTCTTTGTCCCCAAGGACGATCGGGGCATTTTCTGACCTAGGCTAGCGGCTGTCGAGGGCTCCCCCGTCAGTTGCGAGGGCCTGGACCTGGCCAGGTGTAGGGGCCGTGACCGTCGAGACCGGGGCACCAACCCTGCTCTCCGACATCTGCCCTAAGTTAGAGCTACCGCCACCACGGCTCCCTCACCGCTCGAGCCTGCAACGAGACCAGAGCCCGTCAGCCTGCCCCGAATAATTGCCGCCTGGGCTTGTGATAGCCAGGCCACCTTTGACATTGACAGGGGCCTCGGGATCACACCTGCCCCTCCTGTCTCCATCCTCGCGGCCGCATCCACCTTGAGTCGCTTGGGCGGTGAAGGGTTCGCCTCCTCCACTTGACGCTTGAGCCTGGGCAACATAGGAAAAGGCAGGAACATCAAGCAAATTCTGCGAATCGTAGGAAAAGGAAAGAAAATTTCGGACGGCAATGCTTACGCTAGAGGGATGACGACCGACCCGGGCCCCCTCAAATTACCTGGGCGCCTCGACAGCCCCCTCCGAAATAGATCCTATCCGGAGCTAGAGCTGCGCAGGGTGACCGGCTCAGACCTTGGCACCTCGAGCTCTACTGGATCCACCTCCCGCGAGTCTGCGTTGAGGGTGGTGTCGCCCGCTCCTCCGAGCCCGTCCGGCCCTGGGTCCTCGCCTCGAGCGTCGAGGACCTAGTTTGGTGAGGCGAGGCGCTGGACGGACCCCAGGACGAGGCCGGCGGAGTGCCGCCGCTCTAGCGATGAGATGAGGGCCCTGCGTGGGTCGAGGAACCCCCTTGCCTTCTTTCCTGCAGTCGCTCCAAGACGTCCTCCTGTGTAGGAGGTGCACCAGCTCGAGGAAAGCTGGAAAGATGGGGCTCGAGATGCCCCGCCACTCCCTTGACATCATCATCATCATCCACGTCCGTCACCTCAAGGGGGACTCCTCGATAGGAAGCCCGTCTCACCTTTGTTTAGCCCGGTGCATTTTGAGCACCTGGCGTGTGAGGTTCTTCCTCTTCCTCTCCTTCTTCTCTAGATCTTTCCTCTTCTTTTCCTGTTGAGCGTCAAAGTGCCTCACCTGGTGATCGGGGTTGTCTTCTCGAACCGGAGGCACCGAGACCCTGTAGTCGACGTTACCTTGCACTCAAAACTACAGCCAGAATGTCAAGACAAGCCAAAAAACAGGGGAGAAACTTGAGGATATGAAATTGAGGGACTTACCAAGATGATGCTGTGAGGATCTGGCAGCATCAGGACACAATCCAAGTCCCCTAGCCCGAAGTCGCCGGCGACCGAGCTCCTAACCCGCTTTGCGACATCCTCGGGAGGCAGGTTCACAGGCAACATTCGGCACCCCTCGAACTGCTCAGGAAGCGCCTCGGGCCCCATCTAGTCTAAGCGCAATAGCTACGCCATTAGAGGTAGGACTCTTCAGCTGTGGAAGCCAGTGATGACGTACACGGCATGCACACCCTGCTCGGACAAGGTGCGCAGTGCATCGATGAGGGGATTCAGCCTCCTCTAGAAGGGCTGGGCCACGCCCCAGAGCTAGTCCTTCAGATGCGCCCCGATGACGCACCCAGTGTAGGCGGGCAGCAGGTCATCGTCGTTGCGGATGTAGAACCGCCTGGACTGCCAACGGCCGTGGTTAGTGGACAAGCCCATCCCGATATAGAGCTTAGACTTCTTCTACGCAAGGCTACAACTGCCCATGCGGATGATCCTCCTCTTCCCCTCCAAGATCCACTTGGTGTAGTGCTCACCCTTGAAAAGGTAGAGCCACGGTTCCCAATGTGGTTCCATACCCATGTACCCCTCACAGAGCGCGGCGAATATCGCCGCATTGGAGATGGCGTTGGGGGTAAGGTGTTGGAGCTCGACCTCGTAGAAGTGGAGCAACGCGCACATGAAGTGGCTCGAAGGTGAACCAAATCCCAACTGGTGAAACTTGACGAAGATCACCACATAGCCCTCCGGCGGCTGGAGCTCCCGATGCCCCTTCAACGGCACGATCCACTTCGGCCGCTCAGCCGAAGCGGTGGGGTGGAGGAGTCCCTCATCTACCAGCTTCTCTAGCTCCTGCTGTGACACATCAGAACGAGGCCAGGTCTCTGGAGGGAGGAATGTGGGCGCCATGGATGCAGCACGAATCTGCTCGGCGGACGGGCGACCGGGAAGATTCCCAATCCTGATTTCTCTCTCACTGTTTCTTCTTTAGTGCAGACAGACAAAGGCTCGAGCGCTCTGGTGGTGGCGGTGGAGGCAAGATGGCAAGATGGGAAACGGAGAAACCCTACCCCTCATATTTATAAGCAATGGGGCCAAGAAACAATGGGCGGATCCAGCAACGGCACGGTAATTCCCCACATTTAATGCGCTCACCTAACCGCCCCTCGATTCCTGGAATAGGCACACGCGTCGCCCGCAAGATCTCTAGTCGTTACCCAGGTCCACCATGACCACACCACTTCAGCTCTTGCCTAAAAAGATGCACCCAACGGATGGGAGAAGTTATCCATGGCGTTTCCTTCTACGGGAAGTAATCTGGTCCCACACCGAAATCCTCGAGGGAGCGGAGGCTGACCCTTGATCAGGGTTCAATAGCCGCCCTTGAGTACCCGAGTCAGGGACACCCAAGGGGAGCCAACACAAAGCTCAGCTCGAGGATGAACCCTCGAGATCCCCTCGGACGTATCCAAGGCAAAATGAAAGGATTACCATAGAATCCCCACAGAGAGAGGCAGCGAGCCGCCAAGTCCTATCAAATGGAACTGGTATCCATGTATCTACATGTTTGCATCAATGAGAATGCCTCAGGGCCACCAGTCAACCCCATCAAATGGGGCACGAGCTCACACTTGGATCTCCCATTATCAGCTCACAGAGAACATCGAGACTCGCCCAATCGAGGGTAGTACATCGCTTCTCACCTCACATCCGGTCGAAAGGACTCATGAGATGGACGCTCGAGGCTAGCAATACCCTAGCCACACGAGGCTTGAGGGCTCAACTACGCCAGGCACCCCTCGACGAAAGAGGGTCGAATACACCCGGGGGCTCGATGACTCGAGATACCCCTCGACTAGGCGCTACGACTCCAGTTCATGTTATCCTAACCTTTTAGGGACGCCTGCTACGCCCAACTGGATGAAACGCCTTTTGATGAAAGACAAATAAAGCCCTCAGAGGAGTCTCCCCACTCCTCTGAGGCCTCGAGGGCTACCCCCGAAGGGTACGCTCGAGCACACCCTCTGGAAAATTACGGTCGACACCTCGGTCTCGATTCAAGACCTCCCGCATGACTGCCAGCACTCACACAGGGGCTCGGGGTCTACTGTCGGGTACCTGAATAAGGGGTACCCTTAACCCTCAACTAAGAAATTCAATCCCCACATTAACAAACCCAAAACCACCATTATTATCCCCCAGCCCAAAAGTACATAAGATATCCAATCAAAGTATCAAACTATGCTGGGCCAGCCCATGAATGGGTCTCGACGAACCAGGCTACTGTTTACTCGACGGGACCCTCTCGACTTGAGGTTGTCCACTTAGAGGAATGGTCACCCCCTCGAGTGACGGAACTCCCCCGTGCGAACGATCACCCGTTGAATACCGCGCACCCCCTCGACTCGTCTACTTCCCGTACGATTCCCTAGACATTTAATGCATTTCACCTGCTCCCACCTAACCTCATGGCTATAGCCATGGTAACAGTGAGCAGTACATCGGTCAAATCCTCCTTTTACTACCCATACCCAAGAAACCAGCAGATCATACTGTACTGTATCACCATACCGCTCATTGTGCCCCGTTCGGCACCCCCTCGAGATGCATCCGTCAACACAAACACCGTATTTCCCGGGGCTTGGTCTTATCCGTTTGGGTCTTGACCTCCTCGACTACATTCGACCCCCTCGACCACCCCCTCGAGCAAGACCTCAACGTCATCGGTCAGTACTCCAACCACTTTCGACGTGACAGCTACAGGGATCTGCACACCCGTGCATGGGCACCGGTCTTTCACCAGACATCTATGATGTCATCACACGCATGGGAAGGACGGCCGTCGTCTCCAAGCACGTCACTACACGGTGAGTCACGCCCGAGGCACGCCTCTATAGCAACGGCGACTTGATCGGCATCTCCTTCGACGTCATAACCTACACCAGCCCTACAAGCATCGATTCTAAGGTTACACTGTACACTTGTGCCCCTCCTTGGCCTATAAAAGGAGGCATCGGGCTAGCACAGAAGGGAAACACACCCAAAAATAGAGGAAAGCCAGATCCTGCAGCGCTCAAGTCCTAGCTAACCACACTCGCTCGCTTGTATTCATCCCTGTACAAGCACTTCGATGCAAGATAATACAAACTCTCCCCCCGCTGGACATAGGGCCTTCTATTGCCCGAACCAGGATAAACCTTGTGTATTCTTCTTGCATCACCATCCGGATTAGGGAGCACGTAGTACATATTCACTCGTTGGTGCTCGGCCCCCAGGGTCGAAACTCTGACACTTGCAACTTGTGCAATAGCTACCCTTGTTCTTCACAAAGCTAGTCTTGTGAGGAGCAAAAGCGGCCTTGCCTTTCTTGGGGTATAGCCCAATCCCTCTTTATAGAGAGAAGCTCTTTGGCTACCCAAGCACATAAGCAAGCGGTCCTCACCACCATAAGCCTTAGCCAACATGTGATTGAGCTTCTTTACCTCCGTCTTAAGAGTCTCATTCTCAACCATTAGTGTGGAGTCACAAGTGAATCCATCACTACTAGAAAAGCTAGGAGTGGAAGTACTATAAGAAGGGTTAGTAGAGGCAACAACAATAGGCTTAAAAAAGATTCATCAAGAATATCATATGATATGCCTATGTTGCAAATTTTAGCCTTTTCAACTTGAGGTGGCATGCTATCAAGTTGTTTACTAAGGGAGGAATGAGCCTTCTCAAGCTTGGTGTGAGCCTTTTGAAGCCTCTCATGGTCTTTCTTTAGACCCTCATGAGATGCCTCAAGTTTGTCCTTAAGGTGTTGCTTATCCTTAAGGGCGTCCTTGCATTCCTTCCTAGTTTTTTTATAAGCATTTTTATAATCCTCAAGCATGATATATAGTTCTTCTTTAGTTGGACCATCATCATCATCATTATCACTATCATGATCACTTTCATCATCGGATTGTACCTTAGAGGCCTTAGCCATGAAGCATGTCGATGGAGTGTCAAAGAGAGATATCTTCTCTTGGATAGCAAGACTAGCATGCCCCTTCTTCTCACTTCTCTTGTCATTCTCATCTTCACTTGTAGATACATCACTCTCCCAAGTAGCAACATGAGACTCATTCTTCTTCTTTTGAGAAGCCTCTATCTTCTTTTGCTTCTTGGCCTCTTTCTCTATGGCATCTTCATCACCACTATCATAGGGACACTTGCCAATAAGATGATCCTTGCTATGTCATCTAAAGCACTTCATGATGTGCTCAGTCTTCTTGGATGAGGATGAGGATGAAGACTTCTTGCTTTCTTTCTAGTGAGTCTTATTCTTCAAGAGCTTGCCAACCCTGACAAATAGAGCACTCAACTCATCAACATCTCCATCATCCTCATTTCTAGAGCTAGCTTCTTCTTTACTTGATGATTCTTGCTTCTTCTTGATCTTGTTCTTGGAGGATGAGGCCTTGAATGCCAAGCTCTTCTTGTTGTCATCATCCTTCTTCTCACTTTCCTTCTTCTTCTTCTTCACCAACTCTTCCTTCTCATGATCTTCTCTAAACTCATCATCAGCCATGACTTCTTGAAGGACTTGATTTGGAGTTGGCTTCTCCTTCATAGTTTTCTTCACCATGACGGTCTTCAGCATATCATATCTCTTGGTAAGACATCTCATGAACTTGGTTGAGAATTGACTATCCTTGAATTCTTCACCAAGTGCCTTGAGCTCATTCACAATCACTTATGGCTGATGAAACATCTCCGGCACACTCTCATCTTCCTTCATAGTGAAGCTAGCAAATTTCTCTTAAAGCATGTATGCTCTTGCCGTCTTCACACTTTTGGTGCCCTCATATGCCTCCTCAAGCTTAGCCCAAATGTCATGGGCCACCTCTATGTTCTTGGTAAGTTCAAATGCCTTATCATCAAGAGCCTCATGGAATGCACTCACCGCAATGTCATTGCATTGAAGCTTCTTCTCTTCAATCGGTATGGGTGCATCCGGTCTTGTAACCTCAAACTTGGTCTCGGTCATATTCCACACCTCTCTATTGATTGACTTGAGATGACTCTTCATCTTTAGCTTCCACTTCGCATAATCATTGCCATCAAAGGGTGGTGCTCTCTTGATGTTGTTGATATGTAAGCTTAATGTAGCCATATCTTCATCGTAGGTTGTTAAGCCTCAAATAAACGGTGCATAGCTCTGATACCACGTGTAAGGTCCAAATTGGCTAGAGAGGAGGGTGAATAGCCTATTAAAAAAATTCTTGCAAAACACTAAGACAAAGTATTAGTATAAAAGATGGCGTAGCAATACTAGCACTAGCTCAACTAAGATTATACAAGCCCCCTAAATGATTCTAACACAATAGGTTATGATCTCTAGTCACACCAATAAGCCTAGGTTGCTAAATTACTTCTAGAGAAAAAGATAATTAAAACAATATAGCTAAGCAACACTAGAGAGCTAAGCAACTACTACTACACAAGATATGTTGCAAGAATGAAAGAGGGAAGAATTGACTTTTATACCAACGTCGATGAGTAGAGGATGATGTCAATCACCAAATAATCAATTCCAATAATATATATATATCAATCAATGTAATTCACCGGGAGATAAGAGATGACAATTATTTTTCTCCTCAGGTTCACTTGCTTGCCGGCAAACTAGTCCCCGTTGTGTCCTCCTACATCACGTGGTTCAGTGGTTAATCGGTCTCACACACCGAGCCTCTCCACGGCACCACAAGAACCTACCAATGGTGAGAAGTCGAATGACACGAGTAATGCACTAGAGTTGCAATTTGGCCCTCCGCCGGGGAAGCACAACAACCCCCTCACAAATATCACCTTGATTGGGGGTGGACACAATCACCAAATCTTCTTACCAATCAATCCAACTCCAACCATCTAGGTGACAGCAATCACCAAGAGTAACAAGAAATCCTCAATTTCAATCACCACCTAGTGCCACAAATATGAATCACAAATGCATATGAACACTAGGGTTCCCAAATCCTCTCACCAAAGATTACCAATCATGGAGAGGGAGAGGAGAGGGAGGGGATCCTCTTGGAGCTCTCAAATCAATCACTAGATCTTGCTCTCTTAATTGATTGAAGCACAAATCAATAGATTGAGAGAGGAGAAATTGAGAGCTTCACTTTCTAGGGTTTGAGAAAGAGGGAGCAAGAAAGTGAGGAAGCTTCTGTTGTTGCAACCGACCGAGAGAGAGAGAGAGAGCAAGGAGATGAGGGCCTCACTCTTATTTGGAACCTGCCGACAGCACCTGGCCCTCCAATGGTCGGCACCGCCGACCCTCCTCACGACGCCCCCTCTGCTCCCTGCGCTAGCCAACAGAAAGAACTGCACTCCTCTGTCTTGTTCGGTCACTGGACAAAACCGCGACGTCGGCCAGTAGCGAAGCAGCCAAGCCCCTCTTCTCTTCATTATGAAACAAGGCAACCAGCAGCAAGAAGCACCAGCAGCCCGTGGCAGCAGCAGAGCAACCAGGAGGCGGCCCAAGGCCAGCATAGCGGCGGCTCAGCACGTGGTGCAGCGACCCAGCAATTGCAAGCAACCAGCAAGGCGCGACCCAGCAAGCCAATGCTGCGGCGGCCCAGGCAGCAGCGCGGCCCAGCAGAGCCCCTACACGGGCAGCGCAAGCGCGGCCCAGCTCGGCGGCCGGCGCTAGCGGCCCAGCCAGCGCGCGACGGGCCGGCCTGCCAGGCAACCCAGCGAGGCCAGTGACCCACGAAGCCAGCAGCAGGCAGCCCAAGAGCCATCAGCAGTTCCTCCAGCTGAATTTCTAGTTCAGGATGGATAAAATTCCAGCATAACCCTCTCTGTTAGAATGCCCGAATAAGGCAGCAACAGAGATCCTTCGCCCAGAAAAACTTTCGAGTTGAACCGAAAAATTAGCCAGCAGCTCATTTCACCTTCTCTTTTTCACCTTCTAAGTGCCAACTTCACTCATATATATCAAAAATAAGACGAGCACTTATATTAGCTTTTCATAAATTTTTTTAGGGTTAATTCTCATGCATCTCACAACGTCACTAAGCGTACTTAGTATATGCAAATGAGACTCACACTTAGTGGCACTAGATAACCATTGCAATTAAAGATTTCTCCTCTTTATAGTACGGCTATCTATCCTAAATATGATCACACTCTCTATAGTGTCTCTATCACCAAACGAAAAAGTCCTATCAAGATATACCTTTGCCTTGATCTCCATGGACTCTTCTCGATTCCTCGGAGCACGATCATGTCACAATGTACACCATGTCCATCACCATGATCACGTGGTCATCTTTTATGCCACCTATCTTCCATCATCAAATGTGTTGCTAATATATTTCTACATTCACTTAGTGAAATCATTAGCAACTAGGTGTGTCATCAATTAGCCAAAATCAAACAAGAGCTTTCAATGACCTAAAACAAGTTCCGTTTAGTTTCTTAGCTTTTTTAGATTAAACTTGCTTATCTGATTCTATAACGAATTTTGTTTGGTTAATGGTTCTTCTCGTGGATTGACAAGGTATCAGTGTTAAAAGCAATGCGAAATTACTCTTTGCCCTTGACATCGAATGCAACACTACAACAATCTACGTTACAGTCATACAGGCCTTTCAGGTTGCCTACTATCAATAATTTCCCAAAATAAGGTGCAATAGTTGTTCAAACATGATTTTTTACTTTTTATAATTTTTTAAAATATATAATAATAATAATTTCACAAAAAGTATATAATATTGAATTTGGCGTTAAAGGTAAAAGAGTCATTCCATGTTGCTTTTAACACTGTTACCTATGCAATACTTTTGATCATTTAGTTATAACTCAAAGCTATCTATACATGCTATTTGTTTCATTTCCTAAGATTTTATTCTATTAGCTTACTAATTTCTTTCCAGATCTGATACAATAAAATAACATGTAAGTTAAATTCATATATACGCACACGGTATATAGAATATGTTATATATTTAAAAAGTACTCATTGTTTTATAAAATGTCATGGCAATGCGTGGGATGAGCTTCTAGTTTCTTTTGGGCCTGATTTTCTCTATTTTAAATTGGAGAGGCTTCTAGACCCTAAAGTCCAGAACTGGTGTTCCTCTTAAAATCACCCATTCACTCACATCCAAACTCAACTTGCTGGCTATCTTGCTCAGAAATACTTGATTTCTTATTTCTCCATTACAAATCCTGTTGTCCTTTTTGTAGGGTATTTTTTCCCTTTATTTCCCAATTAGAAGATAAAAGAAAAGAATATTAAAAAAAAGAGAGAAGGATTGTTGATCTATTTGAAATTAGGCCCGTCATATTGCCAGACCGGCCCATGTTGGCCCAAATGGAAAGACTAAAAAATCGAAGAAGCCCATTTAACCTCGCGACCTTAAACCCTAGCTTTCTCCAGACATCCCATTAGAACATCACGACCGTTCGTCGGAATTTGCGAGCCAATCGAGACCGCTCTTCTCTCCTTCCGCTACTACATATAAGGCGCCTCCGGCCGTCCTCTCTCTCGTCTCCCGCGGCGCGTAGCGTAAGCGGAACGAAGCAGGCGGCCACCATGGTGAAGGGACGCACGGGACAGCGCGTGAGGCTCTACGTCCGGGGCACCATCCTCGGATACAAGAGGTGAGATCTGAGCCGCCGCTTCTTCTCTTTCTGTGTGACATGCATTTGGCCATTTCTCGGTTCGATTCGATTCCGCTAACAGTGGTTGCGGTGGTGGCTGCGCAGGTCCAAGTCGAACCAGTACGAGACCACGTCGCTCGTGCAGATCGAGGGGGTGAACACCAAGGAGGACGTCGCGTGGTACGCTGGCAAGCGCATGGCGTACATCTACAAGGCCAAGACCAAGAGCAGTGAGACCCGCTACAGGTGCATCTGGGGCAAGGTCACCCGCCCGCACGGCAACTCCGGCGTCGTCCGCGCCAAGTTCAAGTCCAACCTCCCGCCTGAGTCCATGGTCAGTGACGCAACCCTAAGGCTAAGTTGTGTGATGTGTTGCTTCCCAATTCATGCGTCTGTTCTGATGCTGTTTTTATTCGATTGCAGGGGCGCAAGGTCAGAGTGTTCATGTACCCGAGCAGCATCTAAGGTTAGGATACACAAACAATTGATATTCTCTATCTGTTTGGCAGGTTGATCATGAATTTGTTGCTTGTGGTCGAATGATATGATAACGAATGCTGCTTAGACTGCACTCGCCATTGCTGTATACCATAGGCTAGGACTTTTAGGTGGTTAAATGCATCATAGTTTGTGGTTCCAGTTGTTTATTACGATTAGGAGGCACATTTAGTCTGTAGCAGCAAACAGTGTCTATTCAGCTGAGAATCATGGTAATTTGGCTTTTGTGGTTTGGTGTGCTCATGTTGTTACTGGCTTGAATTTGTTGAGTTCATAGCTGGCTGAGGGAGTATTTCACTTAGTGAAGAATATCATGTTAAAACTCTTGTCGTTATTTTCATGTCTCAATGGTACCAACTGCACGTGGGATATACATTATTTAATTCCATTAGTTTTCAGTAATACTCCATCTGCTAAAAAATGTAGGCATTTATAGTAGGAAAGGAAATGATACACTCCTCACAATCATCAATAAATATTATATAAGTGAGACAACTGCTGGGAAGTTAACAGTGAGGGATGGGAATGGCGAAATATGCCAGAAATCTGTACAGTTGTGGAAACTTTTGAATGCTAAAAAAAATGCTTACTCTTATTGATGAAGGGATTCTATAGTGATGTCTTTCCATGTCTTTATCAGTTAATTCTTTTTTATGAAATGCCTACCACCATTTGATTAGATCAGTTTCTTTGCATTGGAGTTCATCAATGCTGTTTTGCATCAGTTCTTAATTGTGCTGTCACCATGTATTGGATATAGTGATGCCTATTTTGAGCAGTTTAGACTTAGCAGTTTTTATTTTTTCCATTTATATTTGTAGTGAGCATTTTTTCTTGCCTTAGAAACTGTAAATGATATTTCTGTCCAAGCACTGATATTTAGGGAATGTTTATTTCTTTTTTGATACAATAGAATGGTTGTAAATGGCTCCTGTTCAGAACATGGGGCATGGGTCTCCCAAGTCCCAGCACAAAGTTTGAACTTGAGCTTGATCCAATGCATAACCCTATCAAAAATTCTATATACATAGCCTGCAATTCCTTTGCTTATGCTATTCTCGGCTTATCTCTGCAGGTTTTGTTGGAGTACATATGGACTAGGAAAGGCCGAGCTTATTTCTTACTTTTCTCTGAGCTTAAAATGCCATGTGTTGGCATTAGATTGTTCATCAGTTCATGTACTGAACCTGTGGAAGTTTTGCCAAAATTTGTTGTCAAACAGATGAACTATTGCCGTGCTGTTATGCCAGCAGCAGAGCTTACTTTGCCCTGTGTGCCATCGATGTCTGATTGCAGTATTTTCGAATTCATTCATTAGCCATATTTTACACTTGTTTGCCTCATTCGTCTGCCACATCTTTAATGTTGAGATGAGTTTCCTTTGGTGTGAATGTATAATATTCTTCTACACTGCTCTGGGTTGCTTTTTCGAACCATTTCAGCAACCCACGACGTAATTTGTGTCCTGCAGTGTGGATCTAGCTTTGCCAGACTTTGTTCATCACAAAGGGTCAGTTAATATCAAATTCTCTCATTTTGTTGGCAAATGCCTTTGCTCCTTGCATCATGAGCCTCTACCATGAATGGCTGAATGATATTCTCAATTATTGGCTCCAATATGCAACTGAAGCTGGACGTGTATGCTAACTTGTACCTTCATTGTTGCCATGTTTGTCGGTTAAATCTTTACCTTGGTACAACATGTTCTGTGTTTGTTGTAAAAAAAATGACTCAACTGGATCATACTTGCTGCTATCAAGCTGTCGGCTGGAGTTTCCCCCGATCATCAACTTCAGGGAGGCGACGCTCCTTGCCTCTAGTCATGGGCTCACGGCTGCCCTGGCTGCGTGCAGGTGCTTATTGAGAATGGCGGCATCATGTCCGCTTTTACAGCCTCATACGTGTAATCTTGTGTGCACATAGTGGAGTCATCAACCATCTGCCCAGTTTCATTTGAAAATCAAACTAGGGACCAGTAGTTGACCGTGTTGTTCTAGAACTGTCCTTTTGCTGAATGAATTGCTCATATTCTTCTGGTTGCTGCTAAAAGATCGACTGAATACAAATTAACTCTTACGCCGTAAGAACATGGATCTGCAACATATACATTTTCTCGTGTCCGAATGCCATAGAATCTGTGTTTCACCTCTCCTTTAACTGTCAGTTTGCAACTTCTTGTTGGAACTTCATTGGGTTACAGGTCCCACTGATCAACCTGGCGCCTTCAGTATTAAAAAAAAAAAAGAAAAACTTGGCGCCTTCAGAAGTTTTGGCATATATTTCAGAAGACAGTTAGGAGTCCCTTTCTTCATGGAGATAATCATTCTAATGTGCTGGTTAATCTGGTGTTTGTGAAATGATTTTTTATCCAATGGATTGCAGCCCTTATTGGATCGCTGCAAGTTCAAATTTAAGGCGGAATTTGCTCTAGTTGTTCTACGAGCACGCCCGAGACTTCTTCCTGCTATTGAGCAATGGCTATAGACTCCCTTGTGTAACTCTTTTTGGTTTTTGTTTCTTGAGCTTGTACTTCGGAACCTTTGGTTTTTTCAATAAAGTCTCCAGTAGGGAGCAACCCCTCCCGTTACCATCAAAAAATATTTTTCCGGTAGATCTTACAACAAATAGTTTTGGTCCCTCCTGGAGGATTTCTTGTGCTGTTGCTCTGATGTGCAACCAAGAGGCGAATGAGGGACTATGCATCATCATTCGTTGATAGAGCTAGGAGGCTTTCTAGCTTATTAGGTTTTATTAGATGCTTGAACGTGATGTTTACTACTGGGTATGTTACTATGCCATGGTTGTTACTCCCTCTGTTTTTAAATTATACAGTAAGATATTTTGATATTTCTAAATGCATTCTTTTTACTAA
The DNA here is from genome assembly GCA_023333625.1 of Bothriochloa decipiens. Taxonomy (NCBI): domain Eukaryota; kingdom Viridiplantae; phylum Streptophyta; class Magnoliopsida; order Poales; family Poaceae; genus Bothriochloa; species Bothriochloa decipiens. The sequence continues at coordinate 39,590,348 of CM041630.1, read as the reverse complement.
GTATTTAGACAATGTATATATCTAAGTATACGGCAAAAGATGTGTATTTACAAAACCAAAATATCTTATAATTTGGAATGTGGGGAGTATATGTGGTTCATGATTAAAGACCATTAAATTTATGCATGTTGAAATTGTATATATTTGGCACTAATGCTATCAACCTTTTCATCTTTGTAAAAAAAATTGTCCAAACCTTTGACCCAAAATAGAGGTAAAATCATAAATAATGAACTAAAAGAAACGAGAGCAAATTCGCATAGGAAATATTGTAATTTTATCTCAGAATTCACTACTAAAATGGTGAAGTTCTTCTAGTATATTTTAAGTAGTAATAAAACTATACCATTACTCATAATAAAACTATTCCATTACTCATAGTACATAAGAATCCACGCTAGGAGACATTTGGTAGGAAAAAATTATAATAATTGTTAAATACTAAAACACTAGAAGAACTCCACGTTACTGGGAGAAGTTGCAGATTCTAGTTGTGATTAACACCGTCACAATGACTTGTGGCAAGGTCTACCTTGGATTTGAAAGTTGAAAATATAAGGCAAAAACATGCTGAATTTTGCTTTTGCTCGACAAGTCTCGACAAAGTCATTTCTCGCGTCATGAGGAGGTATTCGTACTATATACAGATGGGTGCAAATCAAATTGCTGACAAAGTGCGCAAAAAGGGAAAAAAAAACAAACAAATGCGCAACAACCACCAAAAAGCTGAAGACGTTGTGCATCATGCTACGGTGCGGTAATGAAGCAATTAAAGAGAACAGCGAAGCATGCATGTTACATGTATGAAAAATGAAATGTACTCCGGGCCATTGATGAATGCATATACAAAAATACAAAATAGGGATCGTGTGCTCTTCTTAGGGAGGTGACCCATTACGTAGTTAAGCAATACCACCTCTCCTCTATTCTAAATTATACGATGTTATAGCTTTTCTAGGTACATAGTTTTTTTTTATTCACTTAGATTTATAGGTTATGTCAAAAGTTGTGTATTTAGAAAAATCAAAACTAAATTAGAACGGGAGAGTAGGAGAATAAACCATCTATGTGGACCTATATATATTAAAACATATATAAAACACTATCACCTTAATAGTCAAAAATATAAAATATGACACTATCACCCATGATCTAAAGTTTAACAACTAATTTAAATTTTAAGGCTCAAAAAAAGTTGTTTTAAGGTTGGAAGTCTAGTCAACCTCAAAAAAGAAAGACTTTAGTTCATTATTAGATCATAAAAAGTTGATCTAAAGTTTGCAACTAAACTTTAGAGCATGGAAGTGAAACAAGTCCTTAGACTTTAGCTATGAACAAAGTAAAGTGGCCAGATATTAGAGAAGTTACCAAATCAAGTTTTGGCTATAATATGAGCCAAAGAATTGATCAAAGTAACAACATATGGTGACGAAAATGGAGTAAGGTGGCTGTGGACGGAGAGAGCCATTAACATGCACGTCACGTTACTTGAGCTAAAGCGCGCACGCGTATTAACATAGCATTAACTCGTGCGGTCACCGACTGATCGGCCGGCCGGACGGCGTGGCGCACGCGGGCGCGTCGCCGGTTTATGCACACGTACACATTTGCCAGTCACGATCACGACGAGGTCACCGCCTCCGCCGCATCACAGTCGCCGTGGCCGTCGTCTCCTCCCGCCCCCGGCTGCCTCCGCCGCCGCCGACGCGTCCGCCTGCTCCTCGCCGCCCTCCGCCGGCGCCGGATAGCGGCGACCGTGTCGGTGAACGCGCGGAGGATGTCCTTGTGCACGGCGCGGTCGTTGAGGCGGAGGTAGCAGAAGAGCAGCTCCTCCATGAAGTCCCAGTCCACGGCCGCCGCGGGGAGGGCGCCGCTCCCCCTCTCGGCGTCCACCATCTCTCGCATGGACCGCCGGAAGTCATCGTACGGAGCCGCGGAGAGCGTCGCCACCGCGACGCCGGCGCCACGGACCACCGCCGCCTTGGGCTCGTCCGCCGCCTCGCTCCCGCCGTCGCCGTAACAATGATCCTGCGCCGACGACGAGCCGCCCTCGTCGCCGGGGACAGGGGCAGCCGAGGCGGCGAGGCTGCTGACCCGGAGGGACCTTAAGTTGACGGCGAGGGCGTCCGCGCTGCCGTCGTCGTCGTCGTGCTTGTGGCGGTGACGGCGCCCCGAGGCGAAGGAGTGGGTCCTCGGATGCATGCACCCGGAGAGGAACGAAGTGGCGGTGGAGGACGACGACGACGACGGCAGCGTCGTCTCGCCGCTCGCGTTCGCGTGGCCCCGGCCGCTGTGGAGCTTGCCGATGCCGAGAGCTCTGGACAGGTGGAGGAATGACCTGTGGAGCCTCGTCATATTCTTCTTGCATCCCGAAGCCTTGGTGCTCTTGTCCTCCTCCTCCATGTCGTCTGAGTTCTTGGACTCTGTTCGATCTGTGGTGGCTCTAATGAAGCTCTAGAAGAGAGTAGAGCAGGTGTTTCACGGAGATGCATTTATGTGCATTATGGGGGAGTTACAAACATTATGGTGCGCATTGCACTGCTAGGTAGGCCGGGGAGGGTTCCAACTTTAGTAGGTTGACCTTTGATTGATGCTCATTCTTTAGGGTCACCTACTGAGATTGATTTGTAGGTTACCTTTTGCTCTAAGGTACTTTACTCCCTTTTTTCGACACAAGGATGATTGGCGCGCATACTCTCTGTCATGGAACATTGGCCAGCAACACACAAGGATTCACATTTATACATATATACTTTTGTCATATATAAATAAATCAATAAGTAAGGCTATTAGGTAAGACTTATTGTGGCCGATGCTGTTTTGTTAAAACATCGTTCCATAGCTAAAAAGAAGTGCTGATAAGCTCAAACGAATAGGCTATATAACATGAGTCCAAGATGAAGAATGCTAGGGCAAGTTAGGGGCCGCTTCATTTCCCAGCAACAGCAAGCTAGCCTTACCTAGCATGGTTCGGGCAAACCGCAAACCAAACTTTGTCAGTTCAGATGAGTCGATTTGGCTAGTCTCAACAAGAAAAGAAAAAAAAAAACTTGCCAACACATAACCCTGAGGTAAGCTAGCTGAGAATAGCGCGTCTCGCTCATTCCAGCTAACACGAGATAGCACAGTGTTTGTCCCTGATTCGTGCTCATTCCAACCCACATTCCAACCCACATGGGCGAATCGTAGTGATGGAATAGAGCAATTGCTTGGTATGAATGTTGATGTTGATGGAGAGTCAGTACAAGACGCATGCCTTAGTAAGGGACCCAATCAATCCTCCACGTGACGGCTTGCACTTGCACACGGCCGTTTCGAAATGCCGGACTGACTCCTCTCGATTTTCTGTCCCTGATGTGAAATTCCTAGGGCGACTCAGGATTTTTTTTTTTCGTTTTCTCGATTTATAGTGCGCTATGTGACATTTCGGAGAAAATCATGTGAAAGTTCTGAGAAAGGCCTTTGGCCCAAGCATCTTTACAGCCGAACAGATCATCTGATCCACGTTTTTTTTTTTTTTGCCACCAAAAAGCAGAACAAAGATCAGCACAAGTTCATCCCCAGTTGCACGTGAATGGCTTGCACGGGCCAATAGCCGGGGAGTGGCACAAGATCACAGATTAAGCCTGATAACACAACTATGGCTCAGCATTATAGCGGAACAAGATTAGCAACAATCAGCCGAAGGGTCAGTAGAAATGTAGAATGAGACCTCTGCTGGAGGGAGCGAAGCTTGGCATCACACGGATCTGAAGCCCAGATGCAGGCAGCAGCAGGACACAGGCATTGCAGAAATCAAAATGAGGATTAATACACAGCCTACAAGACCAACCAGCTCGCCACATATAACATACACACACATATATCAACATATCATCGCCAGGAACACAGATTGGGTACTGCTACTACCTGCTCATCAGAGGCTGTCCTTTCCATGGTGATACCTGCTCTTGTGGCCGACCAAGAGCGGCCGGGAGATCACAGGGAGCCCCCACGGCGACATGAAGACGATGGTCGGGCAGACATCGGCTTCCGTCTTGGCGTTGGCGTGATGGATCTTCGCAGAGAACTCAGCAACCTTCCTTGGTATCAGAACCGAGGTGATCTTGCTCCACTTCAGGCTCTTGACACTGAACAAACAGGGGGAAGCCGTCTTACCATTCAGCGCCGGTAGCCACCGCCACAGGGACCTGGGACTGGGAGCGGCGGCCCCTTCGTCCCAGCACTCCAGCCTCTGGTACTGGAGAAACCTGGCCGTCCGGCTGCCGCCACCGACGCCGGTGTCCTGGAAGAAGGCCATCATGGTAGCTCACTGCAAAAGCTGCAAGGCAGGAGATATAGACACTACAAGGAAGGGCACATACAGATCACGGAGGACTATAACAGTAGGCCACATGGAATGACCCCCCACAGGGTTGTGACCCATGTTGAAGGATTAGCAGCACTGAAACGTGGAGATAGGGACAAAGCTTGCTCTAATGCTTGATTCCTTGCATCACATGGGGCTATGACCACCCTTTCACATCCATGTCCCTACTGCATTCACACCTGTCACTGTCTTTGTGCTGCTGGGGTGTATTCTCGAGTGTTTACTGGAAAACATTCCTCTTGGCGCCATGAGTCCCATGGCCCCATGCCAGCATGGTGCATCATTTCAGATAGAAATCTAGAGGGTGAAACATCTGGGTAGAATTTTGTCCTTGCGCCCTTTTTTTGACTTGTCAGGAGTGATTCAATCAGATGTGTCTGCCATTGGAACTATCAGGAATCTTCGCAATGATGCTCAGTGGAAAGTGACTCTTTTAATCTACAGAGATACTATTTCTGGAGGGCAATTTGAGAGCAAGTGTGAGAATATCATGGAGAATTCATCGTTTCCGAGGAAAGGCTAAACAAGTTCAACAAACAGAAACCAGAGGTAAAGCAATTTTTGAGTCTTCAAGAGCAAAACAGTGCTTCAAAAGAAAAAGATCAGCTTTTTGAAACAGTCGCAGGTAGATTAACAGAATCAGGAACTCCTATAAGACTTCCCTCAACCAGAATGGAGTCTCCAGTACATGTTTTCAGTTCCCCCGACAATCACAGAGCAGTGCGAATCTATTTGAATGAGAATTTCCAAACCTCCCTAACATTGGATGATCCATCAGCAACATCATTGAGCCGCTCAGGTTGCATGGCGCCTGAGAACAACCAAAAGTTAGTAAAAGCAATGCTTGAACCCCACATAGTGTGCAAAAGTAAAACATAAGCCACATGATAGATCCAGAGAAACTGTTTGTACTCTACAGTTATGCTCACATCAACTAAAATATAATATTATCCATTGTTTATGGCATGTACAATATCATATTAAGGATGGGTAATCTTCATTCTAACTACTTGACATTTTGGTGATAGTAGGAACGCTCTAGGTATGTCACCAACGTCTGGTGAGTCGGTGACAGGGTTGGTGGCCACTGTAGCGTGGCAACAGGGGGCTGCAGCTGTGGGAGTGTAGCTGGGCGCACTCGTGCTCTGCCTGCCTACTCTGTTAGGGTTGGGTCAGTTGAGGTGCAGGAGAAAGCTTGGATGGCAACGTCTGCAAACATCGCTTCCTCCTTGGAGGTGCCTTCTTGGCATTCACACTTGGTTGATGCAAGTGAAAACCCAAACCTGTTTGGGTTGGCACCATTCCCTTCCTAAACGCATCTTCCAGCACCTTGGTTCAGCTTCGTTGGGTTGATTTTGTCAAGGTTTTCTTTTTCTCCTTGTTGTTTTGTTCCTATACAGTTGGCTTTGAGTTGTTGCTTGGGTTGCGTCACGCTTAGTGACGAGTTGCTGAGCGAGTTGTGGCGCCCGACATTGTTGTTTGGTCTTCTGATCAGAGATGTTTGGGGATGCGGTTGTGAACCCCCTAGTTGTGCTGTATGTGAACCCAAGTTGTGCGGGTTCAACATCTAATTGCACAGCTTTTAGGCCCAGTTTCCCTTATAAAGTAGGTGAATTCTCTTTTTCTAACAATATTTATGGCAAAGCAAAGCTTTCGTTATCTTTTCGGGAAAAAAGAACATCAATTGTAGTAATATGGTAGTAAAAAAATGCATTCCCTTATACTTTAAAAATATTTAACAAATCAAACTGATTAATAGTAATATGTCCATGTCAGCAATCTAAATAGTTCTGTACATAGTAGCAGTCAAAGTTGAATATGTTCAATGATTTAGATAAGATAGACATATGTGGAAGAAAGAGAAAATGAAACATTAACGATCCGATCACCATGTAGCAGGCAAATATGATTTCCCAAACTTGTTATTTCACAAGTTTGCAAAATGAACGTTTGATCCTATTGGAAGCAAGGTATGTGAGTATGGGACTGTGGGTGCATGAACAAAAACCATGTTGATTAACAGCTCGTTGATGCAAAATTCTATCTGCAAATACACCGGGCTAATACCCAAACTCGATATCCAAAGCGTGCCAGTCGATTTGACCTGTTAATCGACAAGGATGATAACTTGAATAAAAACCGAACGAGACGACAGCGATACGCCCGGACGTCAAAGCTCAGAATGTATTCGATAACTGTTGAACAGATCAGACGAGACGACAGCGATACGTCCAGAAGTCAAAGCCTGAATTGTGCTTGGTAAACGCGGAACTTGCAAGGTCGCCGGAGATCAAGTTGATGCAGCCCATCGATTCTTGAAAGAACTCGTTGAAAAAGAGAAAATACTTGACGAAGTCATCGAAAAGTAAAGTGCTGATAGAAGTAAATTGCGATAAAAAGTAGATTTGTTTATTGATGCTTAGATCTTCATTACAATGCCCTTCGGCATATATTTATACTCTACTATTCGAAGAATCCTAACTGAATACGAAAAGTTTTAATATAGAAAAATAAACTTACTCCTTATACGAACTCTATCTCTAAAGGAAAGAAATAAAACTCGTACAGGAACTGAACTCAGACTACACTACGAAAATCTGAAGCTCACATGATGCCGATCCTCTGTCCGTTTCTGTCATGATGAAGCTATCTTTCCATCGGCATACTCTCTGGCATCGACAACAATCTTCTAATCTCCGGCCTGTCTCATCGGTAACAGCCCTTCAGCTTCATCGGCATCAATCCTCTAGCTTCCCGCCAATCTCAGCGGTAACAGCTCTTCAGCCTTATTGGTAAGAACTCAGACCAATCCACCCTTTATCGGCAACCATTCATCGGCAACATCCAAAGTAATGCCGAAGACAAAATAATAACCAATTCTTTGCCGATTAGCTCAATTTTCGATTCTTACTGACACGTGCCGAAAAACGGTGTCAACACATGCCCCCCAATTTTAGAGTATAAAATGCTTTATGCACCGAAATTTCCTCCAAGTCATGATTACCCACTGCCGAGCCGCCTGAACGTCCCTTCGAACACTGCGCGCGCCGCCAAAAAACCCTGTATCAATGGGCCCATAAAACACTTCCTCTATCGCGGCCCATCCCTCACTTTCGATTTAACCCTAGCATTTTCTCTCTCCGGCGGTGACATCAGCAAGAAGTCTTCCGACGAACTCGACTGGTGGCATTCTCAGCGGCAATCTTCCATCAGCATTCCTCGCTCTTCTCGGCTTCATCCGCAGCCATGGCTGTCAACTTCGACGTCCCCAAGGTTAATTTTCTTCTCTATTCATTTTTGATATTTTTCTCTCCTTTTCCGCATAGCCCAGGATTCCTCTTTATCTTCCTCCTTGATCTTTAATCTAGGAACTTTGCAATAAGCTCGTCATCCCCACGCACCGAGACCGAATAATTTGCCTAGGCCCAATGGGGAATCCAGATCCAACCGATATCATCAACGCAGAAACCAACCGGATCCCCTTCAAAGCTCAAAATTTTAACTCAGAACTTTGGACCGATACTTTTCGATCCTGGCCAAAGATCACCAAAGGATGGAAAGACTGGTACTTGAGGGTCGCCAGGTCGATGGAGGTTTATTGGTCAGAACATAGATTAGATCAATGCATCAGACTGTCCATTGCTGATATGGAAAGGAACGAATCAATGTTGATTGCTGCCTCTTACTTCTGGTCTGACACCATGAACGCCTTCGTATTTAGACATGGACCAGTCTCTCCAACTCTTGCCGATGTGTTTATGCTCACTGGCCTGGACATATCATCAGCTGATGATAACACTCTGTTCTAAAGGAAGCCTGAATATCGACTGACTACCCGAAACATCGGAGGCTGGACTGGGTACATCAAGGAATATCAAAAATCTGGATCGATCAGTCAGAGGGAGCATTCAGCTTTCCTAAATATGTGGCTAGAAAAGTTTATCTTCTGCGGCAGAATAGTTGGACCAACCAATATGCATCTATCTGCAGCAGAAATGTTAGCTAATGGCGTCAAACTTCCTCTTGGACAATACCTTCTTGGTTCAGTCTATCATATCCTCCACCAAGTCTCACAAAGGCTATTACAAGACAAGTCCATCGGCAATCTGGGAGGTCCTTGGTGGTTTATTAACATGTGGCTGAATGCGCATATGCACAAGTACCTTCACTTTGATTTATTCATCCAGCAGTTCCCTCGAGATATCCCTGAAGATTACCAACTTGGAGAGGATGAATCAGCAACACGTCCCCCCCTTAATTTTGGAGAAGTGTTAGCAGTACTTCTAGGGGCAGAGGCAAGCAGAGCCCAAATCGGTAACTTCTTCCACAGGTTCTACATCGGCATTCCTTCTGAATTCCGGGCCTGGGTCCCTTACATTGATGAAGAAGCAAGGTTCCATCTGCTCTTCAACTTTGCCGATGATGCCTTGAATAAAGATGCTGAGATCCTCAATGCAATGATCACCCCTCGTGCCATCCCGGTCAACATGTTTGGAAGTGGAAAGAACATCAATACTACATATGAGTTCTACAATCCATCGGTAGTAGCAAGACAACTAGCATTCGGGCAACTGCCCATCAAACTTTGCTATGCCGATGTGATTAAGCCGAGAGAAATTATCACTAGCAGCATGGATTGGTGCAAGATAGTAACTCTTCCTCCTGATGCCGATACCTCTAATGTTGACCTGACCGATTGGGTACCGGCTTCCTTCGTTACTGAATCTTTTAAATCATGGTGGCAAGAGTGGAAAGAGCAACTATTCTTCGCATCTCCTCACTTCCATTGGAATCTCATCGACCCTGATTATGCCATACCTGCCGATGCAGTAAGTTTGACCATCTGCACTTCTTCCAATTCTTTTTCAGTCTATCGGCAACTAACTCCTTTTCAACAGGTTGATGATCTGATTCCAACATTGAGCAAGAGTGGCAAAGTTATAAGGCTACAGCCGATATCTCCAATATCCACAATCGGCTACAGAGCTCCCTCATTAGATGCTCTGATGTGCCGCGGTCGTTTCAAGAAGAGCTCCTTCAAATCAAAATCGACCAGAAGTATGGCTGCTCCATCGGACATGGCTGCATCCTCAGCACGGACATTCCAGGTAACTGTCTTATTTTCTTCTGTGTGTGCCGATTGCCGTGATATACTGATCTCATATTTCAGGGTGCAAGTTCTACATTTGATGAATCCTCATCGGCAACTCGCCCTTCATCTCCACCTGCTGCACCTTCATTGCCACGCCTTGTCATCCTTGACGATTCTCCAGAGGTACCCCTCAAATTAAACTCTGACCATCGTATTGGCACTTTTACTCATCTGCTTCTCTCACAGCACCAATTAGTCGCATCGGCAACTGCCCCGAGTGCGCAGACACTTCAACCATCCATTGCCGATGCCCCCCAGCCATCCGATGCCGATATTTTACAGCACAAGCGTAAGGCTTCATCGGAGGACGAGTCTCAATCGAAATGGTCGAGGCTTTCACCAACTCCAATCACATCATCGGCATCCTCGCCTCGCCAGATATCGCCCGATGCTCCTGCGTAGGCTTCCCTATTGGCAACTATTCTTCAACCGGCAGTTGTTCCTGTACAAGAGTCTTCATCGGCACTGGTGTTGCAGCAGCAACCAACCGAGGCACCAACGCAGAAAACGCCATCGGCAATCACATCTCAGGTTGCTTTCTCCAGCCAAAGGCGAGAAATTACCTTGAAGCAAGTAAGTTAACTTTCTTAGTTAATTTTCGACATTCATATCCTTTGGCTAACAACTCTTTCCTTTCAGGAGCAAGATTCCCCCGATAGCCTATTCTCTTTCTCTATTATTGGGGACATTCCTGACGATGAAGAGAACGAAGAAAGCTCTGCTCCAGCCTCCGAAGCCTTATCATCCGAAATCAAGTCTAGTTTGGAGACATTGCTATCCCTGCTGCACCAGGAAACATCTCAGCTAATCCAGGACTCTGACTCCACCAGGGCAACTTTCAAGGCAATCTGAGGCCAGATTCCTGTCGATGTTGAAGAGATACTCTTTCAAGCCGTACACCTAGAGAGTCGGCAACTCCAGTATCAGAAAGCTGCTAAACGTATTGCCGACAGAACTACCCAGGCACGACTCCAGGAGGAGATGATGAAGCATAAACAATCTGCTGATGAGAAACACAAAGACATCGGCAAACTAGAAGCCTCCCGTGTAGAGCTGGAAGAGAAGATTTCCCAATTATCCGCAAAGAGAGAAGCTTTATTAGCGAAGTTGAAAAAGGTTGAAGAAGCCCTGGATACAGTCACTCAAGAGAAAGCCCAAATGCCTGACGCTATCAAGATTCTTCAGCAGGAAAGGGAGAACCAAGCCCTCAAGACACTGGCCCTTAAGAAGAAAATCAAGCCAGTAGAAGGCAATGCCGATGAAGACATAAAGACCATAGAGGAAGCCAACCAGATTCGCCTACGTGCGATATCGGCTATTCATTCACTGCTGAATTTGTAAGTCTCTTTTCCATCGGCAAAGTAGTGCATCGGCAACTTGTAAAACTTCATATTAACATAGCGCCGATACGTTCTTATTGAACAAGTATTGTATCTGTTTCTTCACGCATCCATCCAAATACTAGGATAATATCTCTTCAGATATTTACCATTCAACGCTCTTGGAAATATTTCTCCTTCAAGAGTTTCTAGGATATAAGCACTACCAGGAACGGACCGATTTACTCGATAAGGACCCTCGTAATTAGGAGACCACTTGCCGAACTTTGCGCTCTTAGTCCCAATTGGTAAAATTAGTTTCCAGACTAGATCGCCATTAACAAATTCCTTCACCTTTACCTTCTTGTCATACCACCTAGCAACTCTTTTCTTATTCTCTTCAATGCTGAGTAAAGCCTTTAGCGATAACCTGCCAAATCTTCCAACTCATCTTTCATGAGTGTATTGTAATCATCGGCCGACAGTTGATTTTGATGACATATCCGCCTCGAACCGATCAGTATTTCCCAAGGCAAAATCGCGTCATGTCCATATACCAACTGATAAGGCGACACCTTAGTAGCACCATGACAGGCCATTCGATACGACCATAAGGCCTCGTTCAAAACTGTGTGCCACCTCTTGGGATTTTCCTTAATCTTGCGCTTAATGAGTTTAATAATCCCTTTATTAGATGCTTCGGCCTGACCATTAGCTTGAGCATAATAAGGAGAAGAGTTTAAAACCTTGATTCCCATCTCATCGGCAAATCCATCAAACTCTCCTGAAGTGAACATGGTTCCTTGATCGGTCATAATGGTCTGAGGAATGCCAAACCGATACACAATATGCTTCTTCACAAAATCAATCATGTTGGCCGATGTCACATTTTTCAAAGGAACTGCCTCAACCCATTTTGTAAAGTAATCGGTGGCAACAAGGATGAATTTATGCCCTTTGCTTGATGGTGGATAAACTTGACCGATGATATCAATAGCCCATCCTCGAAACGGCCACGGCTTAATTGTGGGATTCATTGCCAATGCGGGTGCCCTTTGGACGTTATCGAACTTCTGACACTCCTGACACCCTTTAAAATGCTTGAAACAATCTTCGAGTATTGTTGGCCAGTAAAATCCGTTTCGCCTGATCATCCACTTCATCTTGAAAGCCGACTGATGCGCCCCGCATACTCCTTCATGAATTTCGCCCATTAAACTTTTTGATTCTTCTTCACCAAGACACTTGAGCAAAACTCCATCCATTGTTCGATAATATAACTCATTATCTAGGAGCACATACTTAGTAGCCTGAAACCTTATACGCCTTTCGACCTTCTTAGATGGATCCTTCAAGTAATCGGCAATATCCTTCCTCCAATCATCGGCGTCAGTTACCGATGTCAGCACTCCCTGGATCTGTTGGTACCTCGAAGCATGCTGTGCTAGCTGATTAGCCTCTTCATTATGCAATCTGGAGATATGTCCAAGGCGAAAATATTTAAACCCCTTCAATAATTGTCGACATCTTTCGTAATACGAGATTAAAACTTTACTTCGACACTCATACATTCCAGCTAGCTGATTAATAACTAGCATTGAATCACCAAAAATTTCAACAGCATCGGCACGGACTTCCCTGAGTAACTCTAATCCTTTCAACACAGCCTGATATTCAGCCTGATTATTTGTCGATGTGGTAGCAATCGGCAATGAGAATTCGTATTTCTTCCCTTGAGGTGATATCAACACAATACCGATGCCTGCTCCTTCTCCACACGTAAAACCATCAAAGAAAAGTGTCCATGGAGCAATCTCTAAAGAATTTACCATGCCGCAATGCTGAGTAATAAAATCGGCCATCACTTGCCCCTTGACTACTTTAGCCGATTCATAACGCAGATCGAACTCTAACAACGCTAAAATCCACTTGCCGATTCTTCCACTTAGAATTGGCATTGACAGCATATATTTGACCACATCGTCTTTGCATATAACAGTGCATTCGGCCGTTAACAGATAATGCCTTAATTTAACACAGGAGAAATATAAGCATAAGCATAACTTTTCAATGGCCGAATACCTGGTCTCAGCATCTACCAACCTTCTGCTCAAGTAATAGATTACACGTTCTTTCCCTTCAAACTCTTGGATTAGAGCTGACCCAATTACTTCATCATCACCCGACAGATACAACCTGAAGGGCTCCCCGTGTTGAGGTAGAACTAGCACTGGAGGATTCACCAGATACTTCTTAATTTCTTCTAAAGCCAACTGTTGTTCTTCTCCCCACACGAATTCCTGATCAGCCTTCAGCTTCAACAATGGACTGAAAGTTTTGATTTTTCCTGACAAATTAGATATGAATCTTCGAATAAAATTACTCTTGCCGATCAAAGACTGTAGTTCGGTCTTATCGGTAGGAGCAATCACTTTATTGATGGCATCAATGGACTTCCTGCTAATTTCAATACCCCTCTGATGCACCATGAAGCCTAAGAATTGTCCTGCCGATACACCAAATGCACATTTGTTGGGATTCATTTTTAACCCATGTTTCCTTGTGCATTCCAATATCTTCTGCAAGTCAACCAGATGATTTTCAAAGTCTCCAGACTTAACCACCACATCATCTATATAAATTTCAACCAATGTACCGATGTACTCATGAAAAATGTAATTCATTGCTCTCTGATAAGTAGCACCGGCATTCTTCAAACCAAAAGTCATGACTACCCATTCAAATAACCCCACATGACCTAGACATCTGAAGACAGTCTTGGAAATATCTTCTTCGGCCATAAAGATCTGATTATATCCGGCGTTCCCATCCATGAAACTAATAATCCGATGTCCAGCAGTAGCATCAATTAATAAATCGGCAACAGGCATCGGATAGCCATCCATCGGTGTAGCTTTGTTAAGATTTCTGAAATCAATACAGACACGAAGTTTCCCATTCTTCTTGTAGACATGAACCATATTAGAAATCCATTCAGCATATCGGCATTGTCGGATGAATTTTGCTTCAATTAATCTTGTTATTTCGGCCTTAATATCAGGCAGCACTTTAGGATTGCATCAGCGTGCTGGCTGCTGATGTGGCCGAAATCCTTGTTTGATAGGTAACCGATGTTCAATAGTTGATCGATCTAACCCGGGCATCTCTGTGTAATCCCAAGCAAAACAATCCTTATATTCTTTCAATAAAGCAATCAATTGTTCTCTGCTCTGGAAATCTAACTTAGCACTAACAAAAGTTGGCCTCGGCCTACCGCCATCACCAATGTCTACTTCTACTAAGTCATCAGCCGATGTAAATCCGTGGCCCAATTTTCCATCATCGGCAAACCTATCCATTATAACTCATTTTCGGAGCCGACTGCTTGGATCAGTGGCAGCTCATAATCGGCAATCCTGAGAAACTCTGAATCCCATGCTTCCCCCGATATATACTTAGACCGCTCGTAAGTTTCTGACTCTGCCGATGCAATTATATAAGATGAATCACCAGGGACTACTTCAATCTTATCTTCCACCCACTGTACGAGGCACTAGTGCATTGTAGAAGGAATGCAGCAATTGGCATGAATCCAATCCCTTCCTAATAACAGATTATAAGCACCTTTACCGCCGATGACAAAGAACGTGGTCGACAATGTTCTGCTGCCGATGGTTAACTCAGTGCAAAGCGCTCCCTTAACTGGTGATATATTTCAAAGTCTTTAAGCTTCATATCAGTTTTGACCAGATCTTGATCTCCTTTTCCAAGCCTTCGAAACATGACATATGGCATGATATTAATTGCAGCTCCTCCGTCTATAAGTATCTTGGATACTGGCTGCCCATCAACTCTGCCTTTGACAAATAAAGCTTTGAGATGCTGTCTCTCATCATCAGTAGGCTTCTCAAAAACGGCCATCATTGGATCCAAGGTCAATTGAGCTACTTGTTCGAAAGGAACAATTTCTTCTTCATCATCGGTAAGTGCCAGGAATTCCATTGGCAACATGAAAACCATGTTGATATCTGCCGATGGGCCTTCATCTTTGCGCTTTGGTTGCCACACTTGAGACTTCACCCCACGGGAGTTTTTCTCTCTGCGCTCACATTGCATCTTCCTCTTCTGAGTTTTTGTCAGACCTTCAGGGCACCATTGAGGAAGCTTTGTCTTTCAGACAGGCTGATAACGTCTCGTATTCAAATCTGGGCAGTTTATGTTGGGATCTCTGCAGAGTATTGCTTCAACGGGAACTCTTGCATTGGCCATCTCCTCGAGTTCTTCCTTATCCATCGGAAAGCAATCGTCATGCCTACCCAACCTTTCATGTACACTGGTTCTGCCCCCCAGCCGATTATGCACTGATGCCCTTCTTCTGATCGGCTCATTAACGCACCATCTCCGATCACCATAATACGGTCCTCTTTTTGTCCGATCGGCTCGATCGTAACCATTGCACTCAGGGCAGCTATCAACAGTAGGCAATTTAATGTCTTCTTCCCAGCAATAAATGAAGAACGGGCATCTCCAATGATCTTTATGCCGACGCCATTCTTTCCGACGCAACTCTTCCTGTTGCTGCTAATAGCGATCACTTGAAACTCTATAGGGAGCAGGTCTGGGAGGTCTTCTAGAACTGCTGCTTTCTTCAATTGCTCTTTTTCCTCTTAAGTCATCGGTGGTTACTTGATTTCTGGGATCCACCAACGCGTTCTTCTTAGCATTTGCCGATGTTAATACTCTGGTCTTGCTCACGGCATCCACCGTGTTTGCTGGGAAGGGGTGCTGATCAATCTTCATCGGCCTTTGAGCTTTAGAGTTATCAAACTTAATTCTCCCGGACTCAATAGCTGATTGCAATTGCTGCCTGAATACTTTACAATCATTGGTACTGTGCAAAGTTGCATTATGAAATTTGCAGTACCTCATTTTTCTTCAGCTCTTCTGCCGATGGGATCACATGATTAGGTAATAGCTTGATTTGACCCTCTTGAAGCAGCAGATCAAATATTCTATCGGCCTTCGTGATGTCAAATGTGAACTTCTCTGGCTCCTTTTGACCAAAAGGACAAGATATTGGCTTCTTACCTTTCACCTACTCAGCCAGGCTGATAGTTGGTTCTTCATCTGAGTCTGATTCCTCTGCTTCTTCTACAAAGGACACCTTTTTATTCCAAGTCTTTCTAGGTTCTGGAGCTCGAGCACCTTGGTCAGAAATCCTCTGCACAATATGGCTTAAACTTTCAAACTCCTGAGAATCGTATTTGTCTCTGAGGTGCGGCAACAAACCCTGAAAAGTTAAACCAGCCAACTGGCGATCATCAAGCACTAAGCCGTAGCATCTGTTTTTCATATCTCGTACCCTTTGCACAAAGCTCTCCACTGTTCGTCACTTCGTTGTCTCAATTTCACTAAATCGGTAAGCTTTTTCTCATGGACACCAGCAAAGAAGTACTTGTGGAACTGTCTTTCCAAATCTGCCCAAGTATGAATAGAATTTGGCGGCAATGAGATAAACCATGTGAATGCCAATCCAGACAATGAAGAGGAGAATAATCGAACTCTCAATTCATCCCTGTTAGCTGCTTCTCTGCACTGGATGATGAAATGATTAATATGCTCCATTGTCGATGTATCATCCTGTCCAGAAAACTTAGTAAAATCTGGTACCTTGTACCGATTTGGAAAAGGAATTGAGTCATATGCTGGAGGGTACGGAGTTCGATAAAAGTAAGTATTAATCTTGGGCTGAATCCCGAATTGCTCTTTCATCACTTCCGCAATCTTATCGGTCCAAAACATTTTGCTGAGTCCCTATCACCTGGTAGCTTGGCTAAATAGCATGTTGCTGAGCTGGCGCTTGCCCCGACCAATTGTGATTATAACTCATCGGCACCTGACTTGTCGATGGCTGATAGCTCGCTGACAATTGATGCTCTTGTATGATTGGATGATAACCAGCATAATTGCCTTGATTTGCAGGTAACCCAGATTGAGATACAAACGGCACTATGGGTTGTTCTGCAGTAGAAACCTTCTGTTGCATTGGCGGGGAACTTGCCAATGGATTCGCATAAGATGTCTGCTGCGGAGGTGCGTGGAATCCCATTGACAATAGCTGTATAGTAGGAGGTGTAGTAGAATAATGTGATACATGAGTCATTGGTCGGACCAAAATTGCCGATACCATAGGACTCTTTCCTGCTACATCATGCACTTGACGCAATCCAGAATTGGCGGTAGATGGTCCTGGAGGCATCCCATATTCCCACCAATTAGCAGCAACTTGGCTATGTTGACCTGAAGGACTTGACATTGCTGATGCCGATAGATCTGTACCCAATTGAGTCATCTGTCTTTTCTGAGTCGTTAGATCTGATCTTATCGGCGTGGCTTCAATGTTAGATGATCCTAATAAAGCTGGAGGAGCAGGAGCTTCCATACTCTCAACGGCTGGAATTGCCGATGGAGTACTGACAAATGCCGATCCCGGCTGATGATATACCGGCCCGACATAACCTGGTGCTTGTCCTTCTCTTAATGTTTGCACAACAGCATTATAAACAGTATTGGACAGCACGGTGGAGTGGTTGATCAAAGCATGATTCAATGCAGAATTAACCATCTCCTGTAATTTACCAGGGTTGGAATCAAAAGTTACTTGCCAAGGCAACGGCAGATCTTGCTTCTGGATTACTTCTCCGCCCCTATTCTTGCTGAAAGACTTCAAGCAGAGTTGCCTATAATCCTCCATAGCTTTTTTCATGGCTAGCTTCTGATCTTCCTTGAGATCTGACTCTGATATCTCGATGATGTTCTCTGGATTGATATCAGCAGGGTTCTTCATGATAAATCTGTTAACTTGGTCCCACCAGGCGTGCCAAAAGATGTGTTGATGCAAAATTCTATCTGCAAACACACCGGGCTAATACCCAAACTCGATATCCAAAGCGTGTCAGTCGATTTGACCTGTTAATCGACAAGGATGATAACTTGAATAAAAACCGAACGAGACGACAGCGATACGCCCGGACGTCAAAGCTCAGAATGTATTCGATAACTATTGAACAGATCAGACGAGACGACAGCGATACGCCCGGAAGTCAAAGCCTGAATCGTGCTCGGTAAACGCGGAACTTGCAAGGTCGCCGGAGATCAAGTTGATGCAGCCCGTCGATTCTCGAAAGAACTCGTTGAAAAAGAGAAAATACTTGACGAAGTCGTCGAAAAGTAAAGTGCTGATAGAAGTAAATTGCGATAAAAAATAGATTTATTTATTGATGCTTGGATCTTTATTACAATGCCCTTCGGCACATATTTATACTCTAATATTCGAAGAATCCTAACTGAATACGAAAAGTTTTAATAT
Source organism: Bothriochloa decipiens (assembly GCA_023333625.1). Taxonomy (NCBI): domain Eukaryota; kingdom Viridiplantae; phylum Streptophyta; class Magnoliopsida; order Poales; family Poaceae; genus Bothriochloa; species Bothriochloa decipiens. Next base: position 39,572,139 of record CM041630.1, on the reverse strand, counting down.
AGAAAAATAAACTTACTCCTTATACGAACTCTATCTCTAAAGAGAAGAAATAAAACTCGTACAGGAACTGAACTCAGACTACACTACGAAAATCTGAAGCTCACATGATGCCGATCCTCTGTCTGTTTCCGTCATGATGAAGCTATCTTTCCATCGGCATACTTTCTGGCATCGGCAACAATCTTCTAATCTCCGGCCTGTCTCATCGGCAACAGCCCTTCAGCTTCATCGGCATGAATCCTCTAGCTTCCCGCCAATCTCATCGGTAACAGCTCTTCAGCCTTATTGGTAACAACTCAGACTAATCCACCCTTTATCGGCAACCATTCATCGGCAACGTCCAAAGTAATGCCGAAGACAAAATAATTACCAATCCTTTGCCGATTAGCTCAATTTCCGATTCTTACTGACACGTGCCGAAAAACGGTGTCAACACAGCTCTAGTCATAAAAAACAGACAACTTACCATCTTTTTGAACCAAGCGCAGAAACTGCCTTGTGCCACCACCTACCCCAAAGTAATGCTTCTTCCCTGCCATGTAAACCATACCCTCAGGGTAGCGCAAGCACTTCAGAAAGCTTTCAGTGTGTAAGAAAGACGATATTAAGCAAATCTTAATGTTTGAGAAAGAATATTCAGCAAAATAAAAATTTTAAATGTTGACCTTCATGATAAGCCTGTAGAGATTTGGAAGAGAAGATAGCGCGTAGACAGTCTCAGCCATCAGGATGATATCATAGCCATTAGACATTTTAACTTTTGTATCACTGTCTTGCTCAGCATCCCCGCAAAGTAGTAGCTTATCCATTTCACTCCAATCACCAGCAAAGAAACCAACAGTTCGAGATGCACATGTTCCTTCAGGGGAGTCCTTGAACAGATTGACCTTTACATTTGGTATAGTCAAGCACCTAAGCACCTCGGCATTGAAATCTTGGAAATGAATCAGGCCAGCACCCTGACAGTTCGAGTTTTTGAAAAATCAATATACACGAGGAGTTATTTGAAATGCCAGAAAGGAAAGGATCAAGGGCAATACCTTGAGTCCTGCAAAAATGCCAGGGAGGCCATGTCCACATCCAAGCTAAAACATCAAAATAAAGTGGCTAATGTAAGTAGCTTGCTTATAACACATTGGTTTCCTACTTTACAACTGTTTCATTGAGTAATTTTGTTCGGTCACTTGGACATTCTACCACAGATTATCAGTGAAGATTCATTTGTTGACAAGTATATATACACTGAAGGATACAAGGCTTGTCTGTGAGCCTTCAAATGCTGGAAACCACATAAAAATGACATATTTGAAGCATAGCAGACAAAGCCACTTGCATCCCTTATCCTTTTTTTAAAAGAAAGTGCCAACACTCTCACGGTGCAACTGGTCAGCACAAGACGCCAGAGAAGCGGTTGGCTGAGCCAGCCCGGGTTTGAGTCACGGCACCATCTTCTTAAGACGAAAATCATGGGGACGTCTACCCCCTTGGTCCAGTCTTTTTTTTAAAAAAGAAAGTTGCATCCCTTGTTACAGAAAAGAGGAAAGGTTGCACCAAAAGTAATAAGGCTCAGTGATTTCAGTAGAAAAATAACTTAATTAACAAACAGAAATTCACATGGTACATGCATAACCATGAACTTGAGAGCAAGCATCACACCTCTAGTACATGTTTGCCTTCTAGACACAATTTATCTTCTTTGATATCAGAATTAAGGGCCTTCACTAAGTCTAATGAACCTTCCCACAGCTTCAACCCACCTGGTGTCCATGGTAATGCTCAAGTTCATAGAGCCAAATAAATACAAATATGACGTAAAGAACAAACTGCATTTAGCATTCACCTTCATATTTTCCTGGGACCAAATCAGAGTCTTTGACACCAAACACATCAGATGTACTCACTCTCCCCTAATAAGATTGAGAAAGAAAATTAGCTTAGTTTAACACCATCACAAGAAGATATCAATGACCAGCGGTGTACACGGGCATGGGCCCAAAGCCTCCTTCAGATGCAGCAGAAATGAAATTCACAATATTATAAGTCAAAGTGTCTAAAACTATTGGATAAGCAACTACAATCATTATCCACCTCTGGTCCCTGTGTTTCCCATTCACAAATCACAATGCATGGGCCCAAACAATGATAGCTAGAGCGAGTATAATGGTCATATACTGGATTCCCATTTGGCTCCCTGATTCACATACTAGACAGGAGAACCACTCATGGTCATGGGTAAAACCTTGTCAAACATCAGTAATCAACTTAGAAACATAGTTGCCGGCTAATGTGTCTATGTGCAATGTTACCTACTTCCCTGACTTGCCAAGAACAGAAGCTTTAGGGTTCGTCAAGTAACTAATGTCTTCAAATTTTCCAGCAGGATTACTTTTGCCTTTTACTGTGAAGTCTCTAATGGGTATTGAGCCATGGGTACTGCTTACGTGATCCAGTGCTCCATAATGACAAAGACCTACTATTCCACAATTTTCTAAAAAAAAAGTATTCATGATGAAGGTAACTTAAAACTACAGTTAACCAATGGCAAGTTGGGAACTCCAAATGCCAATTTTTGCATAAGCACGATTTTGTGCCCAAAAGATACAGTAATGCCCAAAAGCACTTGTATAGAAGCGAATGTTTCCAGCACCTGATACTTCATCATTCTCGGCAGTGTATGGTAAGAAAAGATTGATAAAGCGATTGAACACACTGTTGCTGCTTCTTAGATGTGCCAAATAACTAGTGGGCTAAATGAAGTTTTTGCAGCAAGGCAACTTTGCCAAATGAAATCATATCTTGAGGTGCAATCATGCAATTAACAGTTAGTCTGTGCATCAATTCAACATGATTATTTTACGCAAGATATGACTTACATTGGATAGCACAACTTTGAAAAATTAAACTCATAACTTTTTAATAATATTGTGTTTGTCTTCGTTCTTGTTTCCCTATTGATTTACCGGATGTCATTTTTTTTAATCTTGTACATGCATATGGAATTTGAACTTGGTATCTTTCAGAAGAGAAAAAAAAGTAAATGCTTATATAATTTTCCATTTATCCATTTATCACCTCTCCCTTGGCGGTACTGCACAATTCTTACAGTATACACAATACGGTGAGAGAAGCATTTCCACAAACACAGGGGGAGCGAGCAAACAAGCACATTCATTAGCTATCGCACCTTGTAGATCGTCAAGGAGTCATCGACGACGACCGGCTCCAACGTAGCTGCCGCAACGGGTGATTCCTGCAAGATCGTCAGGCAAGGATCCAACCTTTAACGCTATCACCCAAAACGAGAACACCGAAATAAGCAGAAAAGAGATGGAGACGAAGAAGTACCTCGCAGAGCTGCACCTCGACGGCCGGCGGCGGGGGAGGCGGAGGAGCGCCGGAGTCGAAACCGAAGCCAAATCCGGAGCCGAAGGAAGCACCGCTGGGGTTAGAGAAGGAGAAGAGAGGGGAGGCGAAGGTGGGGCCGGTGGTGGCCGTGTTCTTGGCGGCTCCAGTGTCGTCCATTGTAACAGCTAGGCAGCTGACTCCGCGGCGCGGAGGACGTCCAAGGAGCAGAGGGGAGGTGAAGGACTGAGACGGATGAAAGCGTGGGTGAAAAAGTGGTGGCGAGGCGGCGGGAAGGTCGGACGGGGAGGATGGCAGCGAGGGGGAACTTGAAGGGGAAGGGGAGGATGCCGACGACGGCGGCGTGGCCGCTGGCCGGTACCCGGCTGTCCGTTGATTGGGCCGTTGGGCCGGAAAGGACTAGGCTTCTTGAGATTTTACACGGACCATTTCACAAAAAAAAAAGTAAGCAATAGCTATGTTTCTAAAAAAAAGATCTGTTAAAACGAAGTTCACTAGGACTATCGAGTTTGGTTTGTGGTATTAAAAAAATAATAAGCAACAGATTTTGATACTCCAATTTTTTTTCCAAGAAGTTCGCTACATCTATAACATAAACCAAATTTGTAAATGTGTTGACGTGTAGTAGTTAGTCTACGAAATACTAGTACTTCCAAACACACGCAACTGAGTAAATAGTGTGGAAGTAAATATTGCATTTCAAAAATAAGTAAGAGAGACAAGTGATTTGTTTCATCCAAGCTCAAGGTCCCTAGTCGAACCATACATCTCCGTTGAGATGGCGGTGAGCAACTCACAAAAGTCGTGTTCATTTTAGGTCTTCTTTGGCCACTGTTTATGTCTCTACTAGTTGATCTTTTTCCTTCATGTGCCGGGGCAAGATTGCATCACTCGCAAGTATTCACGTGGCTCGCCACAAGCTAGAGAACTCAATGGGCGATGCCTAGCCATTTAGGATGCTTTTCTTTCAATGGTAACAAATATTTTATGAAGTAGACAAAATCCGACTAGGGCTCAAGCTTTAGCTTGCTCTCAATTGCTCTTTAACTATTAACCTCTCAACCCAATGCTTAACTCACACTAATCACTCACTCTCCTAGAGAGAGGTGTTAGATGGAGCCCTTCACATGCTCTATAATGTCTAGGATTATTTGGGCACCAACATTCTCTCCAAATGTCGTGGGACGAGTATATAAACCCATACCCCTAAACTAAATGTTGGGGCTCTAAAATTGGTTGTTATGACCTGCAATGCGAAATCTCTGTGCCGCAAAACTTTGGCATAACTTCGTGGAACTTCTACAACCTGGAAAAACAAGTCACCTCAGGAAAAACACATATCATTTTACTTTGAACTCTATTTTAGATGAGCTTACTTTTGAAAAGTTTATTTCAAGAGCTTTCCAACCAAACGAAGAGTACTCAGCCCTAAGATCTACAAGTGCAAGTGTTGTGCTATCTGTTTCTCACATATTATCATTTAATGTTCGATTACTTTGAGCACTTGAAACCTGTCTACAATTTATATTGCATTCCTTTAATAGAAAATCGTACCTATACTCACAGGCGAAGCTACCTTGTGGCCAAGCTAGGCGCTAGCCCCCCTTGCCTTGCAATTTCTCCACGTCTATGACTGCGTGTGCATGCAAGACGCTGAGTCTGTGAGCACATCGCATGTGCATGTTAGTTATGAGTGTTACATGTATTTTAGTGTATAACTACATATATGAGAGCACTTGTTTTTGTTAAATGGCCTAATTATAAGGACTAAACCTATTTTCTGCACCACCTATATACATTTGGGTTCAATTGGCAAATTGGCCCCTCTTTGTTTCGCTTCAAGCTCCGCCACTGCCTATACTCAACATTAGGAGAATATGCTGAGTCATGAATATCTTCATATGTCATTTCTTTTTAATATCAGTTTTTAAGGGCTGCGATAACTTTTGCCACAAACCTTAAAACAAACCATGTTTTTTTGAGCAATTTTAAACAAACCACATTGAGCATATGACTTCAACCATTTCAAAGCACAGGCCCGGCTCCGAGAGCGTGTTTAAATGAAGAATCAAGCCTAAAAATGCAGCACTCTGACTTTCCGAAAACACTTGAGAAGGAGCCTTTCTTTGGTCGATGTATGAAGTGGACTCCTATAACACCCTGGCTCCCGAAGAAAGACCAGAGATCATCATATGTATGCCCAGGAAGTCTACACATATAACAGAAAATAAAAATATCAGTAAACAATGTAAATATAGCGGAAACATACATATAAAAACACTTACAACTTATCAGAGTTACGCGGAACGTTGGCTACAACTTCTCTTCAGAGCTTCATCCTTCTCAAGGACAGTTGACTGGGGGCTCCGTACGCCTAACACTTCTGACACCCAACTTTCTTATCCTTCTTCAGAGCAGCACCTTGCTATAAACTATAGCAAGGGTGAGTTTCATATAGAAACTCAGTAAGTACATGCGAAAAAGTAATGATATGCATGGCTTAAACAAAGATAAGGCTGGAGGGTAATACTGCGGTAGCATTTTAAGTAGATAACAATTATTATTAAACCACCTATTACTAGTTCTTTTATTAGACAACATGTTTACTAAATGTTGGTGAAACAACCCAACCCTTAATTAAGATTCAAGTAGCAATTAAGATTCATTGGTATCTAAGATGTAAGCATATATCCATTAGTATCATTAACCTTGAGATTTGCCATCTCAAGCAACACAGGATTGTCATCCCGCTCATAAACAGAGGTAGCCACCTCCTTAAACAACATCACCATGATTTAACAAATTATTCCATTGGGTTAAGTCATGTGAGGATCTGGGCCGCTCGTGACCGTGAGCACGGACGATATACCAATTTTAACTCTGCGCAGAGGTGTACACTTTCACTCCAGATTGTGATTACTCTTTATGTCCGAGGAGATCAGCCTCTTAGCCCATTACCGAGATAGGCCAGCAGAGGTCACAATGAGGCTTTTCACAGGGTCATAGGCAGTGGTGACTCGATCAGAAATGACCCAAGCACATGGGAGACGTACTCGTAAAGGCCACCCCCTACAGATCTTCCAGGAACTCCCATGCTACAACTTGTGACACCCTTCTCGCCATGGTAATGGCACCCATCGGTAAGCCACCCATCTGCCCATGATGGTCCTGCTAATAGACCAAGCCAGTGCCCATTAGCCTGGAGATGTACGAAAGTCCTAGGTTGCTGCTCCACGAACAGGGCCACAAGGGGGAGGAGATACGGACACCCTCGTCAACACGAGTTCCTCTAGCATCCGTTTTCCCCCTTCATTCACCGCCAACCAACGATGCTAAACAGCATCAACATCTCCAACGGCCGAAGCCAAGAGCCCATGGCTCCAACATGTTAAGAAGCAAGTTTTAAACTTCATTAAGCAGGTGAAAGGTGAGGTAGAGCACTAGCAACCTAATAACCTATCAACTGAAAACCCCATAGGTGATATTTGGATAAAGTGGCTAGTCATTCCTATGGTTTGCTGATTTAGAACACATGCAATGTATTTAATTAAACATGAATAGGCGTAATATGATCAAAAGGTGCCTGCACTTGCCTTAAATCCAAAGATTAGCTACTCAATAATCTTTTGATGTCCTATCTTCTAGTCTCCAGCTTCAGCTGCACTTGTCGGTCTTCAGCTCCCGATCTTCAGTACTCACGAACTGCTCTTCATCTATTCACAGCAAACAAGCAACACAAACAGACAAAACTAAGAACATACATCATACAAAAGAAACACTGAAGAAAGAGTGGAATACACGGTAGAGCTCGGTACTACGATCGTGAGAGCATAAGAATGGCCAACAAAGGAGCTATCGTTGTGGGTACCACTATCAAGGTTGATCTAAGCTAAACGCATTTGAAAAGACATTGATAGAGCATTAATCTAACTATCAGAGGAGTTGTAGTTCAAAAGCCTAGAACATAGTAAACGTTATAGCTATCGCGTAGCTTCCATCGATACGAGTCTAACGCGACAAGAACGGGCTAAAACGGAGTTAAGACGGGCAAGTTATGGCTAAAACGAGGTCAGGGGCAAAGCCGTAAATAAACAGAGCTATAGATCATATTTCAAATAAACATAAAACTGCATTTTATAAAGATTTGGACCTCAGGTATAAATACCAGAGACCTTGAGGTTCAAATGGCAAAAACAGCAGCCTGATTTGAACTGCAGTGGACCTATCTGTAATTAATGGAAGATGCAGGGGCTTTTCTACAAAACAACCAGGGCTGACCGGGTAGTTGACCAGGTTGACTGGTCAGCGCACGCGCTGTGCTTGCGTGGCGTTGACGTGGTGTACACGTGGCGCCTGCGTGGCTGCCACGTCGGCGGCCGACTGGGTGGCCGGAGCCAGACTGACGCCCAGGGATAGGCCGGCCCGGGATGGTCGCCGGAGCGGCGAACCTCGCCGGCGATGACCACCGGAGTTCACCGGAAACGATGCTCCGAGGCCCGTTTGGCCGCGCAGAGGGAACGGGGAGGCGCAGTGTGACCTCGTGGACTTGACCGCGGGCACTACGACGACGAGGACGGGCCGGAGACGGGGCGGCACGGCCGGGCGCCATTAACGCTGGCGGCGAGAGAGGGTGGACGGGAGTGGCTCTGGCGGCTAGCTCACCTCGGGACGGATCTCGTCCGGTAGTCGAAGACAGCGGAGACGCCGTGTTGGCGGAGATCGACGGCGGCGCTCCGGAGATTGGAACGACGGCGGCGGCTGCTCGCGCTTGGGTTCGCGAGAGGCGGCGCGACTCGTCTAGGGTTACGAAGCGGGTGCAAGCGGCTGCGGCGCTAGCTTTATACGCAGGCACCAAAGGCAAGGCGGGCCGGTGTGCTAGGCTGCGGCCTAAGCTGGATGTGGCCGCTGTGGCCAAGCTGCAGTGGACAGTGCCCGGCCAGAGGTGGCCATGGCCGGCTGGGCAGGCCAAAGGTGACCGTGGCTGGCCAGAGCTGGCCTGATGAGGCTAGAGGTGGCCAGAGCAAGTTAGAGAAAGTCAGGGATGACTAGAGACTGACCTAGAGTCACTAGAACTAGATAGGGGATGGTGCATAACTAGAGCGATGACCAACACTATAGAGGAAAAAGAAAGCTCTCTCTCTATGCAAGACAAAGGATTTTCGAAAAACATTTTCTAAAATGTTCTTGAGGCGAAACTTGAGATTTTGAAACTTTATTTTCAAACTTAAAAGAACCTAGTCGTGACTTGCTCGATTTTTTAGAAATTCATTTTCGCACACAAACACAACAAAGCATGGCACACCACACCAAGACACCTTTACTAACTTCGTAAAAGTTTTATAAAACCATATTTTTTATCTTTTTATAGCGATAATAAATGAATTAAATAATAGCCAATTTTAAAAAATAAATAAATTCTTTATTTTATTTAGTATTTTGTTTCACATCCCAAAATGAAAATTTTTCATTTTGGGGCGTGACAACTCCGGCTCCAACTGGTACATGACGCTGCTATCTGACTAGCTGAGCTGCCGCCGGGCAGAAAGATATTTGAGCCACCGTGGCTATAAAACCTCTCTTGCCCAAACCCTTCTCCCTCGCAAAACCCTAGTTTCCCTCCTCCCCTGCTTTGCGGCGCGCCGCATCCAACTCGCCGACGCGCTCCAGAGTATCAGAGATCCATGGATCGGCGCAACAAGGGCGGCAACCGCGACGCCAACGGCGGCGGCCTGGCAGAGGCCACGGCGTCGCGGCTGCGGTTCGAGTCCGACGAGGAGGCGGCGGAAGAGGAGGTGGGGATGGAGGTGGAAGAGGGCCTCGGCGCGGAGGGGGAGGACGAGCAGCAGGCGGCGGCGGAGGTGATTGGGAGCGACAAGACCAGTGCCGACTACTACTTCGACTCCTACTCCCACTTCGGTACGCGCCGCGCCCCCCCGCTGTTCGATTTAGCGTTGTCTCCTTCCCCGCAGATTTGGATGTTTTGTATCTAGAGCTTCGATCTTGGAAGTGACGAAGTTTCTCGTATAGCTGTAAGTGGGGGAAAGGATTGACCTTTTGCCTGCCCGGATTTGGTGCTTGCGTTGGATAGAGCTATAGCCTGTTTGCTGATAGGATTCAGTATTCGTTTGCAGTCTTAGTGTGAGCGGAGAATTTAGAATTTCGATGGTGCTGATTGTCAAGCAGCAAAAAGATCTTCTTTTGTGTATTGGCGTTGCCTGTATGTTGGTACTTCTGATAGATTATTGTCATCGTATATATAAAAGAAATTCAGTGTTAATGATGTGATTGATCATCAACCAGAGCTTTCGTCAGTCTCTGCGTGGAGGAGGAACCGAAAGATTGTTCTTTAGTTGGTTCTGCACTGTGTGACTTTTCATTTCTGCACAAAATGATAAATGTTTGACTGAAGTTGTTTTTCGGCTGAAAAATTGATCTGTCCTGAAGTTGTAATCATTAGCTTACTTACAATCTAGTCTACAACTGGCATAGACAACTAATCCTATCTTCAGTGGCTACGTACTTTGATGTGGCTATTATTCAGCCAATGTGTAGTTAAGTGTTTTGTGTTCAGTGTAATGGGTTGGGAAAAATGAAGTCGCTAAAGATGTATCCTTGTTCTGTTGAATTGATGTAAGTGGTGTTACGAATTGTATGGATTGTGGTTGAAGTGTTGTGCACTCTTCTGTTAGCCTCTTTTTTCATTTCTGGTGTACCTTAGGCTGTTTTAGTGCTGTTCTGATGAAGAAGCATTAGAACTGAGTTGCTGGAAACTTTAATTTTGTCATCACCTGATTCATGTAGCACATGTACAGATGTCCTGTCTCTTGTACTACCTTTTTTTTTAAATTTACCTGCTGCGTTCTGTTTCTATACAGTATAGAAGTATACTATGTAGTCAAACTACTCAAGCTTCTCCGTTTAAGGAAGTGCAATATTTACTCAGGTTTCCCATGTTCTTTGTTTTGCAGGTATTCATGAAGTAAGTGATTCTGAAACAAATCTTACATGTGGTGACTTAGAAGCATCACATGTTACAAGCAATTGATATCTCATTAATTTGAAATATTTAGAGCAAGGATGTCTATGCAGTGGAGATGCCAATTATTTGCATGTACTGACTGCAGGAAATGCTAAAAGATGTTGTTCGGACAAAAACATATCAAAATGTTATCTCCCAGAACAGCTTTCTTATCAAGGACAAAATAGTCCTTGATGTTGGTGCTGGAACCGGAATTCTTTCACTTTTCTGTGCAAAAGCAGGAGCTAAACATGTCTATGCGGTTAGTTGGCTCACTTTTATTCATGTTTTCATTTCGCTATTATGGTGACTTGGATCACATATAAGCTATTTTAGTGGATACATCTTTTCTATATTCAATCTTAACTGTTAAGCATTGTCTGCCACAGTGCGACACTTTCTTGTAGAGCCTTGTATCCTAATTACTATGCAAGTCACAACTATCTATGATATGAATCCCAAATGAAAGAGAAGCTATCTAACCTATTTGCATAAACTTAGGCACATGATAAGCACAGAGCAACAACAACAACAACAACAACATAGCCTTTTGTCCCAAGCAAGTTGGAGTAGGCTAGAGATGAAACCCAAAAGAGACCAGGAAACAAAGGACACATAGAGGGTACAAGAAAAAAGGATTACGGTTCAGACACTTTAATTGCTAGTCTCCAAGCGCTCCTATCCATAGCTAAATCCTTAGGGATATTCCACTCCTTAAGGTCTCTCTTAACCGACTCGTTCCAAGTTAGTTTAGGTCGACCTCTACCGCTCTTTACATTATCGACCCGCTTTAGAACCCCACTACGCACCGGCGCCTCAGGAGGCCTCCGTTGGACATGGCCAAACCAACTCAACCGGTGTTGAATCAATTTTTCCTCAATTGGTGCCACCCCAACCCTATCCTGAATATCATCGTTCCGGACTCTATCCCTCCTTGTGTGCCCACAACACCATCGTAACATACGCATATCTGCTACACTCAATTGCTGGATATGTCGTCTTTTTGTAGGCCAACATTCAGCACCGTATAACATCGCCGGACGAATCGCTGTCCTATAAAACTTACCTTTTAACTTCTGAGGCACCCTTCTGTCACAGAGGACGCTTGAAGCTTGACGCCATTTCAACCAACCGGCTGAAATTCTATGCCTAACATCTTCATCGATGTCGCCATCCTTTTGTAGCATCGATCCTAAATACCGAAAAGTATCCTTCTTGGCCACCACTTGCCCATCGAGACTGACGTCTCCCTCCTCATTCCTAGTCGCGCTGAAGTTGCACCTCATGTACTCGGTCTTTGTCCTACTAAGTCTAAACCCTTTCGACTATAACGTGTGCCTCCATAGTTCTAACTTCCTATTAACCCCGGCCCTTGTTTCGTCAACTAGCACCACATCATCAGTAAAGAGCATACACCAAGGGATATCACCTTGTATGTCCCTTGTGACCTCATTCATCACCAAAGCAAATAAATAAGGGCTCAATGCGGACCCTTGATGTAGCCCTATTTTAATTGGAACTGGTGTCGCCATCACATGTTCGGACACACGTCACCACATCCCTGTACATATCCTTGATGAGGGTGATGTACTTAGTTGGGACTTTGTGCTTTTCCAATGCCCACCACATGACATTTCTCGGTACTTTGTCATATGCCTTCTCGAGGTCAATAAAGACCATGTGCAAGTCCTTCTGCTCCCTATATCTCTCCATCAACTGTCGTAATAAGAAAATCGCCTCCATGGTCGATCTACCAGGCATAAACCCAAATTGGTTTTGGGTCACACTTGTCACTCTTCTTAGGCGATGCTCGATAACCCTCTCCCAGAGCTTCATCGTATGGCTCATCAACTTAATCCCACGGTAATTAGTACAACTTTGAACATCTCCCTTGTTCTTGAAGATCGGTACTAATATATTTCTCCTCCATTCTTCAGGCATCTTGTTTGACCGAAAAATGAGGTTAAAAAGCTTAGTTAACCATACTATCGCTCTGGCTCCTAGGCATCTCCAGACTTCAATGGGGATACCATCAGGGCCCATCGCTTTACCTCCCTTCATCCTCTTCAAAGCCTCCTCGATCTCTACCTCCTGAATTCTCCTCACGAAGCGTCTGTTGGTATCGTTAAATTAGTCATCCAACTCCAAGGTAGGACCCTCATCATTCTCCCCATTAAACAACTTGTCAAAGTACTCTCTTCATCTGTCCTTGATCTCCTCATCCCTCACCAAAAGTCGATCTGTCCTATCCTTGATGCATTTGATTTGGTTGATGTCCCTTGTCTTCCTCTCGTGGATCCTAGCCATCCTATAAATGTCCTTCTCCCCTTCCTTCGTGCCTAGCCGCTGGTAAAGGTCATCATACGCCTGACCTTTTGCTACACTCATCGCTCATTTTGCAGCCCTCTCTGCTATTTTATAGCCCTCAATGTTGGCTGCACTCTTGTCATGGTGGAGGCGCTTGAACCACTCCTGCTTCTCCCTAATAGCCCTCTGCACCTCGTCATTCCACCACCAGGTGTCTTTCGCTTCCCGTTTGCCTCCCCTACTCACTCCAAACACATCTGAAGCCACCTTCCGAACACATGTCGCCATCTTTAGCCACATATCATTTGCATCTTCTCCTTCTTCCCACGGCCCCTCGCCTAGCACCCTCTCCTTAAATGTTTACACTGCTTCCCCTCTAAGCTTCCATCATTTTTTTCTCGCAATTTTGGCCCGATTGTCCTGGTGGACACGTACCCGAAAGCGAAAATCCGCCACCACAAGCTTGTGTTGAGGGACAACACACTCCCCAGGTAACACCTTACAATCTAAGCAAGCACGTCTATCCCTCCTCCTTGTAAGGATAAAGTCGATCTGGCTCAGGTGTTGTCCACTACGAAAGGTCACTAGATGGGATCCCTTTTGTTAAAGACAGTGTTCGCTATCAACAAATCGTAGGCCAACGCGAAGTTCAAAACATCCTCCCCCTCTTGATTTCTACTACCATACCCGAAACCCCCATGCACCCGCTCGAAACCTACATTAGTCGCACCCACATGGCCGTTGAGGTCTCCTTCTATGAAGATTTTCTCGCTGATAGGCACGGTACTAACCATGCTATCGAGATCTTCCTAAAACTGCCTTTTGGTGCTCTCCCAAAGACCTACCTGTGGGGCATAGGCACTGATCACATTCAGAGCGAGTCTCCAACTATCAACCGGACTAGGATAATCCGGTCGTCTTTTCTCCGCACATCAACCACTCCATCCTTAAGGCTCCTATCGATCAAGATGCCTACACCATTCCTACCCGAAGTTGTCCCCGTGTACCAAAATTTGTAGCCAGTATCCTCCACCTCCTTCGCCTTCTGGCCCTTCCATTTAGTCTCCTGTACGCATAGAATATTTACACGCCTCCTAATTGCTGTATCGACTAGCTCTCTTAACCTACCCGTTAGAGACCCTACATTCCAGCTACCTAGACGAATCCTAGTTGGCTCGGCTAGCTTCCTTACCCTTCGCACCCATCGAGGGAAGTGCGAAAACCCTTGCTCATTTATCACTACACCCGGGCGCAGATGTAACGCGTCACAAAGGTTGCGACGACCCGACCCTTGCTCATTTATCATCGTACCCAGATCACGATACGACGCGCCACTAAGGGGATGACGACCCGGCCTTTGCCCATTTAACACTACACCCGGGTTCCGATGTAGCGCGTCGCTAAGAGGGTTACGCCCCAATGAATCTCTTGTGGGTTTCATATCCATGAGAGTGGCTGGTTTTGAAATGTTGGTTAGCCGAACCTAACACACCCTCCTCTTTTACCCGGGCTTGGGACCGGCTATGTTGAAACGACTCAAGAAAGTCTTCTAATCAACATGATAAGCACAGAATTGAACATAAATTCTGCATCAACTTGAAATCACTGTTTCTTGTGTAGTAGACACTAAAACCTTTATATTTCCTCAAAATCTGTAGTGTTTGTTTTTGTCTCTTTTTTTTGTAAAAATAAAAAATGGATGGCCATTTTCATATGTGGGGCATATGTGCATTGTTAAATGCAGGGCTTGCAATATCCTGTATTGACAAGATGCAGGGATATGATAAGTTCTATAGTTTAGGGTATGTAGTATTTTTATTTTTAGACACCGTTTTTCTGTCATCTTGGCATCTTCTGAATGTGTTTTTAACTTCAATCCTTCTTTGCTGATCTGTTCTTACTCTTGGCCAATGGTCTTCTGTCATCTTGACATGTTGCGAATATGCTTTTAATAACTTTGATACAGTGATACTTTACTAATATATGTGTTCTGTTCTTACTTTTACAGATTGAATGTTCCCAGATGGCTGACATGGCAAAGGAAATTGTGAAATCAAATGGATATTCTAATGGTAGATTCCTGTCACCATTTTACTCTCTGTTCTGTTTCTTCATTTAATGCATATTTGACTATGACATATCCTTCCATTTATTTTAATCTCTGCAGTCATAACTGTAATAAAAGGGAAAGTGGAAGAAATAGAACTTCCAGTCCCAAAAGTAGATGTCATCATCTCGGAGTGGATGGGTTATTTCCTCCTGTTCGAGAATATGTTGAACACTGTCCTATATGCACGCGACAAATGGCTTGTAAGTGATCCTTTATAAAAAAATTAATTAATTATTAATACCATATTTGGATTCTGTTTTTCACAATTTATGGTACACATTGTTCATTGCATGTTTATATATTCTTTCTAGAACTTATTGATGTTTTTGTACAAAAAATGTAATTTGTCTGTCTATGAATATCTTTATCTGTTCTGTGCTTTGTGTAAAGTATTTGAACTTTCTGAGGGCAGCTTTGGTTGTGCTACTTTTATGTAGGCTGATGGTGGTGTGGTCCTGCCAGACAAAACTTCTTTGCGTCTTACTGCGATTGAAGATGCAGAATATAAGGAAGACAAAATTGAATGTATGTTCATTGGGTACATGGTTTGCAAAACCTATCAACAGAGTCTTGTTGCCTTTATAAAAAAAGCTTTGGTTTCAGCTGTTTTGACTCAGCTATTTATTTATTAATGAAGTTCTGTTTGGGTTATCTGTTATCCTTTTTGCAGTTTGGAATAATGTATATGGATTTGATATGAGCTGCATAAAGAAACAGGCGATGATGGAGCCACTGGTAGATACAGTGGATGCAAATCAGATTGTCACTAACTGCCAGTTACTGAAGGTATTTGCATCCTAACCAAGGCATAGCTTCCTTAATTTTTCATTGGATGACATTTAAGCTCAAATCCTATGTATTTTCCTTTCAGACAATGGATATCTCCAAAATGACCCCTGGTGATGCGTCCTTTACTGTACCATTCAAGCTAGTTGCAGAGCGGAATGATTACATTCATGCTCTTGTTGCTTACTTCGACGTGTCATTCACCAAATGCCATAAGCTGATGGGCTTCTCAACAGGTTTGTTGTTTCGTAGCTTCCATCCACAAGGTATTGTGATTTAGGAGCAAATTTGGTTAGCACAACTCATTTCCAAACTACTACTTGCAGGCCCGAGATCAAAAGCCACTCACTGGAAGCAAACTGTTCTTTACCTCGAGGATGTAATAACTATCTGCCAGGGGGAAACCCTTTCGGGTAGTATGACAGTCACACCCAATAAGAACAACCCTCGAGATATTGACATTAAGCTCAAGTACTCCATAAATGGGCTTAGGTGTCAGGTGTCAAGAACACAGTTCTACAAGATGCGGTGACAATGGAACAAACAAGAGATGCCTCAAGGCTCATTAAATTTTATTTTACGGAGTATCTTGTTTGACAGAAATGATGCTATTTTTCATGATAATGTATTATTATGCATCAATTAGTTAGATTCTTTGGAATCTAGCGAAAGTAGGGAGTAGATTAAACTGGCCTGCTGATACTAAATTGATGCAGTGCAAAACTATGTCAGATTGCCACAATGTTGGTGGTTGTATGCATTTGAAGTCCGTTGCAAATTATGGTTTATATATGCATTACACCACTAATTCTTTCCTTTTCCTTTTGTGCACATTATTTCAATTGCTTGAACAATCAAACCTTCATTTGCTAATGCTTGTGACAGCAATACAAATTGTAGACAGCCCAGGACAAAAAGTACTACTATAACAAATGTCGTCTGGCCTAAATATTATTGTGAGGTTCCTTTTCTTTACAACAGATGGATATATATTCTTTACAGCAGATGATATAGGCTATCCTGGATACATGCTAAGGGTTTTCAAAAATACAGTTGCCCCAAAGGATTCTTCGAAACTACATTTACCGAGCGCATCATTTAGATGCTGATATTACAGTATCCATACAGTGAGAATACATTTACGGAGCGCATCATTTAGATGCTGATATTACCATGTTGTGAAGATTCACTGGGAGAAATAAAGAAATTAAAACATTGAATTCAGTAAAGCTGATGATTGATGAAGTTACTTGTAGAGGTATGTTGCAATGCCAAGAATGATGCACATAAAGATGATATCAATGGTGAAGTTCCTGGTTGATCGAAACTGCTCAAGAACATTCGTCAGTAGAGCTAAGAACATTTCCCCACAAATGTGAAAAATTTTCTGTCAACAACATATAAACAAGTCACCTGGTTGACAGTTTGTTTTAGTCTGACATTAGTCGTCCTCATCTCTAAACTTGCTTTATCCACCTGCACAAAAATCATGCACACCATTTAACCTAAAAAATTGTGGTAAATGGATATTGGTTTTTTTAATGTTTCTTTCTTTGGATAGGGATAAAACAAGAGGATAACCTTGGTGTCAATCTCATCCATGAGAGGGACCTGCCTATCCAGTTCCTGCATTCGCAGAGGTACATGGACAATATGTTAACTCAAGTCCAGTTCAAACAGAAGCAGCTTGCGTTTACTAGGAACCTCGTTCATGTCCTCGGCTAGATTCTTGAGCGTGTCCAGGCCTTGAGAGATGAAGTCCAGCCTTTCATCCTGCACATTCCATCTGAAGAAGAAATAGCAGTCTCCGCGGCAAGGAAAAGGAAGACCTGCCTGCTTGATTCGCCGCATCTCGTACTCTCTCCTGAACTGCTCTGACTCTTCACTTGTGTAGAAGTACCCCTCTTCTAATCTTTCAGCTGAATATGGATCCAAAATAACGATGCGCAATGTCAGTTTTGAGCTTGTTCACACAGCCACATCCCCGACTTCGCAAGATGAGTCGAGCTGTCGATTCACTACGTAAGATCAGCGGTTACTGCTAATACGAAATTTGAAAAGTTGAAATAAAATGGAGACCTGAATAATCGTCCAACTTGATCCCCGGCCGAGCATTCCAGCCGAAGTCCTGGTCTGTGGCGCCGCCGCCGCCGTGGTTGTCGGGGATGGCCTGGATCCTGTGTGGCAGCGCGGCCACCAGATCAGCCCGCAACACCTTCTCCTCCGGCGAGAGTCCTTGGACCTTCTTGGAAGCTATCTTCTGGAGCTTGACCGCCTCCTCCAGGAGCCGCGCCTTGCTGCGCCGAACGTCGGCGTTCAGGGTCACCGGGTCCGCCCGGTTCTTCTCCTTCGCGGCGGTCGCCGATTTCTGAACGGGTCACCAGACATGGTTTCAGTGGCGGGCAAACCACCTTTTAGGCAGCCAAGGGAAGGCCACCGGAGCGAGGGAGACCTCGATGGCGGCGTCGATCTCGGCGTCCACGGCAGCGTAGAGGCGCGAGAAGGGGTCGCCGTCGGTCCGGTGCTTGTCGGCGTCGTACCGGTCGTACTTCTTTCAGATGGCGTCCACCCGTGTGAGCACGTCGATCATGCTCATCTTGCCAGCCTGCCAAGGTCCCCTCCCCGACCCCGACAAGATCACCGGAAGGTGCACCCGATAGCACAGGTGTCAGTTTGGACGGCGAATGCACCGGAGAGGAGGAAGAAGTGGAGAGGTTGCGAGATGATCGATGGTTAAGGATGATCGAGCTGATTGCCCCGACTCTCCCGGGTTTCAGTTAATCATCAACGCGTGTTCATCCCCTTGGCATGCTCCATTTTTAGAAAAGTCCGAGCATCGCCATGGCTGGAGCAGGAGCTCGTTCACTCGCCTGCCAGATGCCATTCCTGCGACGAGCAAGTCGGCATAGAAAACAAGGCATGGGCCGGATCCCCAGCTCAAAGACGTTAGCAAGACTAACTTTCATAGCTTGGGATATTGATGACTGACAAATGAGATTCTGCTAGCGGTCATTATTTCTATGCAATGCGGCACATCAAACTGCAACTGTATAATAAAACTCAGCAAACATTCATTCGTGTAACTTGTACATGAACCATACATGACAAGATGATACAATCTCACCTGAAGCATGATACAAAAACAGTGTGCTCAGTAGAAACAGTTAAGTTGAAGCAAGGGTAAAAGCCATAAAAAACAGGCAACAGGAAAAAAAAAGAACAAAAGCAAGAAACAGCAACCATTCTAGACCAAAAATAACATTAATGCTCCCCATGTTCACTTCATTGAAAGTTAACAAGGTTCAACAACAGGCAGACAAGCAGTTTCTTAGGAATGGTACTGCTCTGCTGCTTCAGATAAGTATTCCAGCATAACTTAGACTAGATAGAACTTATATATATTAGGAAGTACGCTAAAACTGGTAAGATACTAATAAAGACTGTTGATTCAACTGATGAACTACACTTGGGCTGATTGCTTTCCCATGGTGTTTCAGGCCTGTTTGAAAGCCAGCTTCTTCTTTGGCCTTATCTGAAAAAGGGAAAATGTTGGAAATAAGACATCGGTGAAGAATGAAGAGAAATTCAGGACAACATGCATGAGCTGCCAGCAATTGAGATTCATTTATTACATTTATGAAAGGCTGATGCAAAAAGATCACTAGAATAATGGAGTATCAGTTACTATACTATGTATACAAATCTGAATTGCTGAAGACAAGATTAAAAAATCAACAGTGCTAAGCTCCATCAATATCTGAACTGATGCAAAGCAACCTAGATATAGCACAGTGAAGCCGACTTATAAGAACTCCTGACGAAGGCCAACAGATCATGAGCAATGTGATCGATGACAAAAGCCAAGAACATGGAAATTAATATAAAAGCAGGATTAAGATCCTGAACGACGATTTGCTACAGTCATACATAGCACTACAATGATTGGGTAAAAGGAGGCAAGCTTTTCTTTGATCTCAACTGAAAAAGATTATTCCTTGAAATATACTGTACAATATCTAATAGTGAGAAAAAAAATCCACTTTTAATTCCTACATTAACTGCTGCCAATAACTGAAATTCCGAAAGAGTATATTTGTTGCAGAGCTTGTCCTTATTCAGAGAAGATGCATACACAACAGCAGTCGACACTAAAAAAAGGCATTATTGACTTGTAATCCAAGCAGTCATAAGTGACACTAACATCAAACTAAAACAGCAAGTAGCAGTATGCCAGTAATTAGTAGCTCCAGTTAAGCAACACTGAACATGAAAGGGTGACACTGCAAAGATAATCGAATCCAAGAACATGAACAATGATACTATTTACACAGAACCACACTCAGATGTCATGGGGGATAAGATGAAAGCATTTTCACCTCGTTGCAGTGGCCGCACTTCTTCTTGCGGCAGTTGTTGGCCCTGATGGAATTGCGCGCGTAGCACCTGCAGGCATCCACCACGGTGAGTGACTCTGATGGTGAACATTCGAACTGAAAGCTTAGGATTTGCCATGGCTAGACAGGGGATTCGTCGTACTCGCGGCAGATCGTCTTGTACTGGCGGTATTTGAGCGCGAGCTGGAGGAGGTTGGGGTCTACCTTCGGGGGGTAGCAGCCGCCCTTGCCGCCGCCGTTGAGGCGGAGCACCAGGTGCAGCGTGCACTCCTTGCGGATGTTGTAGTTGGCCAGGGTGCGCTCGTCCTCCAGCTGCTTCCCGGCGAAGATGAGCCGCTGCTTGTCCGGCGCGATGCCTGCAGAGCACAAGAAAACGCAACAGAGTTGGTGAACCAATACAGAAAATTCTGTAGGAATTAGATGATGGAACGAAATCAGAAACAAGAGGCCTTTTCGAACTGAGTTCAATGATGATGAAGAACAAAGAGAAGCCAAATCCGACACTGGCCGGTTGCCGGATTCGACGGAGATTGAGCTCGATCACAAGAAACGCAAGAAGAAAGCCCCACTGAAAACCCTCTCCTCTTCTCCCCGGACCCAAAAAAGGTGCCTTTTTACGCATCACCCAGGTCGATCTGCTCTGTTTCAGAGCAGGGCCGTCCAATACTACAAGAATCGAGCACTCAGCATACAATGCTCCCACTGATCAATTCAAAACAACGCCCATGGCGGGCGGCTAAAAGCCAAACCGAAGGTAAAAGGAGGCGCCTTTAAGAAGCTCGCACCACCACCCTACGGCTGGAGCAGGGGAGGAACGCGCGCAGCAAGGAACAGGGACACGCGCCGTTGACTGACCAGCCGGCCGGCAAGCGGCAACAGACGACGGAGAAGGAGGCGACGAACGGAACGAAGAACTAGGTAGCCCGTAGCCACACGGAAACTAACCTTCCTTGTCCTGGATCTTGGCCTTGATGTTGGCGACGGTGTCGCTGCTCTCGACCTCGAAAGTCGCCGTCTTCCCCGTCAGCGTCTTCACGAAGATCTGCATCTCGCCGCCGATTGGAGATTGCTCGCCGGAGCACAGAGGAGTGGGGGTTTTGGGGGGAGTGGGTGGGGTGGCGGAGGTGCCAGTTGCCTGTGTGGCGCCGCGGATGTGGTGCGGCTTTATAGCTAGGGGAGTGGCCAGAGCAAATCAGTGGACAGACGGGGGCACGGTGCGGTTGCTCGTTGGCAAATGGGTTCCCGGCCCATGTCAATATGTCATGCATTACACAACCGTCATTTTTTTTTGACAAACCGTCATTTATTTCCTATGAAAAACACAACTGCCATTAGCCATTCAATTAGAAGCGAAGGCATTTCAAATCCCTTGAATATAAACTTGATGGAAACGGCTTTTCCTAAAAAAAACTTGATGGAAACGGATTATGGCTAAACCACATTATGGTAGTTCGGTGCAAATTCAAAATGAGGACACTTGTATAAGGGAAAAAAAAGAGAAAGTCGCTTCACAAATAATTTCTTTTATTCACCATTTCACCATATCATTGAGAGTAAAATACATTGGTGGGCCATAAACTTGTAAACAAACTGTTTTTACTAAAACCACATATCCACATCCGTGGGGGGAGAAAGACGATCTACCATACAAGAACATACACGATAGAGATTCATACAGTCAACGTGCCATTATGTCTTTGAGCTTATAAAAATTAGACAATTATGCTACATCAACGCTACAGATTATAAAGGCAATGGATTTCTTGATCACAAGAAATTGCCTACAGTCGGTGGCGATGCCGTGGTGGGATTCCTTGGGGGTGGCTGTAGTTTACAAAGCGAGCAAGCCATGAGCCGATTAGCGAATGAGGTGCAGGAGGGTGAAGCGAAAGGGGTACCATGGGAAGAACGTATATAAAAGTAAGTATCTCCATCAGATTAAGGATATTCCAATCCGCAGGTAATTGGGATTGTGAAACCAAACTTTTGATGTATAGGGATACTGTGCTGATCCAGCAAAAAAGTTGCTTGCTCCCCTCTATTTGAGGGATATTGAGGGAATTGTTTTGCGGGATTACCAAAAAAAAAAGGAGAAGGAGATTGAGAAAGAGGATCTACTAGAAAGGGGATCAGTAGAGCTGTTTTTGTCATCCCATTCCCCTAAAGATGATTATTTTCCTCAAACCGGGAGATTTGCTCTAACCACGTATAAATTGAGAGACCAACCATCCTTGGATGAAATGTAAGTCCTTTTTTATATAACCATAAGTCATAAGACAATTTTTTATAATCTAACGAGTATCTTTATTAGAAGCCATCAACCAGACAAGCAGGCTTTATTAATAATAAGAAAGTATAGCTAACATTTTCTTAGATTATATTTCAAAATTTAACGGTGCCGTTGTTTAGGTGGGCGATAATTATGCCAATCACAAGGTCTACTAGCTCTAACTTTTAGAGGTGCTTGCTCGTAGGGATAGGATTTGTATATGCATTTATAGTGCTTGCTCGTAGGGATAAGATACGTATATGCATTTATAAAGGTGAGTGTCTATGCATATATTCTATGTCCGCACAATTCTTCAAAATCAAAACAAATAAAGAAATAAAACGAGAGCGCCACCTTTCAGAAGTTGGCACAAAGATTCTTGCTTTTAGAATATACTAGGAGGAAAACTTATCACCGGAGCCTAAAATAGAGATAAGAATTGAATAGTCATGACCAAGTGACAACTTATTATTCTCGGCAAAGAAAAACTGACACTTCACGACGACAACTGGTTTAACTAAGGCTTAACACAGGTAAATCATGCGACTCGATCACGTTTCCTTCATTCCCTCTTGGCATCCAGTTTCTTCTTTGCCCTCAGCTGAAGTGAAACGTTGAAAAAAATAAACGTTAGATCAAAGAGTGGATAAATAGTCGATTACAAGATCAATCTGGTAAGCAATAAGAGCTAGTAATTCAAACCAAATAACTACTACCATAATGGTGGTAAAATTAAGTTTTCTAAAATTGAAGAAGAATGACTTCAGAACGTACAATACACAAAAGCCAATGACCTAAATAATTCAGATATTTAAAACAAAACCATGGAGAATAAGAGAATTAACGACATTTAATTGAACTGAAGAAGAGATCAATCGAGTTTGCACTGTCGTCACGCACCTAGCTAGTGTGTCCGCACTTCTTCTTGCGGCAGTTCTCGGCCCTGACGGAGTTGCGAGCGTAGCACTTGCGGCAGATCATCTTGTGCTGCCTGTACTTGAGCGCGAGCTGGAGCAGGTTCAGGTCGATCTTGGGGTAGGTGCCGCCCTTGCCGCCGCCGCCGCCGCGGAGGCGCAGCACCAGGTGCAGCGTCGACTCCTTCTGGATGTTGTAGTCGGCCAGCGTGCGCTCGTCCTCCAGCTGCTTGCCGGCGAAGATGAGCCGCTGCTGGTCCGGCGGGATGCCTGAATCAAATCAAATTGCATTGCGTTGCATGGATGCAGTTTAATATTATCAGACAAGTTAAAACCCGATGGCTAGCTAGAAAAAGAGGCGAGATAGATGGACTGGGGCATGGATGCAGTTGCAGGCTACGGCTGTCTGAGCATCGATATCGTACCTTCCTTGTCCTGGATCTTGGCCTTGACATTGGTGATGGTGTCGCTGCTCTCCACCTCCAGCGTCACCGTCTTCCCCGTCAGAGTCTTCACGAAGATCTGCATCTTGCCGAGATGGATGCCGGACGCGCGTGGTGAATGATGATTAGGGTTTTGGCAAAACGGGACGCATGCGGCTTTGTGGGATGGGGTGGATGTTGGGTGGTAGTGTATATATGGAGGGCGGGGGTGGGCATGCAGGGAGTACTTGACGCGCCCGCTACGAAACCCTTTCAATTTTCCCAAGAGGAAGGAATTGAATTGCTAACTTGTGCAGGTTAGTTTCCGGAACTTACGGGAGTTGATATATAGATGCAGATGCCACGACGACTGGTCCTGGAACCCGGCCGTCACATGCCGGTCGGTCTGAGTCTGACCGTGCTACGAAGCCATGTCCATGTACAGGACGAGTCAACGATCTCTTCCTTTCTCTCTAACCTGAATAGATTAACCTGAACGGATCTGAGATTTCCTTTGTATTACAACTCCACCTCTCAAAGTGATCTATTACGATAACTCCGTCTCTCTAAATTAAAACTTAACTACCATTTTTTAGAAAGAGGAAATTTAATTTTGATCTTTGTATAAAAGTTATTATGCACTGAATCAAAAGTTCAATACAAAATAAGTCTCGGGCATATAAAGGGCCACATTGGTAGAGCTTCACTTCTTGATTCTCTAAATGAGTGATTTTGGTGGGAAGCAGGTGAGAATCAATTATGAAGTGATTTATGTGGCAAGTGAATGGGAAGTAGCAGGAAGTAGTGGAGAGCGAGGTTTTTTAGCTCCCAGCTCGTAGTGTAAATGAAGAAGTGATTCTTGTTAGCTTTCCATTATAATTTAGTTGCATTTAAGTGTTTGGCAGAGCTCCGCCAAAGCGAAGAGTTAAGCTAGGTCTAGCCATCTAGGGCTATGCCAAATGGGCCTGAAAACAAACTCTCAAAAAGCTCACAAGAAGTATAATAGAAAAAAGAACAAATTTATGCATTGATAAGCCTATCTGAATATGCTCATCTCTGTAGAATATTGGGACAATTAGTTGGTCTAAGATAACTTCCACAGAGACATTCTGTTATAGAGAAGCAAAACAATTTGAGCAAAAGTATATTGAACTCTTGGGGAGGAGATAGGGTCATGCCCTTTTTAGTATTTGTGGATACCAATGCGCTATCGTGCACTCTATATTCTATAATGATGATTTGAGTGTTCTTAAGGAAAGATTTAAGAGAAAACTAAGTACACAAAAGGCCAAACATTCGTCTTATGGGGTCGTTTAGTATTATTGACTTTTGTAGTAGCCTATCCATATTTATGACACCCGTTTTTGAAACAAAAAAGTGTCCTAAATTTCTTGATTTTATCAATCGACATTCTTTTGGCCAGACAATAATGATTGATAAACTAAAATACTGCCCTTACTAAATGGGCCATTGTATGTGGCCCTAAAGATCAAGAAGGTATGGGTATAATGTATCCTAGGATCAACTGTGTTGCTCAAAGTAATAGTAGGATTCAAAGACATCATCATAGATTAAATTAAACTTGGTGATTCTATTTTAGAAAGGTGTTATTTTATATATGAGGGAACATTTTTTAGGGTGTATGACTTGAGTGAAAGATTAGTCACGCAAAGTAGTCTATGGGAATACCAGGTGGGTTTGCTC
Source organism: Bothriochloa decipiens (assembly GCA_023333625.1). Classification (NCBI taxonomy): domain Eukaryota; kingdom Viridiplantae; phylum Streptophyta; class Magnoliopsida; order Poales; family Poaceae; genus Bothriochloa; species Bothriochloa decipiens. The sequence goes on along the minus strand of CM041630.1, from coordinate 39,546,852 downwards.
TAGACCTTTTAAGAAGAAATTACACAAAAATTGTATAAATCAACATCATAGTGGCCAATGTCTTGAATTATAGGTGCAATTGAATATTAATTTTTTAAGAGTTTTAGTAGGGAACAAGATGATTGTTGGTAGAACCTAGCCACTAAACTTTCCAATATCGACCTAATAAATAAGGTGGACACTTATACTTGGGAGACATGGTCAACTTTCTGTTTTCTCTATATATGAATATTTGATGAACGAAGGCATTTCCTTCTTTGATAAATTTCGAAAACTGAAACCTCTGAAGATAGAATTGCTCTTTTGCATCTACAATATGAACTTTTATTTTCGATGGATAGTCTATCTAAAAGAAATTGGATTGGTGATAAAAAGTATCATTTTGTGGTTGGTAATGAAACAATAAAACATCTCTGCTTTGATTCCAATCATAATTAATCTATCTAGAGAATTATACAAATAACTTTGAAATGGCTAACTAGCATATAGGAAGTAAAGAGCGAACATTGATCATTTGTAGGAATAGTAGCACTTTTTAGTGAATTGGGTGTGTTCATAATGAGATTGTTTTTGAGAAAAACCAATATATATTTTTAGCAAGCTACCTTGATAGGATCCTACTACTTATGGGTATTAGTTTATGAATAGGATGCAAATAACCTAAAGAACTTGTAGGACCTTGCAAATTTTCCCTATGGACATTGTTGCCAAGAGTGGATGAGGGAGCAATAATAGACGAATTTGTTTAAGATTTTATCCATTTTATATGGTCAATTGTTTATTATAACTAAATAGTTTCATAAAACTTGGCTAGTTTGTGGAGGACCAAGCTCAATTGTATCATTTTCTAGAGAAAAAACTGTGTTGATTAGTTGTTGTGATCAATGGTTCAAGTATGAGATTTAGACTTTTGGTGAGGCTTTATAAAGGTCAAAGGTCTTTTCCTAGATTTATGTTCTTTTAATTTACACAATGGGGCCATTGTTAGGTTTTGAGAGGATAAGTGGTTTGAAAACTTAGCTCTAAAGAATAATACCCAACTTTATACAATATCATTAGCAAATATTATATTTGCTCAGGGGTTTTAGTTTTATACCACTTAGTTTGACTTTTCCTTAGGGCACTAGTTGGCGATAAGATAGGCAAGTAGAATGAACTGGTATATCAAGAATAGCATTTGTGCAACTTGATGAACAAGAAGATTAAAGTAAGGGGAATCTCAACAATCATGGATCTTTCCTAGTTCAATCAATGAAAAGATACTTATTGAACCAACTTGCAATGCCTCTAAATAAAGAAGTATGGAAGTTGAAGTTACTTTTTAAAATTAAGATCTTCATTTGGTTCTTTCTAATAAAGGATGTAATTTTAACTAAAGATAACCTTGCAAAGTGTAAATGAGAGGGGATGAAGTTGTTATTTTGCAGGACAAGAAACTACCCAACATTTTTTTCAATTGCCATGCAACACATTTTATTTGGAGTGTGCTGAAAATTGCATTTAGTTTACATCCACCAACAAGTCTTGCTCATTTTTTGTCCATAGATTTAGCAACTAGATCACAACTTGCACTCTCAAGTTTGTGCAGGAGCAAGCATAATCATTTGGTTGAGCTAAAATGACTTTGTTTTCTGAGATACTATCTTCTTGTTCATAAGTTATTTTCAAGGCGCGCTACTCGTGGCACACAGTTACAAAAGAAACACAACCGACAAATATTAAATTAGGCAAGTCGTATCATGGAGACAACAATGGAATCGAGATGAAAAATTAGACTATTATTATTATAGATTGTCCTTTTTAATGACACATGTGTGGTAATTTTGATGTAGAGATTTATGAGTTACTTTATGTTGTTTTTTATGTCATATGTGGGGTTTATAGAAAACAGTAGACCCAATGACTATGATTAATTACATTGTATTAAATGAATAGTTGGATGTTTTAAATTTTTTTGAGTAGTTCTGGTTTTTTACTAGTATATATATGGTACCAGGATTAACATGTAATCTCATTTAAAGCCTCTAATTAGTAACAATAAGATTTGAATGTCCACCAGATTCTAAAGGGAGAAGCTCACCATTGAACGGTCTAATGTTCATATATATAGTATAGAAGAACAACAGCAAGTGTATCCCAAGTCAACAAAGAATTCAGTAGCAGATATATAATACTTGTCAGTGACGGAGCTGATGGGACTACGCATTTTTAATAGTGCATTTATAGAAGCATATATAAGCATTGAACCATGTTTGTTATTATTATTGTGTATAATTATATGCTAGATTGCTAGTTGACGTCAAGGTTTTCAAATTTCAACTTTAAAATGAGCATGTTGAGGCCTCCGAGTATAGCCGACTTAATTTTTTATACTATGGCTAGATGAACAAATCTGGTTTGTCTCTGCCACTTCAGTCTAATGAACTCTGAATATTTCTGCATCAAGAAAGGTGCAAAGCACCGGAAGAACTGGAGACGAACATAATGCTCAGTCACCATCAACGTCATGACACCATACACGCTCAGTCACTTGTGTGTACAGCTGTACTATTATTTATCGTACATACTTACAAAGCTTCTGCTGGGGAGTGGTCGAGTGGATACATGCTGCATGCATCATACCTCATATTGGTTACGTTGTAAAAGAGAATCACCTGTGTAGCGCGCCATCTGCATTAGCTCACGGCTAATGCACACTCTCCACTATAGATGTGGCAGCCAAGTAAAACTGAAACCCAACTCATGACGTATTACAGACGCAAGGACAAGATTGGTTAGCATATTGTTTTTTGTGTGGTGAAATAATAATTAACAACCACGAGGAAAAATAGCCTATTTGTAGCACATTGAGTGTTTATAAGAAAAATTGATTTTCCTCTCCAAGCTAAGGCACCTGCAATGGCTTACTCATAAGCTAGCACGAAGCATTTTTTTTTATATTTTAATAGAAAAGAAAGAAAAGTCAGCTCTTGATCAAGAGCCAGACTCATATACATATTCCAAGAATACATACATGGCATAGTCATATAAGGCTATCCATTTTATGAGCTATAGGCTAAAAATTACTTCCTCCGTTTTAAATTACATCTATATTATTATTATATCTAGATATATATCAAAATAAATATAACAAAAAGATCAAAACAATATATAATTTGGAATGGAGAGGTACACCAATTATAGAAGTTGACTTAGAGCTATTATCTAACTTATACCATTGTGGATGCCCTAAACCAATAAGGAACACCCCTGTGAATGAAAAGGTCTTGTCTTGTTATGCCTACCGTACTAGATAGTATATATAGGAGTATGGATGTGTCATCGTTAGTTAGACCTAGTAGCCAGCTAGCTAGCTAACTAAACTCGTTCTGGTGCCCTTCCTGTTCCACCACATTTTTGGATCCATGGCGGTGCTCTTGGTTTTATTGGCTGTGTTCGTACTCGTGCCTGCTGTTCATGTCGTCGGCGACAAGAAAGGTTCATGTTCAATCTAGCCCGCCGATCATATACATAGTACTTACTTGTCCAAAGTGAGACCATCCCTATATTCATGTGCATGAATATGAATGCAGAATTCAGCATCGACTGCGGCCTTGACGACATGTACAGTGGCTACACGGATACCAGGACCGATCTCACCTATATCTCCGACGGCAAGTTCGCCGACGCCGCCGGCGAGAACCACGTGGTGGCCGCCGCCGCCGACAAGGCGAAGAACGGGCGGGTGGACGCCCTCCAGTCGCTCCGGAGCTTTCCCTCCGGCAAGTGGAACTGCTACGCGCTCCCCACCGAAGCCGCGGTCAGGTACCTGGTGCGGATGCAGTTCTTCTACGGCAACTACGACAACACGAACAGCTCGTCGGTAGAGTTCGACATTCGCCTGGGCTCTGTCCCGTGGGACACCGTCACCGTAGGGCTCGCCGACTTGAACGCCACCACCAAGGAGGCGGTGTTCGTCGCATGGGCGCGGTGGGCGCCGGTGTGCCTTGTCAACACCGGCCGCGGCACGCCGTTCGTGAACGTCGTGGAGCTCAGGGAAGTTCGGCGACGGGCTCTACCCGCCCGTCTCCGGTAACCAGTCCTTGTCAATGTACGACCGCCGAATGATGGGGACAGACGCTCCGGTTACCAGGTATGGAAATTGTTCTTCCTCCGGTCCATGTCCACGCGGGTGCAATGCAAATTGGCCAAGGGTAAGTTAATGTCTTTGAACTAGTAGTTTTCTACGCAAATGGGCCAGCTGTCAGGCCCGGCCCGCTGATTTTTGTTTTTTGAAAATTGGCCGACAGTAGGTTAATTGGTTTGAAATAGTAGCCGTGCAAGTCCAGAAGCTACTCTACGCCTGCGATTTGATTGGGGAGCTGCTAGTGCTCGAATGTCCTACGCACAGGACGGTCAGCGCTAGCAGTGGCCCGGCCCACCCGAAAGCATCGGATGCCCGGTCCCCGTGGTACAGTACGCATCCCGTCCCCCCCGCGCAGTGTGTGCCCCGTGTCCGTCCGCTCACTGTCCCGCACGAGCCCAACCTCCTCTGTCACCGTTGCATGGGCCCCGCCCCACCTGCCCCTGCTGGCAATCCGCACGACCATGCTCTCCTCCTTCCCGTGCCCCCTGGAACAAAACGAAAAAAGAAAATGAAACAACGAAGGAACACAAAAAGTAACAAATTAAACACATGAATTGAAACAACATTGACATATTAATAGAAACAAAACACTCAAGCATTTTGAAACATCAAAAGTATGGTACCCGAAACAACAAAATTGAAACAAAAAAGTGTGTTGCAAATAGATCTGCCGCCCAACACCTCAAACATGACCCGCACCATGTGCGACACCTCCATCTGCCGCCCCCCGCCGCTGGAGGCTGAACGGCCCCTGAAACAACACGAGAAACAAAAATGAAATCAATGAGAATTGAAAAAAAGCAGTTACTGAAACAAGGGATTGAATGCAATAGAAACAAACGACTGAATATAAATGAAACAAAGGATTGGCAATAACTGAAACCGAAAGACATGAAACAAAAAAGTTGAAGAAACAATCAGAAAAACAACCGAAACAAAACTGAGAAACAAAAAGAAACAAAAGGAACCCAATAATTGAAACAAAAAAATGACCCCTGCAACCCTAAATTACTGCAACACGTGAAACAAAATAAAGAAAAAAAATAAACAACATGAACAATGTCTTTGAAACAAGAAACTAAAGGCAACCGCAACCCTAACCTACTGCAGTCAACCCCCACCCCGAGAAACAACACTAGAAACACACTGAAACAACCGAGAGAACGCAATTGAACCAACCCCGAGTAGGAAAGAAGGAAGCGCTGAGCTCGCCAGAAGGCATAGCTCATGACCGGAGATGGAGGAGACCAGGAGAAGAGAGGAGAGAGAATCGCGGCCTACCTGGGCCGGATCTGGGCGGATCCATCGCTGTCCCCGCCGGATCCGGCGGATCCGCGACCGGCGCGACGGATCCGCCTCCACAGCCACCGCCATGGCCGCATCCGCCGCTGAGTCCGCCGCCGCCCCCCTCGCCGAAACCCTGGCTCCACCCCGAAGATGGATGAGAAGCAAGAGGGGCGGAGGGAGGACGAGGAGGCCTGCCTGCTGCGGATCCGTCCAGATCCACCACTGGCGCCCCAGCGGATACGGCGGGTCCACGGCCGGCCGCCAGACTCGGTGCCGCCTCCTGGAAGCCACTGTGCATGCATGGGAGGCGCGGAGTGAAGAAGATGGAGCAAGCGAGCGTGGGGCGGCTGGTGCGGCGCGGGCGCGCGTGAAGCTCGACGGGGCAACCGAGCGGCGGCGCTGCGGCACCCCCAACCAGCGCAGCAAGAGCGCACGCGAGAGAGAGAGAGTGGGAAGAGGCGGAAATGTCGAGGAGTGGGGGGAAGAGGTGAGCCGCGTCGGTGCGCCCGTGTCACTCGTCGACGTATGTGGATGGCGGGGGGCACGTGGGCGCGCCATGCGCGATGGGTCGTGGCCCATTGGCCACACGCCACGGCGTCCGATGGCTAGGACGTAAGATCCCGAGCGTTACCGATTTGATTGCACACCGTCCGTGGCCAAGTTTTTATATGTGACGAGAGCGTCCGCAGCAGTCCTAGCTGACTGCTAGGAAGCCTCCACGTCATTCAAATAGTACATGCTAAGAGCTAGTACTACAAAGAACTATCTGTACGACTAGCGATTTACATTTTTAATGCTTTCACGTATACAAAGGAAACGAGGATATACTATGCATAGTTTTGTGTGGCAGCTTGCGGGAGTAGCAGCCTAGCAGGAGAGGCACAACAGCTGAACAGAGAGACAGAGGCGTAGACGATCCGGGTGGGACAGAAAACGTCTGAACAAAAGCTGGCTGATAGCGAGGAAGCCGGCGATTTAGTTCCTCGTGTTGCGTGCGAGACTAGCGACGACATAGTCGCCGGCTCGGTTTTCATTGCACGTTCTCTTTCCTCCGCCCATGAAAGATGTTTGCTTTCATGTAAATACAAATAGCTAGCTGACTCAGCCTTATTGAAGACACCCTGATAGATCATTGTCTCATTTTACATTTATAGTTACCTACTTCATCCATCATAAAATATAAGATAATGATGTATTTAAAATTTATGTCAAAACATAAAGTATATTTTAAATGAATGAACTCCCATAAAACACCGAGTACACGCGCACCTACCATTATTATTTACCACTAGGTTTAAGATACAGTACACATAAGATATCTCTACAATGAATCAAAGGGTTACATGTTGTTAAGTTATACCCCATCATGCTGCCGAGATGGTCACCAACATGTCAACAACCCTTAGCAACATCCAGCCGACATCCGACAACAAGAACGGTGCACTTCCTGCCCCGCGCAGTAGTCGAGGTCGCTTGAAGAAGAGATCGAGTCATAATCTGTCTCCCTCTACAAACTCCTTCATCCTTGCCGGTCCCAAGCTCAAGAGGTCCAAGACACCGAATAAGTAGGTGTTCACGCCAAGGTATAACGAACACCTCGGCCTGAAATCAAGCACACGTCCAACACTCCTTGTTAGTCTCGGTAACTGTGGATTACCGTGGCCAACTTAGGGTGTGAGAAACTCTACTTCTGCTTAATAAAAACATGCCGTGACACACAATCATGAAAAAAGTTGTTATACCCCATAATCTATGCTAAAATTCCTAAGATACTTTGTACTAGGATAGAGGGAGTAATTAACTAATCCTTCCATCGTCCTGAAATGCATTTCACTATGATATCTAAATACTAAAGAATATGAGACATTCTATGGTGTGTTCATGCTTAGATTTATTAGCAAAGTTTGTCACGCATAAATTATATATAATTTCAGCACGAACTCTTTAATTGGGTTTAATCCATATGGGTATATAATATGAAAACGTATCAGGTGCAAACCAGACCACCTGTGCAAACTTAGAAACTTTCAATCTGGACCATATGATGTTGATCCAATGAGCGAGGAGGATTGAGTAAGTTTGCGCTTAACCGCTCGTTTGAGTATTATCTTAGTTGTCTTGAATTTTTAGAATGCATTATATTATAATAAGACGCTTGCAGTACGTCAATCGAATAGGACGGTTAGGTTAACTCTGGTCTGTTTTTCCTTTTGGGAGAAAAATACTTAATAATATTATTATATGTGCTATGGTTGGCGAGCTAGTACATATGTCTATTGCTGTTATAGACGTAATTGACTCTGAACATATATTTACTCCTCCGTATGTTTTGTTCTTTATAAGGCATCCGACTGATAGGCACGACCGACTGTGGCATGGGACATGCGGCCCACAGTGGAGAAACATGTCGAGGGAGCTTGACATCGAGCCAGACCCCAGCTTCGACGTGCCCTCCCCCATTCTCCAGACGGCCGTAAAACCGGCCAGCAACGACAGCACGATGCTCACCGTAATTCAAGGGAAGGATTACAGAAATACGTACCGGTTCATGGCGTTTCTGCACTTCGCCGAGTTTGAAGTTGACAACGATGACGACACCCAAGCCCGGGAATTCGATATATAAGTGAACGACAAACCACTCACGATCTAGAACCCGTATAGCCTACGATATCTTAAAGGCTACTCTGTGCACAGCTCTGAGTGGTACAGTGCCCCCTACGGCAGGCACAATATTACTGTTGTGAGGACTGAAGCCTCCGTGGGTCCCCGGATGCTCAACGCGCTTGAGATATACACTTTGATCGACATGGATGATGCTCTAGCTCCATCAACAATGCCTAATGATTGTGAGTTCTTGTTCTCAATACTCTCTCCTTCTCATGTATAATACTAGCTCCCTCCGTTCTAAATTATAAGCCGTCAATTTTCTAGTTTCATATGTTTTGCTATTTTAGATATATAGATATATAAATCCTTTTTATTCCTCGAAGCTCAGCTCGGTGCAAAACAAATGCTCACATACACGTACATACACTCGTCCATATGAACAAATATTTCATATGCCGGAGAATTGATACATGATCTATGGATCTTCGGATATTGTCAAAGATAGAAACATTAAGATCCCTGCTGGTGCATATGGGTTCCCTTTTTCTCTCAGCATTGAAGCATTTGGTTTTTCTTTTTCTTTTCTTTTTTTTTGGTTTTTCATGGACACAAATTCCATCTCTACTAGCAACGATAAATTTTGCGCGTCTTTTTGTGCTATAAATTAATTTGGGGAATTTGTCATTTCTCTACATTCATATTTCTAGGATTAAACAGGATGCTATCATCCATTATTTTTTTTGCAATAAGTCAATGCACTCAATATTATTTGGGACACTTCCAAAACAAAATGTTTTGATGCATTCCTTGAAATATTCTTCTGCCACTACTACCGATTGTCTAAAAACTAGCGCCTCCTAGCTTACTTAATTATAATCATGTCACGCCTGATCATATTCATTATTCGTGCCATGCTAGTTGATGCTATTATAGGTATCAAACTCGATTATGGCATGCATAAAAACTGGACGGGAGATCCATGTTTCTCAGACACAATATGAGACGGCATGAAATGCAACAACACAACTCCTGATGATGACCTTCCTAGGATAATATCACTGTGAGTAGTTTTGAATATATTGCATCATGATTCTTGTGTGATTCTTAAGTTTGTGATTGTTACCTGTGTTGACTTGAAAATTATATTCTGATCCAGGGATCTCTCCAACAGCAACTTGAGTGGTGAAATATCTCTGAACTTTACATTGCTCACGGCACTCGAAACCTTGTGAGTGCTAGGAACAATGCTTCGCTAACTATACTGCACTATATTGTTTCAATTTATACTTTTTTTTGCATTGAGTAATTTTATTTTAGAAACTTTATAACACTATTAAAGTCACTTGAGCCCCCCATTGGTTTAGGCTTCTCAACCTGCTTAGCCAACCAAATGGGTTGACTCCACTAAAAAAAAAAAACCAAAGGAGTTGGCTACCACCAAAAGTAACCAAAAGTAACCAAAAATAGTTTTTGGCTAGAACAAATTTCACAGCACTCACACCTGCCACTTCCACTGATTATGAAGATACCACTTCATTCTTCTTTTCCTGAGCGGCTATTTCTCTGTCCCTTCTCCGGCTAGCGGCCTATCGCTTCTTGCTCAGTGCCATCAGGGCCACCGTCCCTAGGCTCAGCTCCTTCAGAGCCGTCGTCACAGGCCCAGCCGCATCCACTTCAGACCCGCAACAGCTCGCAAGGAATCTACTATCGTGACGCGCACACAAGGAATCTGTGCTCACGACTCCACCACCATTTTTCGGCAAGCGTGGCTCCTGCCCTGGTTGCTCTGGCTCCGCCCCCATCCTCTGACGGATGGTTGCTTTGCTCTGCCGCCCGAGCTGTTGCAGCAAAGCCACCGTGGGCGAGCTCCTTCACAGCTTGGCCAGCAAGACCGCTCCTTAGCAGTGAGAGATCGAGGGAGAATGTTGAGTGAGTGGAGGGCTGTGGATAACATGTGGGGTCCGCTCAACAGTTTTCTCCAAAGGCTCACACCTCATAGCAAGTGGCGGAGCTCGTCACTATTAACGCCTAGGGCCATTATGAAAGTGTATATAATGTCTGCACCGGGTAAGTGCAGATAGATAATAAAACTAGGCCACAAATACATAAGTTTAGATGATATCTCAGTTCCATACTTGATATTATTGATCCAAATTTAAAAAATGGTTGTAAATAGTTACCTAATTGTGGTTTTGTTCCGCCCTCATCTCTCAAATCGTCATCAACAGCATTATATGAACCTGGACGGCCACATTACAGGTAATTTTTGTATTGTAATGTCTTGATCCTCTTCGTCGAGCAACAGAAAAATTGACAATTTATAGACTAAAAATTGACAATTTGACACGATCAATTAATCATTCATGGAATTCCTACTTGATCAAAGAGCGTTGAACACTAAAATAGAATATACAAATAAGAATGGGGGAATTATCAAGCCTCAACCGAGTCGCTGCCTGGTGGCTGCTACGCTCTGCCTTCATCTACGCAGAGTGGGTGGACCCGTCTTCGGGAAGAACCTTCGGCACTGCAGCCTGCAAGAGGGCGGTGGCCAGCGGCCGGTGAGAGGACTGCGCTACGGTGGCCTGCATCTGGCGGCTAGAGTTAGACCTCAGAAGCGCGCTGAGCGGAGAGACGGAGTCCGAGAGAAGAGAGAAGCAGGATGAGGAGTCGCGGACGAGGAGTTGGCTCTCAGACTCTCACGGACGGGCGCGTGAAGCATTCTCTGCTTCTTTTCCTGCTTGGTTGGGCCGGTAGTCTACGAAATTTGGCCCAATGCGTAAGGCCAGGCCAGAAAACTGCATATACTATAAGGAGAATTTTGGGCCACGCCTAAGGCCATGGCCCTACTGGCCTTAGGCCTAAATCCGCCCCTGCTCATAGCAACAAGTTTTCCACGTTCCACCGGAACGAAAACTTCACGGGTATAAGCGCCCGCGGAGTCTATTTCAACACTCTAGAGATTCACACTTATAAGTTTTTAAAAAAATTAAAACTTTACACATTAATAGTACCAAACTAGATATGCATTGTACCAAAATTTGAAATTTAAACAACTTTTACAAAAATTCATATAGAAAAAGCAAATTTCAGCCACTAGAAGAAAAAATTCCGGATGAGTGAAATTTGTTTTTTCATATGAATTTTTATAAAAGTTGTCTGAATCTTAAATTTTAGAACAATGTCCATTTAGTTTGGTACTATTGGTGTATAAAGTTTTAAATTTTTTTAAAACTTCTAAGTGTGAATCTTTAGAGTATTGAGATATACTCCGCGGGGTACTTATACCCGCGAAGATGCTTTTCAGTACATTCCACAGCTGATAGCTAGGTTTTTAAAAGCCACAGGTCGACCACCAAACGGGGAGTTAAGAGATATAAACCAGCAATATATTCGGGGTTGCACCTAGCTAGATGCTTATTATGTGTATAAATCTATTTCTTCAGCTTATTACACCTTTTGTGAATATGTTGTACTTGTCTTAAAGGTTTTGTTCCATTGGAACCACTGCATCTACTTTTGCAAGCTTTAATCCTTAGTTCTACCTAAGTCTCTAACATAAGCTTCCAGCTTCACGGTAGCACTAAAAAAAAAAATCTACAGCATAGAGAGGAGTCCGCTTAACTTTGCCTAGAGAATTAACAAAAACTGAAGGTAAAAGGTCAAAGTTTTACAAGGGAAATTAACTAGTGGGGCGCTTTGCCCCTCCTAATCCTTAAAAAAAAAAAAACTCCATCTAGAGGGGTGTTCCCAACCTTTTCTAGTGTGGTACTTAGACGATCTGTGAGCCTTTACGTCGGATCCTGAATGGACAGCCTCTCAATTAAATTAAAGGCTCATTGGCTTCTACCAAGCGAAAAATGCACCAAGTTTAAGTTCGGTCAAAATGCCATAACATATTATTGGCATGCCTCTCATTCTTTTTTTGTTTGAATTTCTAGAAGATAAATTCACAATACTTTCTGTGTATCACTAAAATTAACATTGACAATACTATGAAATTATTGACATATCCAGTGGTTTAGTTTCAAATTTAGACAGGTTTTTATATCCAGATCTTATAATTATTTGAACATTCACACATTAATTCTAAAGCATCAAAGAAAAAGAATGAAGAAGAGTAACAACAAGCATCATGCTTCCTTTAGGTGTATGAATTAGGCTTGTAATCTACTTATCAATTGAACAGGTGCATACCCTTATCGGAGATCCTTTTTTTGACACCTCCTTTATGTATGCCCACATGTTCAATTACCTCAACTTAATTAGTACTCAGTCTTTGAAATGTATTCCTGTTTGATGATAATCATATTCTCTTATATAAATTGAATGGCATATTGGACTATTTGAAAATTCATTGATGAAGGACCACCACATACTCGCCATTTTTCCATGACTTTGCTCTAATGGAGTAATCTATACGGATTCGTTTAATACCCCCACATGACTTGACACAATATTTGGTGATATGCCACGCAAATCATACTCTACATCTTTATGTACCAACTTACCGTATTTTGTTATTCATTTCTAATTTGGGATTTGCACAGGTGTACACCATCCTATTTTGTTTGAAGAACAAAGGTTATATGCTTTTTTGACATTCCTAATAAGTTGTGAACACATGATACATTTCAGGGATTTATCTTATAACAACTTAAACGGGCTCATACCTGATTTCCTAACAAGTTTGCCATCACTTCGAGTTCTGTAAGTAAATGTATTTGGTTGCAAATTTAATCTAGGCTGGGGACAGTATCATTTGGCTGTCACTTTCTACAGAAATTTCATCTGAGTGGCCCGCTTTCAGAATCTTCTTGTAAAAATCACACAAGTCGACCTGATTTCAGGTTTCAACTTCCTTACTTGACGCTTCAAAAATTCTTGTAGCTGTTTTATGTGATTCTCAAAGAGACGATTTTTCTTTTTCTTTTCTTTTTTAAACTGGTCTGATTGTCTTTTTCAATTTTAGCTATGATCAGCTTGTTATTGGGTCTCTGTGCGCTTAAAGAACAAATCCATCAAGAAAAAGGACCATTGCCAAAGCTGTCTCAATAGGGGTATCTGTGCTGGTAGTGGCTATACTTGTTCTTGGATATTACATCTGGAGAAAGAAAATACATCCCAACGGTTTGTACTTTTATTAATTTTGTCACCTCTGCATTAAGTACACATATTGAAGTTTTCTGAATCTGGTATATCTGTTATATATTTCTGAGACTAGTGCGACCAGAATCTACACATGACGATCTTGCGAGAGTTTCAGAACGAGAGAAAAATTTTCCTAGAACTAGAAGTGAAAAAGGCCATCCGGGCAACCTGCAAAATAGTGATAATCGACAGTTCACGTATAAAGAGCTGGAGAAGATGACTAATAATTTCGAAGGGTTCATAGGACATGGAGGTTTTGGTCGTGTGTACTACGGCCGATTAGAAAACGGGACTGAGGTTGCTGTCAAGATGCGTTCTGAGTCATCACTACATGGGCAGGATGAGTTTCTGGCTGAGGTGTTGTATTCAGTCAAAAAAAAGTGCACAAAAAAATTATAAGTCCATTTTGTATAATGATTATTATAATTGCCTATGTTTATGTACCTTGTTAAATAGGTCCGGAGCTTGACAAAGGTGCATCACAGGGATCTAGTTTCTTTGGTTGGTTACTGCTGGGAAGGAGATCACTTGGCACTGGTTTATGAGTACCTGTCCCAAGGCAGTCTTTTTGATCATCTGAGAGGTTTGTGCTTACAGCTACTGATAATTGAGTACTAAGTAATAATTAATCATGTGACTATTTAACAATCTCATCTGAAATATGTACGCATTTTGCCCCTGAGATTAATTTCCCAAAAGAAACATTTTTGGGTTATCTACTCCCTCTGTTTAAAGTTTAAACTAATTGCACATTTCGCATTTTTGGAGCCATTTTTTCAAGTTTTCCTATATTTATATAAGAATTATCAACATTTGTATCTTCTAATCTGTTTATTGTGAACCTATATGGCTATATTCCACTATTAATATACTTATTACACATCATAGATAATTTTTTTTCTTTTTTTGTTATAACTTAAAAAGTTTTACTCCTTGAGAAACTGAATATGAGTAGTTTTCTGGGAGTTAGGAAAAATATTTCCATTAACAATTTTATTTTCTGTTGATACAATGCAGGCAAAAATGGTGTTGCTGAAACCTTGAATTGGGGAACACGTGTACGAGTAGTGCTTGCTGCTGCACAAGGTATTCTAAATCTGAGGGAAAAAAACATCGCTATTCTTTGTATGTAATTTGATTTTGTGGAACTTGCTGTGCCATACATATAATAGGCCTGGATTATCTGCACAAAGGATGCAACCCTCCAATAATCCACCGTGATGTGAAGACCAGCAACATTCTCTTGGGTCAAAATCTGGAGGCCAAACTAGCAGATTTTGGACTTTCGAAAACCTATCTAAGCGACAGTCAGACTCACATATCAGCCACTGTAGCTGGCACATCTGGTACATCGATCCAGAGTGAGTAAACCTCTGTGTGTCTACAAGGATATGGTATTCAGAGTTTCAGGCAACATAATAACTTGCTATATTTTATCCAGACTTAGAATTAAGGCCACCATCTTTTTTATATGAAACATGTTTTGATACTCACTTCTTGAACCAATGCTGTCGCCTGCCCTTTCTTCAGGTACTACCACACTGGCAGGCTCACCGAGAGCAGTGATGTCTATAGCTTCGGAGTCGTTCTACTGGAGGTAGCCACCGGCAAGGCTCCGATACTGCCAGGCCATGGCCACATCGTTCAGCGCGTGAACCAGATGATAACAGCAGGCGATGACATCAGCCATATCGCCGACGCGCGGCTAGGAGGTGCCTACGATGTGAATTCCATGTGGAAGGTGGTGGACACTGCGAACCAGTGCACTTCAGATGCTTCTGCTCAAAGGCCAACGATGGCTACCGTGGTGGCGCAGCTGAAGGAGAGCTTGGCATTGGAGGAGGCTCGTGAGTCGGATAGTAGCGTCAGGGCAACTCTGGGTGATGTCTCAGCTTTGCTCTCCGCAGGTGGTCCATCCGCGAGATGAATCGAAGATGCATGTGCCACCACTTGCCTCCCCTCATAATATTTACCCTGATTTTGTGGTTTTGAAGTACCCCTAGTCCCCTTACTTGCCATGTTGTGATGATAAGGCTCAGCTGTTCGGTTACTATCGCTGCACAGCCGGCAGCCGCTGGCGCCGCTGCTGTACCATGGCAGCCGATCAGGCAGAAAACTGTGTATTTGTCCCATGTACCTAGCAATGTTTACTAGCTTGGATTGGATCAAAGGAGAAATATTTGTATGCAAAATCAGAAGAAGGAATGCTTGTGTACATAAATTAGTTTTAATTACTTTTTTTTGACAAACATTAGGTGTAGTTACTGCCTGGGCAATTGTTCCACTACAAGGTGGGCTGATATAAGGCGAACACATGGCAGTGACACAACTGCATAGTCTAATAATCTTCAACGCGGAATGAATTCTTAGAGCGTGTTTGATAAGGTGGCCTAACAGTTCTGGCTGCGCCCCTAGAATGCAAGTGCCGTGTGTTTGGTGTGCTTGGCTCGCTCCCTAGCTCGGCTCGCATGCTACTCGATCAAAGCGTCCAAATGGTTGCACTACAACAACCGGGCGCTTTGCCAAGAGACACTCGGCAAAGGTTATTTTGTATTTGGCAAAGCCTTTGTGGAGTGCTGCACTCAGCAAAGGGGTCTTAGCGTCCCCCTTCCGATAAAGGCCTCTTTGCCGAGTGCTGCATCTCTGGCACTCGGCAAAGACTGTGCCGAGTGCTAGATGGCGCTCGATAAAGAGAAGCAGCCGTGACGACCGTTTGCACGGTAACGGCCGCCTTTGTCGAATATCTCCGTAAGGCTCTCAGCAAAAAAACTTTTTTATTTTTTTAACACTAATCTTTGTTGAGTGTCGCCGGCGGAAACTTGACAAAAAAATATTTTTTTACATTATCCTTTGCCGAGTGTCAAAGCCTGCACTCGGCAAAGAAATTATTTAAAAAAGAAAAATTCTTTGCCGAGTGCCATGACCATGACACTCGGCAAAGCTGGGAAACGAGGAAATTTATTTCCCAGTTTTGCTGAGTGCCATAGTCATGGCTCTCAGCAAAGGTGATTCAATTTTTTTGTTTTTCGCGTTTCAGTCCAATCAAGTATCGCATATACACAATAGTCATCATAAATATATAATAATCATCACAAAGATGGTCTTTGCCGAGTGTCCTTCTTCGCCGAGTGTCTGACACTCAGCAAAGAGGTTATTTGCCGAGTGCCCAAGTTCTGACACTCGGCAAATACCGTTGCACTCAACAAAGAAGCTGTCTGCCGTAGTAGTGGCTCTCAAGAAATGAAATAGAGTCATTTATTCGCGACGTGGCCTGATGGAGTGAGATGGAGTGAGCAGGTCACCTCTCAGCCTCTCCCCTCTTGAGGACCGTCAAGCGAGTGAGATCGATAGAGTAGATGAGCCAGTGAGTGGCAGCGGAGGTGCCCATGACAGAGACGACAAAGGCGGAGACAATGATGCCACGTGGTGTCGTATGAGCCCCCTCCCCCACGGACTCATACACCTTTGTCAATGTCCCTCTTCATCTTCCTCCCTTCTCCTTCCCCTTTCCCGGCCTAGGCTGGGGACCTCCTCCTCTTCTATGTTGCGTCCTCATGGCCTCCCCTACCCCACCCTGCATCGGGTCTCGACGGGCCTCTTGGGCATGACCGCTGTTGCGGTGAAGGAGATGGCATCGGCGGGAGGGTGGACAGTGTCGGGGAGATAGTGGCGGCCATGGCGCCGGAGGGGGTGCCTCTCAAGATTGTGGTAAATGATAGTCTCGACACTGACACAAGATTGGCACTATGAAGCTGCCCAAGGAGCACGTTGGACGTGGGCCAGCTCACACTGCTCGAGGCTATCGTAGATGTGATGCTTCTCGCGGTCGCATTCCTCTGTTTGCACCCTGTGACCACTGAGGCGTCTACCAAGACGTGCTGGGACATGGAGCTCCGTGTGGCTGTCAAGGCAAAGATGATTTGACTGATTAAATGAATATATGAGAATATGAATTACACAATAATCTTGTACGGCAGAATGGTGAGGGTCAAGCAAAAGGGCGTAGGTTGTGATAGGCTATGCTTATGCGAGGGTGAAGGGCAATGAAGATACTTGGGTATGATGGACTATGTGATTGTGAATGCGGCGGTGAAGTGCAAATAGAGAGCTTGGCGCTAAAGGACCAAGGCAGTAATGGCGGAGCCAGAACTTTTGATTATGGGGAGCTAAACAATTCAATAACATCTCGTGAACATATTAAACCAATACAACAAGCGTATATATCAATAGTCTTTCAACGTTTTTACCCATAATAAACTAAGTGAAGGGGAGCCAGACAATACGATAAGACCTCGTAAATATGATTACAACTGTGTATATATCAATAGCTTTTCAATTTTTACTAAAAAACTATGAACTCTACGGCTAGTTGAGATGCTAGTACATTGCTGACTTTCTTCTATTTTCATGTCATGAAGACACGTGTGTACATGGACGTATATACGTGCTAGGTTCTTCCCTAGCGTGTGTACATATACACTTACTTGGTTGTTCCCTAAACTTGGTAGCTCCTTGTAGCTGCATGTATACATATATCATATATCATATATATCAACAGTGTGGAATGAGAAAGCTTTGGTCTACTCTCTTCTGCAGCCCGGACGCTAGCTGTGTGTGTGAGTGGGGGGGGGGGGGGGTTGGGGGCGGGGTGAGGGGTGGCTACAAGTGATCTGTATCATTTAAGAGAAGAAGCCAAATGAGTTGATGTCATGGATGGATATCAAGTGGATTTGAAGAAAGGAACGATATGGGTATATATGCTTGTGGATATCAACTTGATGTTAAAGTGATGTATTTGTGCAACGCAATGATATGAATTGTATGTCATTTTATTTTACCATCCAAGATGTGATCAGAGATGATTAAGATGGCTAGGTTTAGGTTATATAGCCATACTATTAAGAAAGACAGTGTTTTGCATTTCGATTGTCTAGTGCCATTTGATAGGTCTAACATACTCATATACATACTCAAATCTCGAGATAATAAAGTCACATAGGCGAATTGCTATTGATGGACACATCACTTACCACTAAAATAATAGCACTGTTAAATAAAATTTAGAAAAATCGAGTACTCACGTCAAATCGAGGACTTAAACATACAAGGTTTCACCATACGAAGCCTTATGCTTAGTTCACGTCAAATTTACAATAGTTGTGCATTGTGATGCCATCATTTAAAAATTTACAATAGTTGTACAATAGTTCACCTCAACGGCCATGTGGGTGCGACTAATGTAGGTTTCGAGCGAGTGCATGGGGGTTTCGGGTATGGTAGTAGAAATCAAGAGGGGGAGGATGTTTTGAACTTCGCGTTGGCCTATGATTTGTTGATAGCGAATACCGTCTTTAAAAAGAGGGAATCCCATCTAGTGACATTTTGTAGTGGACAACACCTGAGCCAGATCGACTTTATCCTTACAAGGAGGGGAGATAGACGTGCTTGCTTAGATTGTAAGGTGTTACCTGGGGAGTGTGTTGTCCCTCAACACAAGCTTGTGGTGGCGGATTTTCGCTTTTGGGTACGTGGCCACCGGGACAATCAACCCAAGATTACGAGAACAAAATGGTGGAAGCTTAGAGGAAAAGCAACACAAATATTTAAGGAGAGGATGCTAGATGAGGGGCCATGGGAAGGAGAAGATGCTGACGACATGTGGCTAAAGATGGCCACATGTATTCGGAAGGTGGCTTCGGAAGTGTTTGGCATGAGTAGGGGAGGCAAACGGGAAGCGAAAAACACCTGGTGGTGGAATGACGAGGTGCAAAGGGCTATTAGGGAGAAGAAGGAGTGGTTCAAGCGCCTCTATCATGACAAGAGTGCAGCCAACATTGAGGGCTATAAAATAGCGAAGAGGGCTGCAAAACGAGCGATGATGTAGCAAAAGGTCAGGCATATGATGACCTTTATCAGCGGGTAGGCACGAAGAAAGGGGATAAGAACATTTATAGGATGGCTAGGATCCGCGAGAGGAAGCCGAGGGACATCAACCAAATCAAATGCATCAAGGATGGGACGGATCGACTTTTGGTGAGGGATGAAGAGATCAAGGACAGGTGGAGAGAGTACTTTGACAAGTTGTTTAATTGGGAGAATGAGGGTCCTACCTTAGAGTTGGATGACTCATTTGATGATACCAACAGACGCTTCGTGAGGAGAATTCAGGAGGCAGAGATCGGGGAGGCTTTGAAGAGGATGAAGGGAGATAAAGCGATGGGCCCTGATGGTATCCCCATTGAGGTGTGGAGATGCCTAGGTGCCAAAGCGATACTATGGTTAACTAAGCTTTTTAACCTCATTTTTCGGTCAAACAAGATGCCTGAAGAATGGAGGAGAAGTTTAGTACCGATCTTCAAGAACAAGGGAGATGTTCAAAGTTGTACTAATTACCGTGGGATTAAGTTGATGAGCCATACGATGAAGCTCTGGGAGAGGGTTTTCGAGCATCGTCTTAGAAGAGTGACAAGTGTGACCCAAAACCAATTTGGGTTTATGCCTAGTAGGTCGACCATGGAGGCGATTTTCTTATTACGACAGTTGATGGAGAGATATAGGAAGTAGAAGAAGGACTTGCACATGGTCTTTATTGACCTCGAGAAGGCATATGACAAAGTACCGAGAAATGTCATGTGGTGGGCCTTGGAAAAGCACAAAGTCCCAACTAAGTACATCACCCTCATCAAGGATATGTACAGGGATGTGGTGACGTGTGTCCGAACATGTGATGGCGACACCAGCTCCAATTAAAATAGGGCTACATCAAGGGTCAGCATTGAGCCCTTATTTATTTGCTTTGGTGATGGATGAGGTCACAGGGGAAATACAAGATGATATCCCTTGGTGTATGCTCTTTGCTGATGATGTGGTGCTAGTGGATGAGACTAGGACAGGGGTTAATGGGAAGTTAGAACTATGGATGCACACGTTAGAGTCGAAAGGATTTAGACTTAGTAGGAGCAAGACCGAGTACATGAGGTGCGATTTCAGCGCGACTAGGAATGAGGAGGGAGACGTTAGCCGCGATGGGCAAGTGGTGGCCAAGAAGGATACTTTTCGGTATTTAGGATCGATGCTATAAAAGAATGGCGACATTGATGAAGATGTTAGGCATAGAATTTCAGTCGGTTGGTTGAAATGGCATCAGGCTTCAGGCGTCCTATGTGACAAAAGGGTACCTCAGAAGTTAAAAGGTAAGTTTTATAGGACAGCGATTCGTCCGGCGATGTTATACGGTGCTGAATGTTGGCCTATAAAAAGGTGACATATCCAGCAATTGAGTGTAGCAGTGATGCGTATGTTACGATGGTGTTGTGGGGACACAAGAAGGGATAGAGTCCGGAACAACGATATTCGGGATAGGGTTAGGGTGGCACCAATTGAGGAGAAATTGATTCAACACCAGTTAAAATGGTTCGGCCATGTCCAACGGAGGCCTCCTGAGACGCCGGTGCGTAGTGGGATTCTAAAGCGGATCGATAATGTAAAGCGTGGTAGAGGTCGATCTAAATTGACTTGGGACGAGTCGGTTAAGAGAGACCTTAAGGAGTGGAATATCCCTAAGGATTTAGCCATAGATAGGAGCGCTTGGAGACTAGCAATTAACGTGCCTGAACCGTAATCTTTCTCTTGTATATTTTATGTGTTCTTTGTTCCAGGTCTATTTTAAGTTTTATCTCTAACTTATCCTAACTTGCTTCGGATAAAAGGCTATGTTGTTGTTGTTGTTGATAATCAGCAAGCTGAGGTATACTTCTTTCTTGAAATGGTCTTATTGACGAGGCTTCTTTGGTTTGCTTCCTCGATGATGTTTTTTTTTCTTATCTTCATTATTAAGAAGGGTTCCGAGTGCAATAATGTCAACTCAATCAGAAATAAGTGACCTTATGGAATCAAGAAACCTTCAGAGCGCATCAAGAAACAACCTTTGTTCGGCTGTCGGCATGCTACAGTACGTGATGCAATCGACATACGTCGATCGGCTAACTCGAAGAACACACAAGTCACTCAACGCCACGCGTTGTACTTGCACGTACAATATCATACAAAATCAACGTGGGATACATACGTTCCCTGATTGGATATATTTGGCCAATAATACGTGTATTATATTGCTTCTATCGAAGTACATTGTGTTCGTGAACACGTAAGCTGATGTGTCAAAGAAATGTATAGCCACTGAAATTGTAGGAAACGGCCAGTGCTTGTTTTCTCCATACAAAGACTTAAGTCCACATCATCAAGAAAGGTTCAGAGTGCAGCAATGTCAACTCAATCAGAATAATTAGCAGGCCGGGCAGACACGTACTTGTTTGCTAAAATGATGTAATTGACATGTACATCGGCCGCCTAATGCTGCAGGAGAATAAGTCAGTCAACGCCTCATGGATGGCGTTTGATAGCACGTATTCCCTCCGGTCCGATTTATAAAAAGTAGTCTTCTAAAATACAATTTGACTACTTATTTATTCCATATTATATTGGTGTTTAAGTTTATGATTATTGGATATATATAGTACATTTGGTTACTACAATCTAAAAGTACCAAGTTTATATTACATTGGCCTGGTTATCAATTAAAATGTATTATAAAGTCTGACGCTTAATGTATAACGTGAAGTGCCTTATAGATCGGAACGTATAGAGTAACATATTGAGTCTACGGCATCGAACAATCATCCCTCGTTTATGGGTTACTGCGTTGTTATTCTTTTATGTACATATTTTTACAAACAATGAAATAATTAAATAGCTTTCCCAAGACAAGAAATTCCTTTCGACACCGATTTGGGGCCAGCCAACTACCGGATTCATCCTCTTTGCCGAGTGCCAAGGCACTCGAAAAAGCCCTAAATGCACTCGGCCAAGGCTTTGCCGGGTGCGAGCCATGTCGGCACTCGGCAAAGAGGTGTCGGCAAAGACCTCTTTGCCGAGTGCCACGTGACAGGCACTCGGCAAAGACTTTGCCGAGTGCCAGATCAGCACTCGGCAAATATTTTCTGAAAAATAAAAAAAGAAAAGGCTCACAAGCCCATTAGCAGGGCCCGCTGAGCCCATCGCTGTCGGGATGCCGAGCCGGGGCCTCCGCCTCCGCCGCGCCTAGTTGCGCCGCGGCCCCCCGTCGGCGCGGGGGAGGCTGACCTGGGGCTGGGAGGCCGCGCGCAGGCCGTCGCCCCGCCACGCCGTGTCGTGCCCCCGCCCCCGCCGGCGCTGGTGTGGCCGAGCCGGGGCTGGGAGGCCGCGCGCGGGCCGCCGCCTCCGCCGCGCCTCGTTGCGCCACCGCCGGGATGCCGAGCCGAGGCCGCCTCCGCCCCGCCTCATCGCGCCTTCGACCACCGCTGGCACGGGGGAGGCCGAGCCGTGCGTGGGGCGCCGCCCCCGCCGCGCCTCCTCGCGCCGCCGGCCCCCGCAGACGTTGGGAGAGTGGGAGGCCGAGCTGGGGCTTGGGGATGGGGAGAGAGGGGGATGAGGGAGAAAGGGTGGATGTGGGAGAGAGAGAGTGGATGAGGGAGAGAGAGTGGAGTGGGAGTGGCGGCCGAGGCTGGGGAGGGAGTGGGAGCGGGGGTTAGGGTTAGGTTAATTATATGGGATGAGAGGGAGTGGGAGCGGGCTGCTGGGCCTATTGGGCTGCCGAGTGGCCTAGGAAGGGCTCTCGGCAAACCCTTTTTTATTTTTTGTTTTAAATCTTTCAAATTCAAAAGCATGAGAAAATGAACTCAAATGAAAAAATTCAACTATAAAGTTTTATAACTTTTCAAGATCTACAAAACATATTTTGGATGTTTTTTCATCCGAGGCCGTTTGAAAAAAATCATATTTTAAATTTTTAAAATTCGAACAAGTTTTGCATGACAAGGTGAACTCAGATGAAAAAAATTTCAACTAGAACAATCCATAGCTTCTTAAGATCTACAAAATTTTATTGTAGTTGTTTGTTCATTTATTTATCTGACATGGTGGTTCTTACATTATTCACGGATCTTATATATCTCTCTTGTTATTTTATGAAACTTAAAGAGAAATACAGATTTTGTGAACAACTTTACTTTCGATTTGTCAAATGAAGAAACAACCAAAATAAATTTTATAAGCCTTAAGAAGTTATACAATTTTGTAGTAGTAACTTTTTTCATTTGAGTTAGTTTAGTGCGTCAAAAATATAGGTTTTAAAACCTATTTACCGAGTGCCAAGACTTTTTCGAGTGCCTAGCACTAGGCAAAGGCAAGTTTTACCGAGTGCCCAGTTTTGCACTCGGCAAAGAATGGCTTTGTCGAGTCCTCGATATTTACACTCGGCAAAGTCCCAGACACTCGGTAAAACCTGGATTTGGAGTAGTGCCATATGCATGATTGTGAGATGGTACAGGTGTTGTCACAATGCTCACCGAGCACGGGTCACATATATATGGCCTGCTCGACGATGGCCACGGAACAGAGAACGACGGACTGAAGTCGATGATGAGTAACTAACCTATCTCTCGCGATGGAGTCATCGTCTTTTGTCCGAGGATTATTTGATGCCGACCAGAGTAACCTTGGCATTGATTGATTCATAGTACCGCGTACCAACCCTGGCCGACAGGCTTACCACAGCGCGCACTGACGGCCTCGCCTCTGAGTTACTGGTAGGAGGGACGATATTATTTTCTATTTTTTTTTTGGGTTCACAACTTCATATTTTGGATAGACGTGTAGGCTGAATCCGTCCACATCACACATCTCCCAACCGTCGCCCATTATCACCACGTATAAACAAATGCATCGTCCCGCTGGTGCCATCAGTTGCATGCAATGAGCCTTTGTGTAAATTTGAATCAACGATATGCCAAAAAATAAATAGGTTGTCTTTATTATATATATGCTCAATTCTTGGATATATTTATCCGGGCATAAATAATGACATCATCATCATCTGCTGCCCACAAAGGAGTCCTGATGCGCCACATGTTTTATCATAGAGAATTTTAGTGTGCTTGGGCGAGGAACTAGTTACTGGTTCCTCCCGTTAATATGTTTTCAGCCAGTTCCTTCACTTAATTATAATTAAGGGCAGTTTAGTATTTTACTATAGTACATAATCTCTCGCCCAATTCTACCACCGCTCTTCCTTGCGCCACGTGATCTCGCTGCTGGTACGTGCGTCGCCGCCTCCCCGATCTCCGTCGCTGGACGCCCGTGCTGCCTTAAGGCCGATGCACACCGAGCACAGGAGGGTTGTCATCCGGATAGTGCCCGTCGTGCGGCCAGTTTGCATCGGCGCCCGGTGCCGCCGGCCGCCGCAACCGCCTCGTTGGAGCACGGGATCCTTTGATGGCGCCGCTGCTGCGCCGCTATTCGGGAGCTAATTGGTTGCTGTGCGAGAAGATAGCGTCAGGAAGATTAACGTTGCACATGCAGAGGACGATGCGGCCGCGCTGGCTGTAGGAGAGCGCGTGCACGACGTAGACGACGCTGCCGGCGGTGCCTCCACTACGAGTGCTTTCGTCGATGCCTCGGTCGGGAGATGCAGGCCCGAGTATTGAATTCCAGCGTCCATGAAGCACCTGCATCAGAGCCTGCGCATGACGAGTGCAAGGAGCTGCCGCGTCGAGACGATAAGAGATGAGAAGTAACTCTGAGATGTAAAGTACCGTTGTACCCTTCAAATTTAATTAGAAATCAGTTCCAGATCCACGTAATTTTTGATTTTGGTCCACAATTTAGGTTCCTCTTATTTAGTTCCTTTTATTTTTAAATCATCAGATCTAACGAAATGACACTACTCCAGCCGAGCCCATCACTGCCGGGGCTCAACCTCTATCACTACCGGAATCCTATCCGGCACTGGCTAAATGGTAGTGATGTGGGGGGCATATCACTGCCGGAATTTTGCGGCCGGCAGTGATGTGAAGTCAACATTGCCGGCTTACTGCACAAACCGGCAGTGTTATTTTCTCATAAAACTGTCGGCCTGTTCTTCAAGACGATAGTGTTGACGAAAGTCAACACTACCGGTGCTTTGAACAAGTCGACAGTGTTGACTTAGTCAATACTGTCGGCTTGTTGTCAAAGCCGACAGTGTTGACTAAGTCAATACTGCCGGCTTGTTGTCAAAGCCGACAGTGTTGACTTAGTCAACACTGTTGACCTGTTGGTCTAGCCGACAGTATTGTTATTTTTCTCGATTTTATGTTTTTCTTTTATTTTATTTTATAATTTATAATATTTTTATTTAATATTTTAATTTATTGTAGATGTCATAATGCTACTAATTATAATTAAAGTTCTCCATCAACGATATAAATACAATACAAATATCTGATACGCTTATATTCAAATATTCGATACAAGATCTTCAACAATAATACGAAAAGAAATTATTACAACAGACGTGCGAGGTCCTTTTCTGAAACTTGGTCCCTTCACTGCCGAGCTCTTGCAATTGAAAACTGGCCTCCTTTTGTAAAGACACATCGCATGATGAACTCTGCCAACTCACTTTGAAGTCCCTCGATCTCGAATTGACTCAGCCTTTGGTGGTTATTTTTCTTGCACTGTCGTTCCAAAAAGAAGGAGGCAAAGATTGAATTAGTACACCATATTTTATATTTGATAGTAGAAATAAATAAAATGAGGATTATACTCACAAGTTGATCTGGCTCTTTCGTAGCGTACCCAATATAACGGAACATGGCCCACATGACATAGAACCCACACTCATTGTTGGCATTCGGCTGTCGTAGGTACGGGATGTTGGTCATTTCAACAATGTCGAATGGTGTTTGCGTCCCACCTCTATGCTTGCTCCGAACCCTGTGAAAAATTATAATAAATAGTTAAAAGGGGAATCACTAGAAAAAGATACATGAGATCATAGAATATGATGTTGTTAGCATCACTTACTTATTGAACAGTTGCACCAGTGGCTTCAGATCCTCGAGTGGCTTCTTCTTTGAGTCCCACACCTGAATCTCATTGCGGCGAAGAATGATACAAATGAGGGCATAATGGTGGCTACAATAAAAAAAGTGTAAGTAAGGAATAATATGGACGAAAAAAGAAGCATAAAAACCACTGGTCGAGAACACATACTTAAAGTTGTAGGCTAAAAGTATGTAGGTCTTCTTCAAAACCATGAACTTTTCAAAAACTATTACCAATATCTCTATCGTTGCCTCCATGCCGGAATTTCCTACTTTGCCGAGGCAGGTCTTATCATTGACTTAGATGGGGTCTAAAAAGTCTAAGTGCTGCCATACGAGCTTTATGCTGTAATATTGTGCAACTAACCTGCATAAAAAACATGGAAAGTGCATAGAATTAAACAACCTGTGTCTCAAAAGTGCATAGAATTAAACAATCTATGTAGGGTACTTACATAGTCCACAAACACATGGTGTACATTGAGGCTGCGTCTCTGGTATAGCTGGAACATGTACTCCCAATCAACATCATATTTCTCTTCTTCTTGATAGTTGAAAATGTCTGACGGTTGGATAATGAAAGTAAACCAACCTGACTGGGCATCTCGCGAAGCCCAAATGTAATAATCATGCAATTGCCTAAGTGGGTTGGTAAAGTTTCCATAATCTTCATCGAAAACCAACATGTCCCCAAGACAGAAATTCATTGCCAATGGTGTGTTCCCCACTGACTCCCAATAGACATCCGCCCAGTACTCTCTGCTCTGCTCGGGGTTTCGTTTGACCAATTTGTTTATTCTCCATTCATGTTCATGGAACTCTGCATCGCCACTTTCATTATTGTACTGGTTTTGCGTATGCCTTTCATATTCGTTCCTCTTCAAGGCCTGAGGAAGTGAGGCAACTAGATTGAAGAATGGTATATATTTTTCCTTCGGTATACTGTGAGCCCATTTTTGCTGCATAATGTTTGTAATGCTGCCACTGAATGGCCTTTTCTTCTTCTTTGCTCCACCTGGGGAACTGACTCCAAGGACCTTTTGCGTGTCTGTGACACATTTGGTGTCGCTTTGGACACAGGAAGATGAGAACTCTGTCATCTAGATCCTAATGCAGAGCGAGTAGCAATATTTCCTTTTGACAAGCCAAAATTAGAGGGTCCTTTAGGAGGAGGGGGAGTGGAAGTGATCTATTTCGACGCTCTTTATCCAGAGGGACGAGATGTAGTAGCAGTAGCAGTAGGAGGTGGAGGTGGAGGTGGCAGAGTAGTCTGCTAACGAGAAGGAGCCGGCTGAAGACGAGGAGGAGGAGGAGTCTCTTGATGAGGAGGAGAAGGAGCCGTCCTCGGTGGTGATGGCAGCTGAGAGTTATATATTTCCTCTGCTCGGAGATGCTGAGTGGGGTGAGGAGTCGCATTCGTCCTCTTCTTCTGAGGACAACTCATGGTCAAGCTTAATGAGGTGCTTGCGCCAGGCCACCTGAGCTCCCTTGTTCTGGACAAGTCTCTGCCTTTCTTGTGATGCGGGGTGTCAATCGATATCTTGTTGTACTTCTTGTCAGGTATCGTGTCAATGGTCACTTTGGCGCACCCTTGAAGAATTGGGCTGCCATCAATGGTCCCATCACAAACAGGCCTGGCCTGGCCGGTCGCTACCTTATCTTTGGTCCATTGCTGCTGGACGTACAACTTGACATTGGCCAATTCACTGATGTTGTCCAGCGGATGAGGAGCATTCTCATCTTCTTTGCTAAAAGGGGTCGATCCACAGCTGCTGCGAACCCGATTCTATTGCGGAACATCCAATGCCATCTCTGATTCCCAGGATGCCAAAACTTTCTTGACTTTAGATTCAACCATCTGAAAGCTCTTGTTTGGTTTTAGCTAATTGATGACACACCTAGTTGCTAATGGTTTCACTAAGTGTATGTAGAATAAATTAGCAACATGTGAGATGAGGAAGATAGGTGGTATGGAGATGACCACAAGATTATGGTGATAAACATGGTGTCATGATCAAGCTCCAAGGCATCAAGGAGAGCCCATGGAGATCAAGGCAAAGGTATATCTTCATAGGTATTTTTGGTTTAGTGATCAAGACACTATAGAGAGTGTGATCACATTTAGGATAGATAGCCATACTATTAAGAGGGGAAGTCACAGTTATCTCATCGATCAAGTGCCACTAGGTTCATATACTTAAGCATATGCATTGTGATCTAGTGACTAACATGGCTTCTAACCCTTGGGATTTGACTTGGGAGGCAGCTAACTCTCGTTCATAAGTGATGCAACACTTTGAGTTAGCTCTCTTGCACAAGGGTGAAAGCAAAGAGAAGATGTTGTGCTAAAAAAGAGAGATGATGGTTTTTGGTTTAGAAAACTGCTTTGATCCATAATGTTTTAGATTAAGAGGATATTTTGGTTGTGTAGTCCTCTGAATAAGCTTTCCAAAAAGTCCAAGATCATCGAATTCGGAGTTCCGAGCAAAAAGTTATAGCCGTTTTAGCAGGGAGCACTTGCTGCTGTGTTTTTCAACGGTGGACTGTCCGCCCTTATTAGCGCGGACTGTCCGCCGGCTAATTTCGAAGAAGCAAGTTTTCTGGATAGGTTCTATTTGGTCCTCTGGAGTTGAACCGTGGACTGTCCAGGCCTTGGGGGCGGACTGTCCGAGATTGGACTTTTAGACAGCAGAAGTGACTGCTCTCGACGGATTTTATTTGGTAACTGTGGGCTGTCCGTGGTTCAGAGGCCAGACTGTCCGCAAGTCATTTTTCAGCAGCAAGCAGAGGTGTTGCAGACTCTATCCACTAATTGGATTGTCAATGGCAGACAGTCCGGGCCTGGGAGGCCAGACTGTCCGCAGGTCATTTGTCAAGCTGGACAGTGCTGCTGCCATTTCTGTTGGGCACGCCATGGTATAATAGCGGATAGTCCGGGCCTTGTTCCACAAACTATCCACAGGTGATGATTTTGAATCCAATGGCTAGTTTTGGTGAACCACGGACTGTCCGGGTCTTATACCATGGACTGTCCGGGAGTGTCGCAGAGGGAAGATAACAGCTAGTTTCGTGGGTGGGCTTATAAATAGCCCCTTGGGCGACCATGGGAACTTGCCCTTGCCCATTCTAACATACCTGAGCACTCTTTGAGCTAGAGACACTCCCTCCACTCCTCTCCTTTCATTGTCACTTGATTCAAAAGAGAGTATGAGATTCAAGTGCATTTGCTTAGTGTTTGCATCTAGAGGCACTTGTTCTTCGTGATTGCTGGGGATTTCTTGTTACTCTTGGGTGATTTCCGTCACCCTAGACGGCTTGGTGTAGCGGCGGTGGTTGAGCTCGAGTTGGTGATTGTTCAAGGCCACACCGAGTGATTTGTGAGGGGTTCTTGGGCCTTTCCCACGGGAGCTCATGAATTGGCCACTAGTGGAATTGTAGCTTGGAGGATCCCCATCTTTTATTGATAGTGTCACTCCCGAGGCTGTGGGATTGGCTAAGCCAATGCCATTTAGCAGGCATATCTCCAAGTGTGTGTATCACCACAATGAGGACTAGCTTCCGAGAAGCAAGTGAGCCTCGGTAAAAAATCATTGTGTCATCTTGATTTCTGAGGTTTCATCCTTGTGATTGTGATTGTTATTGATTGGTTCATCTCCTCTACATTAGCCGTATAACAATCCAATCCCCTCTCTTGCACTTACATTTATATATATCTTGTGTAGTGCTAGTTGCTGGCTTTGCTCTCTAGTGTAATTATTTATAGTTTTCTTATTCACTAGGATTAAGATAGCAACCTAGATTGTTGGTGTGATTAGATACCATAGTCTCTTGCTAGAATTGTGTAGGTGACTTGCATAGCTTAGTTGAGCTAGTTCTACAAAAGAGCTTCGCCATTTTAAATACTAACCGGTTATTTTAGTGCTTTGTAAGAAATTTTTATAGGCTATTCACACCCTCTAGCCATTAGGACCTTACACATGGTATCAGAGCTAGGGCACCGTTTGTGAGTGGTTTAACAACCTATGGTGAAGAATGGCTACATTAAGCTTGCACATCAACAACACCAAGAGAGCTCCACCCTTTGATGGCAATGATTATGCAAACTGGAAGCTAAAAATGAAGGCTCATCTCAAGTCAATCAATACAGAGGTGTGGAGTGTGACCGAGACAAAGTTTGAGGTTGCCAAAGCAGATGCACCCACACCCGTTGAAGCAAGGAAAGTTCAATGCAATGATATTACAGTTTGCTCCTTTCATGAGGCACTTGATGACAAGGCTTTTGAGCTTATCAAGAACTTGGAGATGGCTCATGACATTTGGGCAAAGCTTGAGGAAGCATATGAAGGCACCGAAAGTGTGAAGATGGCAAGAGCTTACATGCTTCAAGAGAAGTTTGCTAGCTTACAATTAAGGAAGATGAAAGTGTGCCGAAGATGTTTCATAGGCTATAAGTGATTGTGAATGAGCTCAAGGCACTTGGTGAAGAAGTCAAGGATAGTCAATTCTTAACCAAGTTCATGAGATGTCTTCCTAAGAGATTTGATATGTTGAAGACCATCATGGTGAAGACAACAATGAAGGAGAAGCCAACTCCAAATCAAGTCCTTTAAGAGATCATGGCCGATGATGAGTTTAGAGAAGATCATGAGAAGGAAGAGTTGGTGAAGAAGAAGAAGAAGGAAAGTGAGAAGAAGGATGATGAAAACAAGAAGAGCTTGGAATTCAAGGCTTCATCCTCCAAGAGCAAGAGCAAGAGCAAGAGCAAGAAGAAGCAAGATTCATCAAGTGAAGAAGAAGAAGCTAGCACTAGCAATGAGGATGATGGTGATGAGTTGAGTGCTCTATTTGTCAAGTTGGAAAGCTACTGAGAAAGAAGACTCATAAGAAAGGAAGCAAGAAGTCATCATCTTTATCTTCATCCAAGAAGAGTGAGCACACCATGAAGTGCTTTAGATGTCATAGCAAGGATCATCTTGTTGGCAAGTATCCCTATGATAGTGGTGATGAAGATGCCATAAAGAAGGAGGCCAAGAAGCAAAAAAAAAGAAGAAAGAGGCTTCTCAAAAGAAGAAGAATGAGTTCATGTTGCTACTTGGGAGAGTGATGCATCCTCAAGTGAAGATGAGAGTGACAAGCGAAGTAAGAAGAAGGGGCATGCTAGTCTTGCAATCCAAGAGAAGATTTCACTCTT
Organism: Bothriochloa decipiens; assembly: GCA_023333625.1. Lineage (NCBI taxonomy): Eukaryota > Viridiplantae > Streptophyta > Magnoliopsida > Poales > Poaceae > Bothriochloa > Bothriochloa decipiens. The sequence continues at coordinate 39,515,588 of CM041630.1, read as the reverse complement.
TGACACTCCATCGACATGCTTCATGGATAAGGCCTCTAAGGTACAATCCAATGATGAGAGTGATCATGATAGCGATAGTGATGATGATAGTGGTCCAATTAAGGATGAATTGCTCATCATTTTTGAGAATTATAAAAATGAATATAAAAACATTAGAAAGAAATGCAAGAACTTGACCAAGTCTAATCAAACCCTTGAGCAAGAACTTGAGGAGCTTAGAGCATCTTATGAGAGTCTAAAGTAAGACCATAAGAAGCTTCAAAAGGCTCACACCAAGCTTGAAAAAGCTCATTCCTCTCTTAGTGAAAAACTTAATAGCATGCCTCCACAAGTTGAGAAAGTTAAAACTTGTAACATAGGCATATCATGTGATATCATTGATGAATCCTTCTATTAGCCTATTGTTATTGTTCCAACTAACCCTTCTTGTAGCACTTCCATTTCTAGCTCATCTAGTAGTGATGGTTTCACTTATGATTCCACACTAGTGATTGAGAATGAGACACTCAAGGAGGAGGTAAGAAAGCTCAATCACACCTTAGCTAAGGCTTATGGTGGTGAGGACCGCTTGCTTATGTGCTTAGGTAGCCAAAGGGCTTCTCTCTACAAAGAGGGATTGGGATATAACCCCAAGAAAGGCAAGACCACTTTTGCTCCTCACAAGACTAGTTTTGTGAAGAACAATGGTAGCTATTGCAAAAGTTGCAAGCAAGTTGGTCATGTAGAGAAAAGGTGTATGAAAAAGCAATCCAATGTATCCACAATTTAGCTTGATTCATTCTATGTTCTTACCAAGGGTGCTAATGGTGTAAATGCTAAGTTCATTGGTGCACCATGGATGGGCTCAAGGAAGAAAGCCATTTGGGTACCACAGAGCTTGGTTACTAACCTTGGAGGACCCAAGTAAGTTTGGATATCTAAAAGAGATTGATCTTGTTTTGTAGGTCAATTACAAAGCTAGAGAGAGGCATTGGGTGTTTGATAGTGGGTGCACTCAATACATGACCGGGGATTCTTGTATGTTCAAGTCAATTGATACAAGTGACAATGGTGGATTTGATTCTATCACATTTGGCAACAACAAGAAAGGCATGGTCAACGGGCTTGGTAAAATTGCTATATCCAATGATAGGAGTATCTCCAATATTTTGCTAGTTGAGAGCTTGGATTTCAATCTTATGTCGGTGTCACAATTGTGTGATCTTGGCTATAAGTGCATCTTTGGCAAGAATGATGTTGAGGTCATAAGTGAAGAGGACTCTAGTTTGATCTTCAAGGGATTTCGACATGAAAGCTTGTACTTGGTGAATTTCAATGCTAGTGATACTCAACTCACATCTTGCTTGCTTAGAAAATCTAGCATGGGTTGGTTATGGCATATAATACTTGGTCATGTTGGAATGAAGCAATTGAACAAACGTGTGAGGCATGACTTGGTTAGAGGCTTGAAGGATGTTACATTTGAGAAGGATAGACCATGTAGTGCATGTCAAGCCGGAAAGCAACATGGAAGGCCACATCCTAGTAAGAGTGAAATGAGCACATCTAAGGCATTTGAGCTATTGCACATGGACTTGTTTGGCCCAACAACATACACAAGCATTGGTGGCAACAAATATGGTTTGGTTATTGTTGATGACTACACTAGATACACTTGGGTGTTCTTTCTCCATTGCAAGAGTGAAGTCTTTGATCTATTCAAATCATTTATCAAGAGAGTTCAAAATGAGTTTGAGACCACCATCAAGAAGATTAGAAGTGACAATAGGAGTGAGTTCAAGAACACAAGAATTGAAGAGTTGTGTGATGAGCTTGGAATTGGACATCAATTCTCACCAACCTACACTCCTCAATCTAATGGTATAGTTGAAAGGAAGACTAGAACCTTGATTAACATGGCAAGAACAATGCTTGGTGAGTATAATGTTAGCCACAGGTTTTGGTGTGCTGCAATCAACATGGCTTGTTACTCTAGCAACCGACTCTATTGCCATGGGAAGCATGAGAAGACACCATATGAGCTATTGAATGGAAGAAAGCCCAACATCTCATACTTTGGAGTGTTTTGATGTAAATGTTACATTCTAAGGAAAGGCACTAGACTTGGAAAGTTTGACAATAAGTGTGATGAAGGATTCCTACTTGGGTATTCCACCAAAAGCAAGGCATATAGAGTGTGGAACTTGGCAAATGGCACCTTGGAGGAAGTTCATGACGTTGAGTTTGATGAACCCAAGGATCTCAAAGTGAAGTCCAAAATCAAGGTGATGTGGGTGGAGATCAATTGACCAATGCAATGAGACACATGTCCATTGGAGACATTTGGCCAAGACAAGTAGATGATGAAGATGAGGTGCAAATGACTAGTCAAGAGGTTCAAATTGATACAAATCAAGCAAGTACTAGTGGCACACAAGGTGAAGCTCAAGATCAAGGTCAAGCAAGTTCAAGTAATCAACATCAAGTGCTTCAACCAAACAACATTGCAAGAGATCATCCTCTAGATCAAATCATTTGTGACATCAGTAGAGGAGTACAAACTAGAACAAGATTGGCAACTCGTAAGCATTACTCATTTGTATCATTTGAAGAGCCAAGCAAGATACAAGATGCTTTGAAGGATGCTGATTGGGTAAATGTAATGCATGAAGAGCTAAACAACTTCACAAGAAATAAGGTTTGGATGCTTATTGAGAGGCTAAAGAACCACAATGTGATTGGTACCAAGTGAGTCTTTAAGAACAAGCAAGATCAAGATGGCTTAGTTGTGAGAAACAAAGCAAGGTTGGTTGCACAAGGATACACTCAAGTTGAGGGTCTTGACTTTGGAGAAACCTATGCACCGGTGGCAAGATTGGAGGCAATTAGAATCTTATTAGCCTATGCTTGTGCCCACAACATCAAGCTATATCAAATGGATGTAAAGAGTGTATTTCTCAATGGGTACATCAATGAGTAGGTTTATGTTGAGCAACCTCCCGGTTTTAAAGATATCAAGAAGCCCAACCAAGTGTACAAGCTCAAGAAGGCATTGTATGGATTGAAGCAAGCACCTAGAGCTTGGTATGAGAGGTTGAGAGATTATCTCCTCTCTAAAGGGTTCAATATGAGAAAGGTTGAGACCACTCTTTTCACCAAGATGATTGGCAAGGACTTATTATATTGCAAATCTATGTGGATGATATCATCTTTGGTTCTACCAATGAAGACTTTTGCAAAAAGTTTGGTGAAATGATGGTAAGTGAGTTTGAGATGTCAATACTTGGAGAACTTAGCTACTTCCTTGGACTTCAAATCAAGCAAATGAAGAATGGTACATTTGTGAGTTAAGGCAAGTACATCAAGGACATGATCAAAAAGTTTGGCTTGCAAGATGCTAAACCAATTAGTACACCTATGGGAACAAATGGTGGTTTGGATCTTGATGATAGTGGCAACATAGTTGACCAAAAGCTCTATAGATCAATGATTGGAAGCTTGCTCTATGTCACCGCTTCTAGGCCCGATGTGATGTTTAGTGTGTGCATATGTGCAAGATATCAAGCATCTCTTAGAGAGAGTCACTTGACTACGACCAAGAGAATATTGAGATATCTCAAGGGTACTCAAGATGTTGGTCTATGTATCCCAAGGGGTCTAGCTTTGGAATGATTAGATATTTGGACTCCGACTATGCCGGTTGCAAGATTGATAGAAAGAGAACAAGTGGCACATGTCAATTGTTGAGAAGGTCTCTTGTTTCAAGGTCTTCAAAGAAGCAAAATAGTGTCACACTTTCCACCGCCGAAGCCGAATACATTAGTGTAGGGAATTGTTGTGCACAACTACTTTAGATGAAAGCCACCTTGAATGACTTGGGGTCAAGTTCAATCAAGTGCCTTTGTTTTGTGATAATGAAAGTGCTATCAAGATAACTAACAATCTGGTCCAACATTCAAGAACAAAGCATATTGATATGAGGCACCACTTCATAAGATATCATCAACAAAAGGGTGATATAAGCATTGAGAGCATTGGCACCGAAGATCAACTAGCCGACATATTCACCAAGCCACTTGATGAGAAGAGATTTTGCAAGTTGAGGAATGATGCACCCCCACATTATATGACATGCCTCTCCTTTGACTAAAGCAAGGTAAAGTTGTTTGGCACGGCATTCATACTTGTCTAGGACTTGTTTTAGATCATCTAGACATATGTGCATTTTTAGGACCATTCATAAAAATCAAATGAATTTGATGGATGTATGGTACCACTATTGTTTCTATGCTTAATACGATCTAGTGGTAGCATATGACATGTTTGTGAGCTTACAATCCTAGTGTTGATTCTAGAAAATTAGCTCAAGATGTGTAATTCAACATGGTTAAGATAACCCTTATTTTCATGAGGTATGAAGAAGCTTGCCCTTGGTTCGAACCAAATTACATACTCTAGGCAAATGATCTAGATTTGACAACATGTTGATTCTCACCATGGCTTGATTGACTTAATTCTCTCCACTATTTACCCTTCTTGGTGATTGTTGACAAAGGGGGAGAAGTAACTCACAAGAGCTATGTGGCAATGGTAGGGGATCAATTAAAATTTGAGCCAACAAATAGGGGGAGCAAGCTCATAGACTATTTGTTGCATTTGTATGTGCACTATCATGATGTAATGTTGCATTGCAAGGATTAAATTCAATATTTATGCTTGAACGGTGTATGCTAGTATAAAACTTGAATGATGAAATGATATACTAGTATGCATAGGTGGTAACTAGTGTTGGGAATATTCCCTAGAGGTAATCATAGAGATGATGATATTCCAGTTGTATATATGACATGCATTAAGTGTTCATTAAATATCCATTATAGACAACTTGTGTTGATTGACAATTATGTGAATTGTTTGTGAAACTCAATTACTTAAATGGTTATTCTAAAGTTGTCCCTGGTTGGCGTTCTTGTGAGAACACACTTGAATATTAGACCAGCACATGCATTAGTTGATGGCTATGTTTCACAAGTCATGGATATGAAGATGTCAAACTAATAATATGGGAACATGTGAGACATGTAGGCTGGACTAACCCGACATGAGAAAGTCTCTATTCACGTCATATACGTTATGTCCTTAGACCTGAGATTGTGGTATGTACTCAAGATGTGAAACGGCCTACTTAGGGACTATCAAACGCTGCTCCATAACTGGGTAGTTATAAAGGTGGTCTTCGGGTGGTCGGGAAGCATGCTATGAGACATAGACAATCAAGATGGAATTTGCCCCTCTCTACGTGAGAGAGATATCACTGGATCACTCAAGTGATTGGATCAACAAATGCATGGCCGTGCTAGGGTTAAGTGTTAACCCACGAGTTGAACCATATATCGAGTGGCAAAGGGAATAACTTGTATGTGGTCATAGTGGTTCGTCTGATATGATCTTTGCGTGCACATAGGAGTTGTTATGCCTTGCTAGAGGCCGCTGTCAACTATTGGGCGAGTAGGAGTACTCGGCCCATGTCAATGTGTGCGTGAACCCATAGGGTCGCACGCTTAAGGGGCTAGAAGCCTAATTCGGGTTGGACTTGAATTAGACAAGGCTTAGGGTTACTAATCGGCCTCCAACTCGTGAGCTCATTGGGGACGCCTATATAAGCAAGGGGAAGGGGCGTGGCTAGAGGGTTACACACCTTGAACAGCCGCCGTCGCCCTCCCCACGCTCGCGCCTTCTGCTCCTCGCGGACCTAGCAGTTCGGAGGTGCATCACTTCTTCCCTGCACGTGTGGGATTCCACGGAGGTGCTGCATCTGGAGCACTGGGATGAACCGCGCGAAGGGGGTTGACGTGACGGACGACCACGCAACTGCACTGCCTGCTGCGACGCGTACGACTACATCGAGTCATCTTTCGCTGCACCTACGCGTCTAGTGGTAATCCCGAAACCTGTAACTAGCAGTAGATCCTGGTTTATGAGGCAGAAAAGTTTTGTTTTCTGGCTAGCGTAGCACCCTCATAACCCATCAACTAGACATGGTGTTTATCATGCCTTTTAAGATATTATGCTTGTAATGTTGATCTCACAAGGTATCTTGAGTTTTGATCTATGTCTAGCTACAATGGTGCTAAGGATGGTTCATTATCACACTCTGATTGGTATCATGCTTTAAAGGTCCTTTCTATAAACCTTAGCATCATTTTGGTAGAAATAACTCTCCCACAATTCTTATCCATACATATGTGATGAATTGAACCAAACTCATGAAAGCACATATGTACGGGGAGCATTCTACCAAAACCGAGATTGAAATGCTTGTCCAAACTTTGCTTTATGAACAAAATGCATTGGGCAAACAATTCAATTTTATCAATTGAATTTAATTTCCATATCTTTGTGAAGGTTATCATCAATTACCAAAAAGGGAGAGATTGAAAGCTCTTGTTTGGTTTTGGCTAATTGATAACACACCTAGTTGCTAATGGTTTCACTAAGTGTATGTAGAATAAATTAGCAACATGTGAGATGAGGAAGATAGGTGGTATGGAGATGACCACAAGATCATGGTGATAGACATGGTGTCATGATCAAGCTCCGAGGCATCAAGGAGAGCCCATGGAGATCAAGGCGAAGGTATATCTTCATAGGTCTTTTTGGTTTAGTGATCAAGACACTATAGAGAGTGTGATCACATTTAAGATAGATAGCCGTACTATTAAGAGGGGAAATCATGGTTATCTCGTCGATCAAGTGCCACTAGGTTCATATACTTAAGCATATGCATTGTGATCTAGTGACTAACATGGCTTCTAACCCTTGGGATTTAACTTGGGAGGCAGCTAACTCTCGTTCATAAGTGATGCAACACTTAGAGTTAGCTCTCTTGCACAAGGGTGAAAGCAAAGAGAAGATGTTGTGCTAAAAAAGAGAGATGATGGTTTTTAGTTTGAAAACCTGCTTTGATCCATAATGTTTTGTATTAAGTGGATATTTTGTTTGTGTAGTCCTCTAAATAAGCTTTCCAAAAAGTCCAAGATCATTGAATTCGGAGTTCCGAGCAAAAAGTTACGGCCGTTTTAGCAGGGAGCACTTGCTGCTGTGTTTTTCAATGGCAGACTGTCTGCCCTTATTAGCGCGGACTGTCCGCCGGCTAATTTCGAAGAAGCAAGTTTTCTGGACAGGTTCTGTTTGGTGCTCCGGAGTTGAACCGCGGACTGTCCGAGCCTTGGGGGCGGACTGTCCGAGAAAAATTGGACTTTTAGACAGCAGAAGTGGCTGCTCTCGACGGGTTTTATTTGGTAACTGTGAACTGTCCGCAAGTCATTTTTCATCAGCAAGCAGAGGTGCTGCAGATTCTGTCCACTGACTGGATTGTCAACGGCGGACAGTCTAGGCTTGCGAGGCCAGACTGTCCCCAGGTCATTTGTCGAGCTGGACAGTGCTGCTGCCATTTCTGTTGGGCACACCATGTTATAACAGCGGACAGTTCAGGCCTTGGTCCGCAGACTGTCCACAGGCGATGCTTTTGAATCCAACGGCTAGTTTTGGTGAACCGTGGACTCTCCGAGTCTTGTACCATGGACTATCCGGGAGTGTCGCAGAGAGCACATAATGGCTAGTTTCATGGGTGGGCTTATAAATAGCCCCTTGGGTGGCCATGGGAACTTGCCCTTGCCCATTCTAACATACCTGAGCACTCTTCGAGCTAGAGACACTCCCTCCACTCTTCTCCTTTCATTGTTGCTTGATTCAAAAGAGAGAGAGATTCAAGTGCATTTGCTTAGTGTTTGCACCTAGAGGCACTTGTTCTTCATGATTGCTAAGGATTTCTTGTTACCCTTGGGTGATTCCCTCACCCTAGATGGCTTGGTGCAGCGGCGGTGGCTGAGCTCGAGTTGGTGATTGTTCGAGGCCACACCGGGTGATTTGTGAGGGGTTCTTGGGCCTTCCCCATGGGAGCTCACGAATTGGCCACTCTAGTGGAATCGTGGCTAGGAGGATCCCCATCTTGTGTTGATAGTACCACTCCCGAGGCTGTGGGATTGGCTAAGCCGATGCCATTTAGCGGGCACATCTCCAAGTGGGTGTATCGCCATTACGAGGACTGGCTTGCCGGAAAGCAAGTGAACCTGGGTAAAAAATCATTGTGTCATCTTAATTTCTGAGGTTTCATTCTTGTGATTGTGATTGTTATTGATTGGTTCATCTCCTCTACATCGGCGGTATAACAATCAAATCCCCTCTCTTGCACTTACATTTATATATATATCTTGTGGTGCTAGTTGCTAGCTTTGCTCTGTAGTGTAATTATTTGTAGTTTTCTTGTTCACTAGGATTAAGATAGCAACCTAGGTTGTTGGTGTGATTAGAGATCATAGTCTCTTGCTAGAATTATGTAGGTGGCTTTCATAGCTTAGTTGAGCTAGTGCTACAAAAGAGCTTCGCCATCTTAAATACTAACCAGTTATTTTAGTGCTTTGCAAGAAATTTTTATAGGCTATTCACCCCCTCTAGCCATTAGGACCTTACACCATCGCATCCAATTTGGAGCTCCATCTATGTTCCGTCTCCATAATCAACATCATCGTCTCTTCCTCTCGTGCCTCTTCCTCTCTGCTGGCGTGTAAAATACGGTAAAAGGAAAAAATTGACAGGCCTGGGAATCGAGCTAGCTCGGGCCTGCGGGACGGGAGTACATGGTGTTAACCGCTGCGATAATCGGGGACGTACATTAGATTGAGGTAAGTTATTTTACTTATCGCCCCCCACATCACTATCATAATTGAATTAAATAGAAATTAAATTCAATAAATCAAGAAAGGATAAACTTTATCTACCATATTACAATTTAGAGGTGCACAAATAATATCAAATAGAGTACATAGTTTGCGAACAGCATACGAATACTGATTACATAGTTAACAATATTCTAAATATCCTTTGTCCTATCAACAATGAGGGCCTCATTGTGATCGCGCCTTATGTAAGCTGGTTCGTCACCCTCTTCAATGATAGGAAGGGCTATGTTAGTCCCAAATGCAGGAATTTCCTGATAGCCCCTATAGTCTTCTTCACCCGTCACTCCATCGACACCGACAATCTTTTTTTGCCTTCAAAGACTAAACTTCTAACATTGTTAACGTTGTCTCTTGCATAGAAGACCTGCATAACATCTTTTGCTAGGACGAAGAGGTCATCTCTGTATGAGGTCTTTTTTAGGTCAACTGTTGTGAACCCTTCGCCGTTGTTGGTATTGATTTCATCAAGTTTGACCCACTGGCAGTAAAAAAGGGCTACCACCATGTAGCCATACGTTAGCTCCCATATCTCCTATATGAAACCATAATACGTCTCAGTAACGTTGCCGTCTTCATCTTCAGCGTTGAAACGAACACCACTGTTCTGGTTTGCACACTTTTCGTCTTGCTTTCTTGTGAAAAATGTGAATCCATTGATCTCATACCCTTTGTACTTAGAAAATGTACTCGTAGGCCCCCTGCCTAAGTTATCGAGTTGATTACCCAACGTTTCATCAACCAAGCGGCGTCGCAACCAGTCAACAAATTCTGCTTTATGTTTTTTATGATTCCAAGGCTGTAACTTGTGTGGATGTTGATTTACCAACTCTTGACGGTGTTCTTCAATGTGTGGCATCACCTCCCTGGCTTGTTGTAGAATAGTGAACTGAGCTTGTGTAAAAGCCACACCGCCTTTTACTGTACAAATTTTCCTTCCTAATGTTCCTTTGCCACCTAGTCTTCCCTGGTGATGGGACTCTGGAACTCCTACCTTGTTGATGTCCATATAATATGTGCAGAACTCCTTCTAGATGGGAAAGCCACACCATCCCTCAACTATGCCCCCTTCTGGTCTGAATCTGTTCCTAACATATCTCCTGAAAACTTTCATCAACCTTTCGAAAGGGAATATCTACTGCAGGTACATTGGGCAAAGTGCTTTTATTTGGTCAACAAAATGAATGAGAAGATGGACTGATATCAAAGTAAGTAGATGAGAAATGCATCTCTAAACTAGAGAGAGCTTCGGCTATGTCCTCATGTGGCTAGTCTAGCGTGCTCGTATCAATGACCTTTTTCGAGATCGCGTTCATGAACGAGCACAGCTTTATGATTGTGGCACGGACATTTGGCGGTAGGATACCATGCAGGACAGCTGGGAGAAGTTGAGTCATAATGACATGACAATCATGGGCCTTCATAGTTCCATAGTTGAACTTGTGTTCTCTCTTGTTCACTAGCCTCTTTGGGTTTGCACAGTAGCCCGTCGGGACTTTGAGGTCATTGAAGAATAAAATGAACATATCCTGCTCCTTCTTGCTCAGTGTCCATGACACAACTGGAAGTTCATGCTGACCATTTTCTAGCTCCACATGATGCAGCTCTGGCCTGATTCTCAAGAACTGTATGTCCTTGCGTATGGCGTACGAATCCGCCTTTGTCCCCCTGGTGCTCATCAAGGTGTTTAGCATGTTAAAGCACACGTTTTTAGTAATGTGCATTGGATCAAGACAGTGGCTTACAAACAAGACTGGCCAGTAAGGTAGTTTCCAAAATACTAATTTTTCTTCCAGATGCTCCCTTCAGGCGCTGGTTTAGCCCTGGCCCCCTTGCCAAGGACAACGTCCAGTTTGTTAAGTTCTCGAAGTATCTCTTTCCCGTCTTGATACTTAGGGGTTTGCATTTTTTAACTTTTCCATCAAAATTTATTTTGTCTTTACAATATCTGTGTGTCATAGGCAGGAACTTATGGTGCCCCATAACAATAATTTTTGAGTTATTGGGCAGTTGTACTAAATCTGTATCGTCTAGGCACTCCACGCATTGCTGATAGCCTTTTGTCTTCTCTCCAGACAACGAACCTCACCCTGGAAGGTCAGTAATTGTAGCGATAAGTACCACCTTGACAGTGATTTGTTTCTTTTTGTACTCGTCCCAAATATCCTCTACACATTTTTCAAACAGCTTCACCAGTTCATCAATAACTGGTTCTAGGAATGTGTCAGTGTCATTCTCGGGTTGTCTTGGGCCTTGGATCAGTAGTGGCATCTGGATGTAGAAACACTTCATAACAAGGTGGGGCGGAAGGTTGTATATGCAGAGCGTCACTGGACACGTGCTATGATTGCTTCTAACCTGGTCGAAAGGATTCATCCCGTCCATACTCAAACCAACCCAAAGGTGCCTTACATCATCACAGATGTCTTTATAGAACATGGTTTTCACAGTCCTCCAGTCACGCCCATCGGCAGGGTGCCTCATCATGTTGTCTTTCTTACGCTCTTCACCATGCCAGTGCAACAGCTTGGCTGTCTTTGCACATGCGAATAGCCTGCGCACCCTGGAGCTATAGGGAAGTACCAACAAACCTTTACAGGGCCTCCTCTTGTCTTGGTACCACCATTTGATAGTCCTTCCTTGTACCGAGGAGCTCCACACTGGGGCACTTATCTAGGTCTTTGTATTTTTCACCACAGTACAATATGCAATCATTGGTACACGCGTGGATTTTTCAACCTCAAGGCAGAGGGGGCAGATCATTTGCTTGGCCTAATATGTCTTTTCTAGCAGCTCACTTGGTGCTAGGAGAATTTTTGATAATTTAGCTAACAGATCATCGAAGCCTGTGTCACTCAATCCGTATGTAGATTTGAACTCTAAAAGCATGATGACGGCTTCCAATTTGCTCATAGGACAATCCTTGAACAATGGTATCTTGCTATCTTCTCTCATTTTTTTTCTAGCTTTTTCACCTGTCTATCACTAAGAAACCCGGTATCTGCATTACGTAACATCAAATCAATGTCATCTTCCTCGGTGTCATCCGCTAGCGTATTCCTAAACACATCATTAACGGCAGTCACAGGTTCCGTGTTAACAATGGGATCCTCATCATCATAGTGATGGTGCATGTCAGGCATGTCAACATCATCATTAGGCATGTCCCCATCATCATTAGGTATGTCCACATCATCATTGTTTCCCTCCCCATGCTGATCCCATACACTGTAGTTTGGCATGAAACCCCTCCTAAACAAGTGTGTTCGGATAGTCTCAGGATTCAAAATCTTTCTCTCATTGTTGCAATCTTTGCATGGGCGGCAGATCATGTTGCCAACCCCACAATGAATTTTTGCAGCATCGATAAATGTTTGGACGTCTTTTATGTATAGGATGTCCGTTCGAGATCGATACATCTATTCTCGATCCATCTCTGCTCAAAAGAATTATAGAGGAATTAATAGGCAGTGGATTAACTCCATGTAAATAAAATTATTATTAACTAATAAAAACATTATTCTACTCAATGAAACTAAAATTGGAGACACTATTATACTTAAATTATTTATATCAAAAATTAAATAAGAGACTTGATCAAGAACACCATTGTAGCTCCAAACAATGTGTCAACACCTAATAATATTGTAAATAATCTACTCTACTCCTAACATGAACTAATTCGAGCATCACATAGTAACAATCATCTTGATCAGACCATAAATTGGCCTAAGATTTCAAACTAGGTGATGATATTTAGACACCAACCTAGCTTCTTGGATGATGGATTCTCCACAAAGTGCTTGGAAGCCTTGCACAAAGTCCCCACCGAAATTGCTCTCTAGGATGGAGGAAGAACCAGAATGACAATCAAGCAATGTAGCCATCAAAGCAATGGTAATTAAGCAAAAAAATCAAAGGAGTGGATGCTTGTGACTAACCTTGAAGCAAAATGATCAAGCCATTCTTTAAAATCTAAGTTTTAGCTCACGGTTTTCAGCAGCCGCAACAATGGAGAAAATGGCCCGCGCGAGCTCGTGTGTTCTCTGGAATGGAGTGAGGAGGAAGGAGAGGACAGTACAAACCTTTTTGTGGTGTCAAACAGTCAATGACAGACCAAGCCAAGAGCCGGCAGTGTTGAGGTACCTTCACTGTCGGCTTATGCCACGAGCCAGCAGTGATGTGAGTCCGAGACATCACTGCCGGCTCTTGTATCGAGTCTGCAGTAATGTGACTCATCACTGTCGGTTCCTGCGCTCCCTGGCGCAAGTGTTGTCTGTCAGGGAGTTGCATCGGCAATGAAGACTCGTCATTGCCAGTCACCAATTTTCGGCAGTGATTAGGCCGGCAGTGATGAAGCAATCTGGCATAGTTTGAATGACTCACGTTATTTTTAAGCGTGGTAAAAAATCTCTAAAACCTACTCTCTTCTCTCTTTCTAAATTACAATGTTACTTCACTATTTTGCTTAGGTGACATCCTGATTAATGGCCATATAGAAACCATCCTATAGTAGTTTTTGATTGGTTGGGACTGCTCTCGAGTACGTGCGCTATCCTCCATGGCAGCATATTTTTAGTTAACTAAAACAAAATGCTTTCACTCTCAAATATATACATCGGTTTTGTTTTAGTTATGTATCAGTGTTCTCAGGTGACGTAGGTCTTACCTGTATCACTAGATATCTTTTGTAATAGTTATGGCCTAATGTATTCTCGTAAGAAGATGACTAAAGCCGAAAATATATTTTCTATTATCTAAAAACGTACGAGATCCAATTTTTAAACAAAGTGTACGGTTACAATTCTTGTAATTATATATAAGATCCATATTGCACTCCTTGCATGTTTTCTAAAGGAATCACCGGAGCATTATTTCTCAAGGGGCAAAGACAGTTGGAACGTTGACATATCGTAACTAGCTCTATAAATGCGAACCGGACGCGGGGTGTCTGTTGGCACTGTGCTGCATCCGATGCTTTGTCGATTTATCCACCAAACCATCATGGAGCTCTCGTTCTTGGTTTTACTACTGCTGATTACCCCTGTCGTCGTCAGTCAGCAAGGTATAATAACCAATAATCTAGCTTGCTTCAACTTCATACCATGTGACCTCGGAATTGATGGATCGTGTGCGTGGCGTGCAGATTTCCTGAGCATCGACTGCGGCATGGAAGCCAACTACAGCGGAAATACGGACAAGTCCACAGGCATCGTCTACGTCTCTGACGAACCCTACACCGACGCCGGCGAGAACCACAGGGTAGCCGCCGACCGCGAGGGATCGTATTGGCCCCGTTATAAAACGTTGAGGAGCTTCCCGTCCGGCCTGCGGAACTGCTACGCTCTCCCCACCGTGGCCGGCACGAGATACCTGCTGCGGGTGGAGTTCTCGTATGGCAACTACGACGGCAAGAACAGCTCGTCGCTGGAGTTTGACCTGTATCTGGGCGCCAACCTCTGGGAAAATACTTTCTATCTCGGACCTGATGCGTCAGGAACCAACTACCCGCGCGAGGCGATCTTCGTGGCGTGGGCAGGCTGGGCGCCGTTTTGCCTGGTGAATACCGGCCGCGGCACTCCGTTCGTGAGCGTCGTGGAGCTCAGGCCGCTCGAGGACGGCCTCTATCCCCAGGTCGTACCCGGTCAGATCATGTCGCGGTATTGGCGGCAAAACATGGGCACAAACGTATACATATGGTAACTTCCTGCGTTTCAAATTATATTAGTTAGCTTTATCAAGAAATCAAGCTAGTATAACTTTAATCAGGTTTATTTGTATGTGGAAAAATACACACTAACATTTACGGTATAGATCAGGTTCATTAAATTCTCTATAAAATATATGTTGATATATTTTACTAAATTCCTGATAAAATTTAAAAGACAACTAGCTTCGAATAAAAAAAAATAAGGCACACTAATTTGAAAAAGGAGAAATCCTACTGTGTGCCTAAAATAAAGTAATAAAGTAAAATCCAAGAAATTACATTTCTTTGTGATATTATCTTTCTTATACTACTATTACTGATTAGAACTCTAATAAAGTATCCAGGTTAATTCTCACCAGACGAGCTAGAAAGAAAAAGATGAATCCTTACAATTAACCACATCTATCATTATGAAAAAATAATTTAAAATATCCTCCTTGATTTGCATTTAAATCATCCACTTACCGTGTTCTTAAAATTAACCAAAAAATAACCTGCGAAATTCATGTCTAATAACCAACTCTGCAATTATGATTCATAATTCTAAATAACCTTAGGCCACCCGGAATAAGACATCCCGAATAACAAGAGTCAGCTATTAGCTCTCTAAGCAAGCCTCTCCAATAGTGATAGCTTTTAGCAATAGTTCATAGTATGATTAGGTTCACATAACGCTCTAGCTTTTCTCTTTCTTCTATTAAAATATGTAAAACAATGATTAGAGCTTATGAGCCACCCACTGCAGGTGCCCTTATAATATTCTTCTATAAATTAGCACACATGCATTGCATTGCAACTGAACATATAATTAGTTGTAGGTAACCTAGAAAATTTCTAACTTAGATTTATTCAACGACTATGATTTGTGTTCCAATATGTCTAGGAATAGAACTCTATATTGCTAATTGACAATTCTTGGAGTCAAACTTGGTACTATCGTTGGACATGAGTATAGATTACATATGGGACATGTAGGGCATGAGGAAATTGTAGGAAGTAAAAACAAAAGAGGAGCAAAACAATTAATTTTGTCTTTAATATTATATATATAGATAATCCCCCATTGTCATTAATATGAAAAATAGTGAAATGTAACCCTAAATTTTAATGAACCTAAAGATGACATAAAGCAATACCTTTTAAAAAAATAAAAAGAATCTTTCAAATCTATCTACAAGTACTAATATGAGCTACTTAAAAGTAACTAATATTCATAAAGTGTATATATATTCCACACTTCTTCACCATGTAGACCAAGTAAATATATATATATATATGCATACTGAAAATTTACTTTATGTCTTTTTAGTACTCTATATATAATACTAAGTACACATGTAGACCGTTATTTACTTTATGCCACAACATATATGCCACAACAAGTACTAAATATTTATATATGCCACAACAAGTAATCATATATACTAAATACACCATGTAGGAAGTAAAATTTACTTTATGAAAAATCTATCTACAAGCACTATATTAAGGATTAAAGTAATCATATATGTTGTGGCATCATTAAAACCAAGTACACATGCAGTATTTATAAAAATTGTTTATTCATATATGAATCATACTAATAATAATTTGTTTTAAAGTATATTAGGAACCATGACATACAATTTATGTATGTTGTTATTTTAAAAATATTTTTATGAATTTTAAACTACAATATATGAAAATTAAAATATCTTGAGTAGTGGGGGACTTTAGTGTGGACAGCAAGTGGCTATATTTATCTAGCCTTTGAAATTTCATTATAACGCTTAAATATTAATATCCTCTTAAGGTTAGCACCATTTCCCTGTCCTAGAATCACTTTGAAGCTCTGCTGTTGGTATTAAGCGACATGTTGCATGTTTTATATGATTCTCTATGTATCGTTGTACTCAGTGGCGGATCTGCACCCCGGGCTGCCCAGGCAGCCCCCTCCTGTGAGCTTGATTTTACCTTTAGATTACTGTAGCTTAGCTTTAAATCCACCATTAATCTTCAGCTTAAACCTTAACTCTCCATTAGTTAGCCCTCCCCGGCCGCTCATCCTGGCTTGCCACTGGTTGTACCTAAGAGTCCGGTCTACAACTTAAAATAATCCTTATATTTTTTAAAAAGTTATAAAATGAGATTTAATAAAATATATAATAAGCATACGATACTTAAGTTAACTTGAGAATAAATAAATATGCAACAATCAACATGATTAACAATTTAAAATCAAAATTTAGATTTATGTGGTCATATGATATGGACTTCCCACCATAGTTTAAGAGGTTTTTAACTAAATGCATACTTAAGATATGGACTTCTGAGGCATACAATTTTGTATTGATTTGGTGAAGGTATCCTGTTGATCCATATGGCCGTTATTGGTGGCCCGCGGACACGGCTAATAACCCACGGTGGGTGAACGAAACGACCACACAAGCCATTGAGCCGGACAGCATTTTCGCCGTGCCCTCGAGCGTTCTGCAGACGGCCGTCGCGGCTGCGGGCAACGGCACCGTTCTCACCGCCGCAACGTGGCAAGATGACACGAAGTTCCGGTTCCTGGTCCTGCTGTACTTTGCAGACTTTCAGAACACCCAGTTTCGACAGTTTGATATCTACCTAGACGAAAATCGGTTGGTACCGGTGCGGAAGTCGTACAGCCCCTCGTACCTGAGTTCATCCTCTGTCTACGTGGAATCCTACAGGGCTGCCGACGGCAAGTATAGCATCACTCTTGCTTCGACCAACACCTCCGTGCTGCCTCCCATGATCAATGCGTTCGAGATCTACCTTCACATCCCTTTTGAGACTCCGATGACACTGCCTCAAGACTGTAAGAGCATCTCCATTAATCTTTCTAAATTTACTCTTTGAATTATTATCAATTATTATATGGTGAGCTATTTAAGTAAATATGGCTTTATACATTTTTTGTATTTTACAATATCTCACTACTGGATACCACGGCTTTGCCGAGTATATTTACGCTCGGCAAAAAGCCCTCCACTCTATAGATCAATTATCACTATTTATGTTTAGCTAGCGAGAAATCTAGAATATGTATAAGATATCTATATTTGGAGCCATTCAATTAAAGAAGGTGCTCGAGATTTTTTGTAGTGATCAAAATATCTATTCGTATATATTAGAAAGGATATGAAGAGCCTCTTAAAGTTGCTCTCGGTGGTCTCTAATTATTGGTGGGAAGCTCTCTGGACAACCATAAAGTTCATTGGCTGCGTTGGAAGAAATTAACAAGGCCTAAAATCTATGGTGGAATGGGCTTCAGGGATTTCTCTCTGTTTAATTAAGCTATGTTGGGAAAACAAGGATGGAGGTTGATTATGCGACCGGGCTCGTTGTGTGCTAGGGTAGGGAAGTATTACCCATCTGGAGATTTCCTTTCAGCAACCAAAAAAAGGAGAAGCTCGGCGATATGGAGATCGATCCTACATGGACGGGATGTGTTGAAATGTGGTCTGATCAACCGCGTTGGCCCCGGGGAGATAAATGTCTGGGAAGATAATTGGATTTCGGGCTCAAGATCTCTCAGACCCGTGGCAAGAATGGAGCGAGCTACTGCCGAGAGGGTATGCAATTTTTTCATTCCGGGGACTCGTGTTTGGGATGAGGCACAAGTGCGCCGCTCTTTCTTGGCACTTGATGCAGTGGAGGTGCTGAAAATTAAGCCGAGCTCTCGGCTGGAACATGATGTGATGGCCTGGGCGTTTGAGAGGAATGGGTGTTACTCGGTTTGATCAGCGTACAATTTACTCAAGGAGGAGCAGATGGAGGTGGCCATGGCTGCCACGGGTGAAACTTCGGCATGAGGTGATGACCATGCTTGGAGTGCAATCTGGAAAATTAATACCCCTCCTAAAGTTCGAGTGTTTTGGTGGCGAGTGTTGCACAATTCTCTACCATCGAAAGCTGAACTTAAGCGACGCCATGTCTCTAAAGAAAGTTTTTGTGAAGTGTGTGGTCACCCGGATGAAACCGTGTACCATGTGAGCATCTCATGCCCGGTGGCAAAAAGATTCTAGGATGAGGTGAAGAAACTGACGGGGGTGAGAATTCCTGAACTCCGCCACCCGTGTTCTTGGGTGACTGATGTCCTGGATAGAGGAATTTGCTCTGAGTCTATAGCTGCTATGATCATATGTGGTGCTTGGGCGTTGTGGACTGGACGAAATGCTCGACGTCATGGCCGGAAGGTTTGGGAACCGGGAGCGACGACTCGGTACATTTCATCCCTGCTAGAGGAGTTGTCCACGTTGAAGGCGCCTCCGCAACCGATGAAACCGAGCAGACGGAAGCAATGGCAATGCCCCAAGGAGGGTTGGATCAAGGTGAACACCGATACAACGTTCTCCGCCGACACTTGTACCGGCCAGGCTGGAGTTGTCATCCACGATCACTTGGGGGTGGTGCAGGCGGCAGCGGCACGCTGGCTCGACGACGTTCCTGAGGCTCTGACTGCGGAAGCCATGGCGGCAAAGGAGGGGTTGGAGCTAGCTATGGAGAATGGCTATGACCGGGTGATTCTGGAGTTTGATTTTCACGGTTTACAAACCTTGCTCGAGGATCAAAACAGTGTGAGATCCTTCGTTTGGGGGTTTGTGTTTCAATATCACAGAGTTAGGCAAGAGTTTTTGCGGACTTTAGAATAAATTGGGTGTGTACGGAAGCTAATTCAGCGGCCGACGTTTGTGCCTCCATGGTGTCAGTCACAGAACGCTCCCTGTTTTGGCTCGACTACGTCCCTGATTGATTGTTGGGGCTAGCTTCAGAAGATTGTAATGCTGTCACGAATTAATAAAAGCTCTGTGATGCTAAAAAAAAAGTTCCTCTAAGTCCTAGTTGTTAATCTTCCTCACACTCACAAACACGAACGCCCACGGGTCTGGTCTATATGACATTAATGAGTTCAATTTTAATTTCACGTTTATTTGTAGTTGCATGTGTTGGAAGATATAAAATATATATTATGATACACACAAGCTTACATTACATAGGAGGAGTACATGTCCTTTTATAGACTTTTAAGTCGGTGCTACAGTAGCAGCTACAGTAACCGACATTGTGTAATCTGTTTACAGCTAGAAGAAAAATCCAAATTGACAATTACTACTGCCTGTTATCTAGTAAAACTTACTAGCTAAGTAAACAAGGTCCTAGAGATATCTAGTACTAGTAATAAAATATAAATACTAACACAAGGATTATTGCTAACATTCTCCCCCTAATCCTTGTGCTCATCTTGGATCTTGGCCATTCCAATTCTACTCCTTAATTCTTCAAACTTGGCTTTGCCAAGTGATTTTGTCAAGATGTCAGCTAGCTGATCTGCAGTAGGGATGAACTCTGCCCTGATGCTCCCTTCTGCAATGTAGTCCCTAATGAAGTGGAACTTGGTCCTTATGTGCTTGCTTCTATCATGGAACACAGGATTCTTGGCAAGAGCAAGTGCAGACTTGTTGTCAACCCTCAGCTCCACTACTTCAATCCTTCTGTCCAGTAGCTCTGCAAGTAGCCTAGACAGCCACAGTGCCTGAGTTGCTGCTGTAGTCATTGCCACATATTCAGCTTCACAGCTTGATAGAGCCACAACTCTTTGCTTGATTGACTGCCAACTGATCAGGCAGTTGCCGAGGAAGAAGAGGCTCCCAGTTGTGCTCTTGCTTGAATCAATGTCCCCAGCCAAATCTAAATCACAGTACCCCACAAACCGAGCAGCAGTGGGTGCTCTGGTGAAGTGGAGGCCGAAGTCAATAGTGCCAGCAACATACCTCAGTATGTGCTTTACAGCTTGCTGGTGCTCCATGGTGGGCCATTCCAGGAACCGGCTCACGAAGCCAACAGCAAAAGCAAGGTCTGGCCGTGTGTGGACGAGATAGCGCAGACTGCCAACGAGTCGCCGGTACTGAGTTGAATCGACTTCGGCAGCGGTGCTGTGTTTGCTCAGCCGCAGGCGCTCTTCCATGGGTGTGGCTGCTGGGTTGCAGTCAACCATGCCGCCCAGCTCCAAGATTCTCTTGGCATAGTGGCTTTGGCGCAAGGTGATGCCGTCGATGCCTTGGTGGACCTCGACCCCGAGATAGAAGCTCAAGGGGCCAAGATCACTCATGTCAAAAGTGGTCTGCATCTGCACTTTGAATGCCTCCACTACTTGCTCCCTTGCACTCGTGATGATTAGATCATCTACGTAGACTCCTACGATTAGAACAGAGCCGCCGGCGCCTCGTTGGTACATTGCGGCTTCATGACTGCACTGCTTGAAGCCCATTTGCTTCAGCGCCGCATCTAATTTGGCGTTCCACTCCCTAGGCGCCTGCCGCAGGCCATAAAGCGCCTTGCGGAGGCGGTAGACTTTGTTCTCTTCCCCGGCGATGGTGA
Source organism: Bothriochloa decipiens (assembly GCA_023333625.1). Classification (NCBI taxonomy): domain Eukaryota; kingdom Viridiplantae; phylum Streptophyta; class Magnoliopsida; order Poales; family Poaceae; genus Bothriochloa; species Bothriochloa decipiens. Next base: position 39,494,714 of record CM041630.1, on the reverse strand, counting down.
ACCCGGGCGTCTGCTTGACATAGACTTCCTCCTTGAGCTCGCCGTTGAGAAACGCGGACTTCACGTCCATGTGGTGGACGCGCCAGCCCTCCTGAGCCGCCAGCGCGAGCAGCACCCGGATGGATTCCATTCGAGTGACAGGGGCGAAGGCGTTGTCGTAGTCAATTCCCTCCTGCTGGACAAAGCCGTGCGCCACGAGCCGGGCTTTGTGCTTGATCACAGCGCCGCGCTCGTCCTTCTTCAGCTTGTACACCCATTTGAGTGAGATGGGGCGATGGCCAGCGGGAAGGTGCACCAGCTCCCATGTCCGGTTGAGCTCAACGGCGCGTAGCTCCTGCTCCATTGCTGCCTGCCAGGCAGGGTCCCCTTTGGCCTCGGCGTAGGATGTTGGCTCGCCGGAGTGGGTGAGATGGAGCTCAGCGAAGAGGCGGGTCGCCGGTGGTGGGGTAGGCTGCTCCCCCAGAATGTTGGCGACCGTCCTGTAGCGGAGCGGCTCATCGTTGTCGTGCCAGACATCCACTCGCTCCTCGTCATCATCCAGTGGAGTGGCGTGCTCAATTTGGGGTCCCGTCGATTCTGGCGGCGGGGTTGGTGTAGCAGCCGCCGAGGCAGGGGAAGCAGACGGCGAAGGTGTTCCCGCCGTGGCTGCTTCAATCCCTTCCGGAGACGGAGACGCCAGATGAATTGGCGGTGATGGGGCGGGCGAAGTCATGGAAGACGCCACTGGTGACGCGCTCGGCACCTTCTCTGCTTCAGCCGGCCAAAAGTACTCGACGGTGAAATCGCTGCCGGCTGCCTCCGGCGTCCCGAGTTCTGACGTAGCCCAATCCCAGCCGTGTCCTTCATCGAATACGACATCGCGGCTAATCTTGACACGCTGGGTCACTGGATCGAGCACCCGGTAGGCCTTAGCCCCTTCAGCGTATCCGATGAACACGCCGGCCTTGCCGCGGTCATCAAGCTTGCTCTGCTGCGCCAACTCCTTGGTGTAGGCGATGCAGCCAAACACCTTAAAGTGCGCCACTGTTGGAACACGCCCGTGCCATGCCTCATAGGGCGTCTTTCCCTATAGCGCACGCGTCGGCGACCGGTTGAGGATGTGTACGGCCGTCATGACTGCCTCTCCCCAGAACTTCGCCGGAAGCCTCCTCTGCTTTAGCAGCGCACGCGCCATCGCCATGATGGTCTGGTTGCGACGCTCCACAACGCCATTCTGCTGAGGCGAGTGGGGAGCAGAGTAGTGGCGCATAATTCCTTCCTTGGCGCAGTAGTTGGCGAAGTCGGTGACGGTGAACTCGCCACCGTTGTCGGTGCGGAGTGCCTTCAGCTTGCAGCCGCTCTCCTTCTCGGCCACAGCTTGCACTTTCTTGATGGCATCAGCCGCGGCGTCTTTCGTGGGAAGAAGAATGGCCCACATGTACCGTGTCGCATCATCCACGAGGAGCAGGAAGTACCGCTTCCCTCCGGGCGTTGCCGGTGTCATCGGGCCACACAAGTCGCCATGCACCAGGGCGAGCTGCTCCTTGGCGCGGTATGCGGCCTCGGACGGGAATGAGCGTCGTCTCATCTTGGTGGTGACGCATGTGTCACATAGCTGCTCGACGTGGTCGATCACCGGCATCCCACGAACGAGCTCTTCCTTGCCAAGCTTGCGGAGCGCATCGAAGTGGAGGTGGCCGAACCGCTCATGCCAGCGCCATGCCTCGTCGTCCTTGCATGCGGCAAGGCAGAACGACTACGCTGCATCAAGGTAGAGGATGTATAGACGGTTGGGTCCACGTCGAACCTTGGCAAGCAGGCGGCCGCGACGGTCCCAAATGCACAATACTCCATGATTGATCTCCACCTTTGAACCTCCTTCATCAAGTTGCCCAAGACTCATGATTGAGTTGCGCAAGGCGGGTATGTAGTAGACGCCGTGGAGGACACGCTGCTCGCCGGTCTTCCCTTGGAAGATGATTGAGCCAACGCCGTGGATCTCCACACGCGACGCGTCCCCGAAGCACACGGTCCCGCGTACGTCGGTGTTAAGGTCGGTGAACAGCTCCCGGCGTCCAGTCATGTGGTGCGTGGCCCCGCTATCGAGGTACCAGCCGCCCAGCTTCTTGTCGTCGGCGGCGGTGTTGAGAAAGGCCCGGGCTCGCGGTTCATGGAGGGTGATTTCGTGCATGGTGAAGGCGCACGCTGGTATGTCGTCATTGATGTCAAGGAAGCCATGGGCGAGGAAGAGCGCACCGTCATCCTCCTCTGCTTCCGCGACATGCGTGGCTCCAATGCGCGTACTGCCGCGGTCCTGTCCGCGCTCGCCACGGTAGCCGCCACTGCGGTCACTTCCACGGGCTCCACGGTCACCACCGCGTTTGCCGCGGTCACCACTAGCACCGCGCTCGCCACAGCTTCCGCCGCGGTCTCCACCGTGCTCTCGTCGTGGCAGGCGGCAGTCGCGTGCCCAGTGGCCGCCACGACCACAGTTGAGACAGATGTCGTCACGGTTTGCCCTGCGTTCGCCGTCGCCGTCATCTCCTCCACCAGCGCCACCGGCGTCTCTCCTCCTGGGCCTCTGCTTACGGCCGCCGCGCTCATGCTTGCGGCGGTCCCTGGATGGCGCACCCCCATCATCACCCTTCTTCTGTCGCGCCCTCCACTGCTCCTCCGTGTACATTAACTTGCTGCCGACTGTTATTGGCTCAGTGGGGGGCTGCTCCTCACGGTCGTCGATGGCCTTAAGCCTCCCAGTCACCTCCTCGACAGTGAGCATGTCGAGGTCAAGGAGGGTCTCGATGGCGATGACGAGCTGGGAGTACTTCGTCGGCACGACGCGCAGGTACTTCTCCACCGCGCGCTTCTCGTCGAGGTCCCGATCTCCGTGCAACGCCATCTGCTGCATTAGGGTGGTGAGCCTAATAGCAAAGTCTTCGACTTGCTCACCGGGGCGGAAACTCAAGTTTTCCCAATCACGGCGAAGGCGCTGCAGCGTCGCTCGGCGGACCCTGTCCACGCCGATGCGGGCCGCAGCGATAGCGTCCCACGCATCCTTCACGCTCTCCTTGTCGGCGAGGGGAATGCCCATCTCCGGGGGCACGGCCGCGATAATGGCCTCTAGTGCCCGGCGATCATCGCGGTAAGAGACCGGCTCCCCCTCGACGGCGTCCCAGAGCTCCCGTGCTTGCATCTTGAGCTTCATCAGCTGGGACCACTCATGGTAGTTGCTCTTCGTTAGCATCGGCCAGGTGGTGCCTGCGCCGGAGTCGCGGTAGACGGTGTGGATGACCGACGACTCCCGGCGGCCTCCACCGCGCCCACGACGGCGCACCGGGGAGGGAGACGGGGCACGGCGCCGCGACGGGCTGCGCTCTGCGTGCCTCCTGGCGGGACTGCGTGCCCGATCTCCACCTCCGTCAACCTCTCCATCGATCTCTGCTCGAAGCGTTGCTGCAGCGGTTGCCGCGGCTTCTGCCGCTGCAGCGGCCTCCTTGGTCGCCTGGACTGCTGCTGCTGCAGCTGCCTCCGCGGCTGCCAAGCGCCCTTCCTGAGCTGCACGATTTACGGAGATAGACATGGTGTGGCTCTCTGGATCTCAACCTGGCTCCGATACCAATTGTTGAAAGCTATAAAATATATGTTATGACACACACAAGCTTACATTACATAGGAGGAGTACATGTCCTTTTATAGACTTTTAAGTCGGTGCTACAGTAGCAGCTACAGTAACCGACATTGTGCAATCTGTTTACAGCTAGAAGAAAAATCCAAATTGATAATTACTACTGCCTGTTATCTAGTAAAACTTACTAGCTAAATAAACAAGGTCCTAGAGATATCTAGTACTAGTAATAAAATATAAATACTAACACAAGGATTATTGCTAACAGCATGAATATAGCTCCCAAAAGGTGACACTCTATCTGTCTCAGATCATTGACTAAACTTAATTTATACTATGAAATATATAATTGCCTAATTAATTCGCAGTGCTGATGCTTCTCGAATCTAGCATATAACGTGTCAATGGTAGAAATACCTGTTAATTAGCTCTAGCTAACTTGCTGGCTTTGTCAAGTAGAGCACTGTCACAATAAACAAAGATCATACAAGCCTACGTTCTATGGTAGGACATCAGTCTTAAAAAGGATGCATGTTATCCATAACTAGTTAAACTACTGAATATTGACAAAGTTTATAGAAAACAAAAAAACGATGTTAATGTCAATATTTATAGTATAAAATATCGAGGTCTGAATAAAAAATATAGAAACTATTTTTTTAATTTTCTTACCGAATGCAGTTCATAATCGAATCTAATTTAGCTGAAATGGGCCAAGTTTAAGTATTATTATTACATTATTGATTACCACTCTTATAGTCTTGTCTTGTGGACACTATATTTGTATGCAAATGTATTTTTACACTATAATTCTTTATGAAATGATATCAAAATTAGCTTTTGAATCTGATATTACATAGTTGGGTAATTCCTTGTTAATACCGAAACTGAATTTCGTCGGTAGTGACTTTATAAAGAACCGATAGAAGGAACCGAGTTTGGGTGGCAGCTGAAGATTCGGTTCACCGAATGCCCAGGCCTCCGGTGTGGTGGGCTGGTTGGCTGGTGGCCAATGGTATCTCAACCTCTCATCTCATCCCTGTTTGGTTCTTCTATACTCTCCTTCCTGCAACCCTGATGTGATGCCGGCGTGCCGACCGCCCGCTCCGGCATCGAGGGGTAGCAAGGGCCTCACCAGCCCGCGGCAGTAACAACGAGCTGCGCCATTAAAAGCATCCTTCCTTGCCCCCTTCATTCGTCTTGAGCACCCGACTGCAACGCTCACCTGAAGTGCCATGCCTTACGCCCTCCCTTGTGCCCAACGTGCTCGACAGAATGTGGCTTAAGTTTATGTCATTGAACTGGTTTGGAGCCAACATGTGACAATGGTCTGCCAAAGATTCTGATTTGAACCATTTCTCTCTCCTTTTCACCTGTTGTGTATGCCAGTTGTGGCTGGTTACATTGGTTCCTCCCATTTTTTCCCTTTGCCAAACATGTTACCATGGTTTCAGAAGTCACGTATATGGGTGATTACACCTATGCCCAGTTCCAAACATTGTCTTGACCATATTTTTTGTATGCTAGTTGATGCCATCATAGCTATCAAAATCGAGTATGGAGTGAAGAAAAACTGGATGGGTGACCCATGTTTTCCAACCAAATATGCTTGGGAAGGTGTGAAATGTAGCAATGCAAGTGGTAACACTTCAAGGATAACATCGCTGTGAGTATCCGAAGCATTATTTAGGAGGTCCTAATCATGATACTCTGTGTGCTAGTATATTATCGCTGCGTTTGATTTATGTTGAATTCAAATTCTCATGCAGAGATCTCTCCAACAGCTATTTGCATGGCCCAATATCTAAGAATTTTACACTACTCACAGCACTCGAGAATTTGTAAGTGTCCTCTGCTTTCATTATTTATGACTACAGACTCCATGGTCCACACGTACGACCTCTGATCTCATTCTAATACCTGTGAATGCCATCATTATAAGTCAGCTTCTTTTGCATTCATGTTCTGGGCTAATAAGTTAGTTTATTGGATCAGTTAAGAGATTTGCTGGAGTGAATCCCTATTAGACGGAGGATTCTGTAAAGTTATAGTACCTTGCACCAGTAAGGAGATAGGACATAAGAAATATGTTAGGTTCAGTTTGACTCGACAACCAGAGGGCTGATGCGCACTGGTTGCGAGTGGCAGTTATTGAGACAACCCGGACTGGTGTTCAAGCTCCTGTGGGCGCTCCCCATGGACTGTCCTTGCAGTATTCTTCGCTTGGGAGGGCAGCCTTTGTGGCCTTTTCTAGACCTAGTAGTGGTCTACATTCTACCTAAATCAAAGTTTTTTCTAGACCAAGGAGTGGTTCAGATTCTACCTAAATCAAAGCCATTGGGGCAGTCTTTCCCCAGGAGCCTAGTTTTCTTTTTTATGTTAGTGACAATTTGTATTACACCTCATTTGATGAAAATCTTATTTTGTTTTAAAATATGTATTTTAAGGCAAATCTATGAGACTATTTATAGGGTAGCCCTTTTTGTGTGTGTGCCAGCATGTCTGGCATAACTTCATCATCATCTTTTCCTGTTAATACATTAAATCACTCTTGCTGGTTAAATATCTCAATATTTAATGTACCTTCCTCTGTAGCTTTGATCAAATTGCTCCAGCAAATTTAAGTTTACATAATGCAATTACAAAAAAAAATTAATGAACCACAGCATATTTGTCCTAACACTAGCTTGATATTATGTTATAAATTATGGTAAAGCTTGATAAAACCTAGATTTTTTCCGCCAAATTCCCTTCGTGTATAGTTTGAGTCATCTATCTGTCCTTTGGCCTTGTTCAATTTAATTGTGCAAATGTTTCTTTTTACAGAAATAATTGTGCAACGTTGCAGGGATTTATCTTACAACAACTTAAGTGGCTCAATACCTGATTCCCTACCAAGTTTGCCTTCCCTACGAGTTCTGTAAGTGTGTATGTGTAGCAATTTATTACCAAGCCAAGGACTTTACCAATCGCCTTTCATTGTCTACAGAAATGTATCTGGCAACCAGCTGAGTAATGACTCCACATGTATAAATTACACTGGGTCACTTATTTTCAGGTTTAAATTTTCTTCTCAATATCCGAAGTGTATTCTGTAACATTAATATGCTTCTGAGTTTTGTATTGTATCTCTTGCTGTGACCTTCAAATCAGTTAGTGTTTAAGACATTTTCTCCTTGAAAATAAGCCCATTCCTGATTATCTTATATAATTTCAGATATGATCATGATGAGTCTAAATGCAACACACCATCACCAAGCCAACCACGAAATAAATCAGCTATCATAGCTATTTCAGTAGTGGTTCCTGTGCTGGTGGTAGTACTTGTACTTCTTGCATATTTTGTCTGGCGGGAGAAAAGAAAGCCTAATGGTATGGATCCTGTTTCTCTGTTCTGAACAGATATGTATTAATGTTATCAGTATATAATAGAGCGCTCTTTATAATACTCCACCTTTCTTATATGATACTAGTGCAACCACTTTTCACACTTGGCTCCACAACGGATCCACAACCTGATAATGCTCCTAAAAGCATGCAAAGTCATGAGGACAACCTGAAAAAAATTGAGAATCGCCGGTTCACATACAAAGAGCTGGAGAAGTTCACTAATAATTTTAAGAAGTTCATAGGACAAGGAGGTTTAGGATCTGTCTACTATGGCCATTTGGAAGATAATACTGAAGTTGCTGTCAAGATGCATTCTGAATCATCATCACGTGGGCTTGATGAATTTTTAGCTGAGGTACCAAATTTCAGATACGTAGGAAAGTTGAAGGGGCATAATCGATTCGCAAATAATATTTGCTCTGTATCTTGTTGCATAGGTTCAGAGCTTGACAAAGGTACATCACAGGAATCTAGTGACTTTGATTGGTTACTGCTGGGAGAAAGATCATTTGGCACTAGTTTATAAGCACATGTCTCAAGGCAGTCTTTTTGATCATCTGAGAGGTTTGTTGATTGCAAGCCTGTTATGAGTATTGATTTAGGCATAAGCAGCTATGTTATATTTTCAAATTGCTTATCTATAGGTGTTTCTGACCTGAGAAGCCATCTTGACTGACTTTTATATAATTTTGGTATCAGAAAAATAGATGCCTTTTTGGGGGTGTCTAGATGTCTTCCTTCTGAAGTGCCTAATCCATAGTGACAGCATGGTCACAAAGTTTTTGCCAGCATCCTTCTTGTATTGTCCATTCATCTTAAATTTGGGACAAGGGGTGACTTGTTGCTGTCAGCTACACCAAGTTATCTCAAACCCAACCAGCAACCTAATGTGTATACTCAAGGATTGGTCTTATTTTCGTTCTTAAGCTGAGAAATAATTCAAATAGAGAAGATTTTAATAAAATTAGAAAAAAAAGAAGCACTCCATAATTTTTTTGAAATCAATATGTGGATAACTAACCATTATTTTCTATTAAAACAGGTAAAAATGGTGCTGCGGAAGCCTTGACTTGGAGAACACGTATACAAATAGTGCTTGAAGCTGCACAAGGTATGCTGCAATAAGAAACTCATGAAGAAACCTGGACTTTTCTAAGTATAAATCCTCAATGTTATATGACCATTTTTTGGCATTTCCTGTGATATATAAAGGCCTGGACTATCTGCACAAAGGTTGCAATTTGCCAATAGTTCACCGGGATGTGAAGACCAGCAACATTCTCTTGGGTCAAAGTCTGCAAGTTAAAATAGCTGATTTTGGACTTTCCAAGACATATTTTAGCGACAGTCAGACTCACATATCAGCAACTGCTGCTGGCACAGCTGGTTACATGGATCCTGAGTATGTTTTTACATTTTGGTTTTTCATGTCGATTATTATTGAATGAGTACATTGCAAGCATCTGACTTTGCAAATTACGTGAAAGAAAACTGGACTCGTGTTAATATAGGCAACAGGGTTTCTTATCCATGCTGTTTTCCTATTCGATAAATATTAGGTTTGTCTGGTGTTGTTTTAACACTAGTACAGAAAGTTACTATAGAACCGCCCTTGAAACTCGTTCTGCAAAGGCGGATGGATTAAGACAACCGCCTCTAGAAGAGGCAATTTACAAGATCGGTTGACATAAAAGAACCGCTTCTGAAGATCGTTCTTTCGAGGCGGCGCACATAACTCAACCGACTTAGAAGTTTTCCTAGTTTCAGAGGCGGGTTTCTTAACCGCTTCTGAAGACGGATGTTCAGGGGCGGCTGCATAGCTACAGTACGGCCTCGCGAGGTTAGAGGCGGTGTGCTATGTTAACCGCCTCTTCTAAAAATAGATGGTGTTACTGATGTCGATTTTTGTACTAGTGTAACTTGAACATTCTTGTTACTGTTTCTTCAGGTACTATCTCACTGGAAGGTTAACCGAGAGCAGCGATGTGTACAGCTTCGGAGTAGTTCTGCTTGAGGTAGTCACAGGCGAGCCCCCAATAGTGCCAGGCCAAGGCCACATCATTCAGCGTGTCAAACAGAAGATTGCCACTGGTGACATCGGCTCAATTGCCAATTTGCGACTTGGAAATGCCTATGACATCAGCTCCATGTGGAAGGTAATCGAAACGGCTCTGATGTGCACCGCAGATTCTGCTGCTCAAAGGCCAACGATGGCCACAGTTGTGATACAGTTGAAGGAGAGCCTGGCGTTGGAGGAAACTCGTGAGAAGGACAGTAGCATCAGGGCAAACCAAGGGAGTGATATAGAAGCTATGGTGTCCGCATTTCGTCCATTGGCAAGATGAATTTGTACCAGCTTGTACCTGGATTTGGTTCATCGCTGACGCATCCCTCTACAAGCCTACAACGAGTGTTTCTTATGAACTTGTCATGTGAAGAGACACACTACTGTATATTTATGCACTGTTTTGAATCTGCTTCTATATATATATATATATATATGTATAAGGACTTGGAGAGACGCTTGTGTGTTGGAGTGAGACCACGTTTGTGTGTTCGAGTAATAATAAGGTTAAGTTGCAGCTTCTCCAGGGACTGAGCTCCCCATTCTTTGTGTGTACTTTTAACAAAGTTAGCCTGTGCTATTTGTATGTAACTGACTAGTAATAGTGATAACAAAAAAGCTCGAATAATCTGAAGCGAGGATTGAGAAAATGTGTCTTTCCATTCCACCATATATACAGAGAGCTTTGTCATTTTCAATTGTTTTCCTTTGATATCCTATTGTCACTGTTACTACAATTTTAGCTATTGTTAATTTGCATTTTCTTCTGTGTTTTACTTTCCGAATTATGACAATTTTACTCTCTCTCCGTTTCAAATTATGTGGACTTGTGATATTTAGGATAGTAAAGTCTAAATTTGTCATTCTGAATTTGTGGTTGAATTTAAAAAATATTCCCAAACTTAAATACTAGGCAACTTACATCTCTTCACTTCTAAAACCACATAAATTACCCCTTAAAATAGTGGTGGTTTTAGTTCATGTAGCATATGGGCCCCACATTCGGTTTTTTAGTCAAACCATCTTCTATTAAATATTTTACCTCTTAAACCATCTCAAATGGAAAAAAATCAACTAGAAGGTTTTAGATCTCTACAAGCACTACAGATTTGGTAGAGCGTGTTTTCATCCAAGATCATTTTGAAAAATTTCAAAAAAAAATTGAATTTAATAACTAGAGAACTTAAAATGAAAATTTAGGCCTTTAAACAATCTCATATAAAAAGATTTTCAATCACAAAGTTATATATTGCATTGAGATCTATAACTATCGTATTTACCATGTCAATGTTTGAGCTCGTTTGAAAATTTCAAAAAAGTTGAATTTAAAATGAGAAATTAAAAATGTGTATTTAGGCATCTAAACGATCTCATATAAAAATGTGACAGCTACAAAGTTGTAAATCACATTTGGAGCTATAACTTATATCAAAATCATAGGTTACTAATTTTAAAAAATTTAATTGAAAATTGATAACTTCAAATTAATATTTATGCCTCTAAAAGATCTCAAATAAAAATTTTCAGCTATAATTTTTCAGATTGTATTGTATATATAAAGAACTACAGCTTTGACATAAAGTTTGTATTCATCTAACCTAATATAAAAACTATGATTTTTGATATAATAGAAAGGGAAAGACCACCTGACATGTGGGCCAGATCGCCATATCAGCAAAACCAACCAGTAAACCACTTTGAAATGGTCAAGAGAGCATTTTATCCAATTTTAACATAGGAGAGGGTAAGTTGGATCAGAAAATGTGTGGATTTTCTTACAACAGTTTACGAAACTTTCAAAAGGATTTGCTGCTTAGTGCCAACTGTTTTTGAAACCTAGTACATTGTGTTTGCCAACTATTTATGATGATAAAATCAGCAAGCTCTTCTGTAAGAAAATGTAGCCACTGAAAATTTAGGAAATGGCCAAATGCTTCATTGTTTCATATCCATACGCCAATACAGAAATATTAATAGAGACGGGCAAAATGGGTTAATGGAGGCAAGCATTACAATCTCCTACAATCAAAGGTCATCTTTATTTGCTTAAGGGCATGAAGACTCTACCATATAATCTAAATCTATTTATTACTTTTCTATTTATTGTATTTTTGCTGATGTGGCAGTCTTCATTAAAGAGAGATGAAGAAAAATCAAGACTCTAAGTATTATTTAAACTCCAAGTCTATGATATCTTCGAGGTAACAAATAGTTTAGACTCTATGATAAAGTATGCATTGTGAGTGCTCTAACGGAGGTAGGCAACACGTAGTTTCTAATCTTCTCATACTTCTCAACCAGCATTCGTCCTAAAGTGCCGAACTCCGTTAAAGATTTAACCAAGACGCGTAAAACAACCTCCTCTGTTAAAATATTAACAGAGGCAGCCCTTTGTTAAAATAAAATATCATCGGTAAATTCATTTGAATTTGAATTGAATTCAGTTTTCACAATGCTAGCGTCTACGGACGTCATGCCCTCCTTGGAGGCTTCATCGGAGCACCTTGGCAACGCCCCGCTTCTATCGCCGGAGTTGATGTGCCTGTGTGAGCTTATGCTCCACTGTCGTTGTGGACCTTCTAGCTCAGATGCTAGTGTTGCCGAAGTTGGTTGTCATCGTCGTTGTTTGGCTGATCTTGGTCACCGACATCGAGCTTGGCTCCACCTTGGTAGTTCCTGCCGAGTGTGTGATGCCCCTCGCGGTTCGCTCGCCGCCTAGGTCTTGATGTCCATCATAGTCGTCTCCATCTCCTGAGTTAGCGCCATTGCGACGTTGTATCTTGTTGTGTTGTTAGGGTGGAGGGTCTTTCTTTCATTTTCTTGTTATTCCGCTTTTTTTATTTGTGTGCTAACCACCTTCTCGGTGGTTTTGTAACCGTTTGTGTTCACCGTGCTTTCGGTCTTTTTCTTCTCAATGAAAAGACATGAGTCATGTTCGAGAAAAAGAAAATAAAACACATATGGAAACAGAAGAATCCACATAACGAGCACAAACATATGTATAACACATTCATACATTCATGGGTGTCGTCTCGTCATCGTACCATCACAAACATCATTAAAGCTATTACAAACATGTAGATGTCCACTACCTTAACTTCCCTAATCCAAAATAGGTCTGATAATGCGTAGTTTCTAATCTTCTCTACGAGCGCTAATTCACTACGTGAGTAAGAATAACCACAGCGGGCGATTTGGCTTTCCCGCAACGGGCAAGGGGGTCCGCTTGCGGTGCCACGCCACGGTAAATCCGGGCAGCACCACAGCAGGCAACATAAGGAGCCCACTGTGGTTAATCAGCAGCGGGCTCCTTATGTTGCCCGCTGCGGTAAATCAATTGGAAAAAACAAAAAAACCAGAACCCACCGGCGAGCCAGTTTTCAAGCCCACCAGTGAGCCCAATCCCATGCCGGATCCGGCCAGACCTCGACGGATCTGCCGCTAGCTAGGGCTCCTCACCTTAATGAGCGCTGCTGGGGGTGGAGGTGGCCGTAGGGAGAGAGATCCGCGAACCACCGTCGATGAGGTGGAGGTGGACGACACCGGAGAAGGGGAAGGAGGCCAAGCCCAGATCCAGCCGCTCCGCACTTCGTGCCACCCTTCGTGCGGCAGCAGCGCCCTCAACCAGCGCGAGCCACGCCACCGTGGCGCCCTCAGCCTGCTCTCCCTCCATCAGTCGCCCAAATCTGCAGAGAGGCACCAGATGAAGGAGAAGATGGGAAGAAAGAGGACGCGCCGCCGGATCACTTGGGGAAGGAGAACCATACCTGGATCGGTTAGGGAAGCGACAATGCGCTGTCGGATCCACCCACCATCGCAGCCTGGAGAGGGAGAGGGGTGCCGCCGAAGCACCTGGAGCGCCGACGGTAGGAGAGGAAGAGGAGCGCCACCGCCGCAGTCGTCGCACGGCAGGGACGCCGAGCGCCGACGGGTACTCTGCCTCGCGCCGCCGTGCCAGGGACACCGAGCTCCTGTCGCGCCTGGATCGGGCCATCTCCTTTGCGCCTGGCACCGGATCTGGGAGCAGCGGGCCTCTCCTCGCCGGATCTGGGAGGGGCTCACCGCCGGCGCCGCTGCTTCGCCCAACGGCCACGCCACTACTCCGCCGTCGTGGAGGGATGTGTGGGGGGAGAGAGGGAGGATGGCGAGTGAGCGCGAGAGAGAGAAGGGCGAGTGAGGAGTGCTGGCGGCGCGTGGGAAGGGGAGTGACGGCAGTGCGTGCGGCTGCGTGTGAGAAGGTCGGGTGCGGCTGCTCGGGAGAAAGTGAGTGGAAAAGATGGATGGAGCACTGAAACCCTAACTTCATGTTATATAGCTGGCCGCCGATTGGGCCTCGCCTGGGCTATTGGGCCGCAATTTTTTACGATGGCGGGCCTTATATGACGCCCGCTGCGGTAAATCAATTTACCGCAGCAGGCAAAAGGGGCCACCACGGTAAATAAAAAAGTGCCCGCCGCGGTAAATCGTGTGATTTACCGCAACGGGCTAAAATAAGCGTCCGCTGCAGAGGGCTTTTTTGCAATGTTGTGGTAATTGATTTATGGCGTAGTGATTCCCCATTGAATGGTCGCTGCCATTCGTGCACGCAGGAGTATCTGATGAACTTACATATGTTAGCTATTGTTCGAGTGAAGTTTTTATGGTTGACCGTTTCCTTTCGCCACCCACCACCGCAGCTTTCTTGTAAGCTGCCGCCAGATGTGGCTTTGCATGTCCTCAGGTACTCGCAAAGAGTTTTAGTCCGCGTCGAGAAAGGTTCAGAGTTCACCGACGTCAGCTCAATCAGAATAACTAGTAGGGCATTTCTTTTGGTAATTTGATAAGAGTGACGCAACCGACGTACATCAGCTGCCTGGGGCGGTAGGAGAACAAGTCAGTCAACGCCTCAACCCTCAAGGCTGGAGTTTGGACAACATCCCTCCTTAATCGGTTCACCTATTCGCTAATTGACTATCGCATTGTACTTGTATTCACATAGAGTATATTATACTCCATCTCAATTTCTACGTACAGTATTTGGGTTACAGAGGTCAACAGGGAGATACTATGATAATACAAATATCTACTTTCATCGATACGGAAGCAAGCACCACTTGTGGCCAAAGTGACGCTTCTCGGTGGACAATCCTCACTTAAGCCAAGAGAAGAATATCTTTTCGACTCAAAGTATGTACCCGGTCCTGTTTGACACATTCATCCCATGGAAAACATTATTATTTTTAACGATAATTTCACCTGTTACATTTTTGGGTATGAGAAAAGGATGGCCCTTGTTGACATAATAACATGTCAACTTAATCCCTGATTAGTAGGGTACCGAAATTGCCATCTCTACCTCAACTTTTGTTTATATCACCTCTGCATTTTATACCTAAGTTGCTGACACACTATACCACACACTATCTACACCAACTCTATGTGTCACATAAGTCATTATAGTCATGGTGGATCAATTAGTAAAACCCTTCGCAACCAATGGCATTAGACGTTGTAAGGGGCATAGTATAAAGACACTATTAGTTATATCGACACAAGACCTATTACAACTTTTACCAACCAATAGTTCGATGGCATATGTGTTTTTATCAACCAAAGTATACCACCTCGTGATGGAAAGATTATAGCGACTAGGCATAGTATGCTCTAGCCACTGACAACATGCCTTCTACGTGGCATGTGCTGGTGCTGATTCATGACATTGTCGTCACTCTCGGGATGTCTATCTAACAAGACAATAGACAATCCATTACCGAATGAATTGCCTGTTGCCTGTTAGTAGTCTAAAAAGAGATAGCTCATAAACATAATGTATAAGAGATATCTTTCATCCTTACAACTATTAATCACTAGACGACATCTTTCAATCTCCACTTCCTCTTCCTTCCACGTTAGACAAAATTATACATGACACCTCTTAAATCGTGGACTGACAGTTTGTAGTTGGTCAATACTACGAGGCATGGAAACTCTAATAACTAGGAAATTCTAACTAGGAAACTCCGAGATATATATAGCATCTTCAAAATATTTTTAAAACAATTTTCTAGTTTGATTTTACACTATTGTTGCTCTCAAGGCTCCTTAGCCAAAAAAAGAGCCAAATTGCAGCCCAAGAACCAACCAGATCATAGTAGCATTGCTTGTAGAACATCTTTGTTCTAATGTGGTTACGTCTTCATGAACCTTCTATGGTTTCGCTTGTGCACCATCTTGAATATGAAAGGAAAGTGTACATGGAGTGCTCCCATCCAAAAGAAGGGTCCTCCTAGAGAAGCTCGAAGGAAGAACTTAGGATAGATGCACAACGACATGGAGGACCTCTATGTGACTACAAAGAGCACATTGAAGGAACCTATCCATTGTTATCTAAGGCTTTGGAAGAAATGAAGAACCAATTGTGCTCTATTTACAACCATAAGCATTGGGTAGATAGCTAGATCCAATGGTGAAGTAAAATGAGTATTTGGGGTAAGTGAATGCAACATATGGTTAGGACACTGTCAGGTCAATTCACAAACCTCACAGTGATATTCTCCATATCATTGCTAACTCGTGGCTATACCCAACATTGATATATGACTATCGGATTATGTCTCAACCTAATAATGAGGGAGGAGTTCACTTAACAAAATCCTCAATCATGTTCTAGATCGGTCCTAGGCTTACAACCCGACAATGAAGTCGACTCACTGCTGGCTCAGCACACTCGACAATCTCTGGATGGAGTGTCGACATAATGGCGCTATAATTTCGTGTGGTAGGCACCCGTCGACATCATGACATTAATTAATGATGACTCCGTGAATCTTGAGATCTCTTGAATTAATCCTTTGGAGGTGCGTATAGGGTAGGATTTGAGTACGTGTCCATAGGTGTGAGTGTGCGTATGCATTGTGGCTGTCTATGTTGTACTTATAGTTATGACTCACTATAAATAGTATGAAGCCAGACAATGCCTCTTAATTAATCTTAGTGCTGCGATGATCGCTTAATTAATCTTAGTGCTGCGATGATCGCCGTTCCTAATAGCTCAGACCATTAATATGGCGCTGGCATTCTTGGTTTTATTGCTGCTATTTGCCCCTGTCGCCGTCAGCCAGCAAGGTACCAATCTCTCGCTTCACTACATCGATCATATGACCTCGGAATTGATGACTCAATCGTCGTGGATGCAGCAGATTTCCTGAGCATCGACTGCGGCCATGACGCCGACTACAGCGAGTACACGGACAGGGAGACCGGCATCTTCTACGTCTCTGACGACTCCTACATCGACGCCGGCGAGAACCACAGAATAGCACCCGACCTGGAGAACTTGTGGCCGGACGATCGTCATCAAACGCTGAGGAGCTTCTCGTCCGGCCAGCGGAACTGCTACGCGCTGCCCACCGTGGCCGGGACCAGGTACCTGGTGCGGGCCACCTTCGTGTACGGCAACTACGACGGCAAGAACAGCTCGTCGCTGGAGTTCGACCTGCACCTGGGCGCCAACTACTGGGACACCACCTACCCGAATGCGCGGATCAGCAGCGTGCGCGAGGCGATCTTCGTCGCGTGGGCAGGCAGCGCGCCGGTGTGCCTGGTCAACACCGGCCACGGCACGCCGTTCGTGTCTGTCCTGGAGCTCAGGTCGCTCGGGGACGGCGACGTGCTCTATCCCCTGGTCACACCCGGACTCATCATATCCTCTTATGCACTCATAAACATGGGGGCCGCCGTTTCAACTTTGCGGTATGTTCTCGTGGGACAGCTGGTTGTGCATAATTAGGTCCGAGAGACACCATTTTTTACGGTACCAAGGGTTGTTTGGATAGCCTTCTTTGTTTTATGGGAAAAAAAAAGCATGTTTCCTAAAACGACCTTGTTTTGAAGTTTGAACTGTCTACCTCTAGTTCGTATCTTCCTTTTCTAAAAAAGTTCATATCTTTGTTTGGCGGCTTAGCTAATATCTTTATCAGTAAAATTAAAAAAGAAAACTAATCCCTACGACCTAAGCGTAGCTCTTGATTGGACTCGCTCACTGCAGTGCGATACAACTTTTGGGCAAACTTCGTAAAGTTGTTTTTCAGCTTTTCCTACCAAATAGTTTCTCACTAGAAGTTGTTTTTCAGTTTCTCTTACATGCACGGTTTCCTGGGTGAAGCTGATAACACTAGCTTCTCTTAGCTCTTTCTCTATTATATTCCCTGAAAAGCTTTATCACATATTTTTAAAATATTTTTTAAAATAATTTTAGCTTGACTGGTGAAGCTGGTTTATAGAATAATTTTTTTAAAAAAAATCTTCACTAGCAAAACTGAGTTACAAACAGACGATATATAGCCGTGGGTTATTCTTTTAGTGGTAGGCCATATATGAGTTGTAACAAATTTTAATACCTAGATATTGAACTTATTATTTATAATAATATTTCTTTATGTTTGTTTGGATCTTAGGCCCCGTTTAGATCTTGTAATTGAATTTATTGTAATAAAATATGGTTTAGACCCATATTTAAGATAGGCTATACAATTTTTACAACTTTACTTAAGTTAGAGAGTACAAACAAAACTGCAAGAGTTGCTCTTAGAGCATCTTCAAAGGTCTTCTATAATCTACTCTATAAATCATTGTTTGGAAAGTCGTTTGAGTAAAATACTTTATGTATCTTTGTCTTAATATCAACGGTCATGACTAGGCACTACGATTAGCGTGAATAGAGCCTGATCTCCTTCTGCTAGGGAGGATAGAACCACTTGTACAATAGTATCCCCCTAGTGCGTCACTCGTGGCTAGTCGTTGTAAATTTCATTATTTCTCGTTTTAATACAAAAGTTGTGCAAACCATTACGTATTTGAGAGAAAAAAAGCAAATTTTGTAAATCTTATGCGCGGTCTAGAGAGTCATGCTCTTTCTCCATCTTTGACTAGCGAGAAATCCAAAATAGAGGATATGTATATTTGATATCCAACAAGTGGGAGGATATTCTCTATTTGTGCAAGTTATACGGAAGACATAACGAGAACGAGTCTTTTGGAGATGCTCTTAGTGTTTTTATTAGAAATCAATTTTGGTAGGATGGATATCATGGCCATTCGTTTGTACCTTTACTTTGTAGTAATTGTGTATTCGAAAAGGTTACTTTTAATTAGATCACTTAGTTATAGGTTTAAAAAGAGAGAGAGAGTACGTACATTACATGCATATTATATATTCTTTCTGGTGCTGATTCTCAACCATCATCATACAAGTTTTCTTTTGATCCGTGATATATGAAGGTATCCTGATGATCCATACGACCGTCTATGGCTCCCGATGGGCACGGCTAGCCCACGGTGGGAGAACCTATCGACCACGCGGCCCATTCAGTCGAGCGCCAGTCATCCTAACGCCGTGCCCTCGCGCGTTCTGCAGACGGCCGTCGCGGCGTCGGGCAACGACACGGCGCTCACCGCCGTCACCTGGCGATACCAAACCAAGTACTCGTTTATGATCCTGCTGCACTTCGCCGACTTCCAGGACACCCAGCTTCGGCAGTTCGATATCCTCCTCAACGAGAATGAATCGGGGCCGCAGCTCAGGTCGTACAATGATACATCGTACCTGACTGCATCCCATACCTACATTGAGGACTACAGGTCTACCGCCGGCATCTACAACATCACTCTTGCTAAGACCCAAGCCTCCGTGCTGCCTCCGATGATCAATGCGCTGGAGATCTTCTTTCGCGTCCCGTATGAGAATCCGACGACACTCCCTCAAGACTGTAAGCTCTCTTTTTTTTGACCAAAGCACTGTAAGCTCTCTTTTCCCTCATCCAACCCACTGTTGCGTCAAAGTCCTCTGTCCCCCACGTCTCGATTGAATGTCGCTTAAGGCCATGCCACTGAATATATTGGGCCTGAACCCAGGATGTTAAAATGGTTTATCAAAGATTCTACTTTGATTGTTATGACTATAATTTTTTGCATGCTAGTTGATGCCATCATGGCTATCAAAGCTGAGTATGGGGTCAAGAAAAACTGGATGGGTGATCCATGTTTTCCAATCCAATTTGCTTGGGACGGTGTGAAATGCAGCAATGCAAGTGGCAACATGTCGAGGATAACATCACTGTGAGTATCTGATACATTATTCAGGATCTCATATGTGCTAGTATATTATTGCTGGATTCAATAACAGATTTATGTTGAATTACAAATTCTCATGCAGAGATCTCTCCAACAGCTCTTTGCATGGCACAATATCTAAGAATTTTACACTGCTCACAGCACTCGAGACTTTGTAAGTGCTATATAACAGCAGGCTAATGTCCTCTGCTTTCATTATTTATGTCCCAAGACTTCACGTTGCATTACTGGCAATCCCATTCTACTGCCTGTGATCATGATAAGTCAGTTTCTTTGGCTTACATGTTCTGTGATAATAACTTCGTTGGATCAGTCTAGAGATATTTTTTTGGAATGAATCTAGATTACAGGCCTATGTAAAACTATAATACAATGAACCACTCTCCCAAGATCAAAGCTCTATACCGAGGAGATAGGATTTGTGACATATGTTGGATTCTACTATACTTCAGTAGCATGCATTGCACCTCATTTTCGTGCATGTCTTCTGTTTCAAATCTGTAGTTGCCAATTGAATGGACGAGGCAATAGTAGGAGAGCCTTTTCTGGCCATATTTGGCATAACTGCACCATCATCTTTTCGAATTAATAAACTAAATCAATCCTTTATGTTTAAATCTATTAATTTAATGTACCTTGCTCTTTAGTTTTGATCAAAATGCTCCAGAAAATTTAAATGTACATAGTGCTATTAGAAAATTAATTGATGTACCAGAGCATATTGTTCAGGAATATGTTCCCAATCCCAATGATTGAACTACAAAGCTTTTATTTCTTACTACTAGCTTGATATGTTAAATTCCTTTCCTGTAGAGTTTGAATCGAATATCTATATATGTACTTTTTGCCTTACCGTAGTTGTGCAAATGTTTCAGAGATTTATCTTACAATCAGTTGAGCGGGTTAATACCTGATTCCCTACCAACTTTGCCTTCCTTACGAGTTCTGTAAGTGTATATTTTTCACAAATTATTACCAACCCAGGGATGTTACCAATCACATTTCACTTTCTACAGAAATGTATCTGGCAACCAGCTGAGTGACGAGTCCCTATGCAAAATTTATATTGGACCACTTATTTTCAGGTTTTGATTTTTTTCCCTCAGTATCCCTGTGCCTTCAAGCAAGTTACTGTTTAAGATATTTTCTCCTCAAAAGTAGGCCCAGTTCTGATTCTCTATACTTCCAGACATGATGGTGGCTCTGTATGCAACAAATCTTCACCAAACCCGCCAAGAAATAAAGTAGCTATTGTAGCTATTTCAGTAGTGGTTCCTGTGTTGGTAGTAATTTTACTTCTTGCATATTTCATCTGGTGGCAGAAAAGAAAGCCTAATGGTGTGCATCCTGTTGCTCAATTCTTTACTGACATATATTAATGTTTTCAATTTATAATAATTTACCTTTCTTATCTGGTACTAGTGCAACCAGTCCCCATACATGGCTCAACAAAAGATCCAGAATCTGATAATGCTTCAGGAAGCAAAAAAGGTCATGGGTACAACCTGAATAAAACTGAGAATCGCCAGTTCACATATAAAGAGCTCGATAAGTTCACTAATAATTTCAAGAAGTTAATAGGACAAGGAGGTTTCGGGCCCGTCTACTATGGCCGTTTGGAAGACAGCACCGAGGTTGCTGTCAAGATGCGTTCTGAATCATCGTCACATGGGCTTAATGAATTTTTAGCTGAGGTACCAAATTTCAGTGGCCTAGAAAAATCATATTATCAATTTAACCAAATAATATATATCCTGTACCTTGTTACATAGGTCCAAAGCTTGACAAAGGTGCATCACAGGAATCTAGTGTCTTTGATTGGTTACTGCTGGGAGAAATATCATTTGGCACTGGTTTATGAGTACATGTCTCAGGGCAGTCTTTTTGATCATGTGAGAGGTTTGTCTATGGAAAGCCTATTGAGTATTGATTTAGGCATAACCAGCTATGTGACCATTTCACATTGCAATTGAAATATATATGCATGGTTTGGAACTGAGAAACTATCTTGACTGACTTATATATAATTCTGGTATCTGAAAACCTTTTTTGGGGTATCTACACGTCTTCCGAATGATGTGCCTAATCCTTAGTGACAGCATGGTTGCGAAATATTTGCCAGCATCCTGCTATAATCATTAGTCCATCTTAACATGGGATGAGGGGTGACTTGATGCTGTAAGCTCAACCCAGTTAGCTTAAACCCAACCACCTGCCTATGCTTTATTTTATTTTAGTGTATGATTTCAGCTAATGTGTATGTTAACGCATTGGATTTATTTTGGTTATTAACTATATTGCAATTCCATTATAGAAGATTGTATCAAAACTAGGAAAATGAAACATTCCATAAATTTGTTGAAATTGACATGTGAAGCATTTTCACTGTTCTGTTATGTTAAAACGTTGAAGGTAAAAATGGTGTTTCTGAAGCCTTGAATTGGAGGAAACGTGTACAAGTAGTGCTTGAAGCTGCACAAGGTATGCCGCAACAAAAGCACATCAAGAAAACTGGAATTAAGCAAATCCTTCATATGGTCATTAATGTTATTCTCATTTT
This sequence comes from Bothriochloa decipiens, assembly GCA_023333625.1. NCBI lineage: Eukaryota > Viridiplantae > Streptophyta > Magnoliopsida > Poales > Poaceae > Bothriochloa > Bothriochloa decipiens. The sequence goes on along the minus strand of CM041630.1, from coordinate 39,472,985 downwards.
TTTGGCATTTCCTGTGATATATAAAGGCTTGGATTATCTGCACAAAGGTTGCAATTTGCCAATAGTTCACCGTGATGTGAAGACCAACAACATTCTCTTGGGTCAAAATCTGCAAGCTAAAATAGCAGATTTTGGACTTTCCAAGGCATATATTAGCGATACACAAACTCACATATCAGCCACTGCAGCTGGAACAGCTGGTTACATGGACCCTGAGTATGTCTTTTATTTCCCAGTGTACTCTATTAGCATTTCAGTATCTTCTCCATGTAGCTTATTTCTTGAATGAGTACTAAGTGAAACAAAACTAGTAAAACTCGCCTTAATACAGGCAACATGGTTTTCTTCTCTTGCAGTTTTCTTATTCAATAAAGTTACGCTTGTCTGGTGCTGTGTTTTGTGAACGTGCATGTAGTGCAGCTGTAGTGAAGCATTGTTGCCAGCTGCTGGTATGAAGTGTCTCTTGAACTTCTTGTTGCTGTTTCTTCAGGTACTACCTCACTGGAAGGCTCACTGAGAGCAGCGATGTGTACAGCTTTGGAGTTGTTCTGCTTGAGGTAGCCACCGGCGAGCCCCCAATAGTGCCAGGCCATGGCCACATCACTTGGCGTGTTAAACAGAAGATTGCCACTGGCGACATCGGCTTAATTGCTGATATGCGACTTGAAAATGTGTATGACATCAGTTCCATGTGGAAGGTAATTGACACGGCTATGATCTGCACCGCAGATTCTGCTTCTCAAAGGCCAACGATGGCCACAGTTGTGATACAGTTGAAGGAGAGCTTGGCGTTGGAGGAAGCTCGTGAGGACAGTAGCAACAGGGCAAACCAAGGGAGTGATACAGAAGCTATGGTGTCCACATTTCGCCCATTGGCAACATGAAGCTGTCATGTACCTGGATTCGGTTCATGGTGGATGCATCTCTGCTAAAAGTCTACAGTGGGTTTTTTATGAACTCCGTGTCATGTGGAGACATCTAGTGTATAATTGCACGCTGTTCTGAATCTGCAATTGCTTGTGTGTGTAAGGACATTGAGAGCCCACGCTGGAGCACCATCACATGCTTTGCTTTTCTGTAATTCTACAGGTCTGAAAAAGGTTGTGCCCTTTCCATTCGCTAAGACGTTGGACCTATATCATTTGCTGACGTAGCTAGCCCAACGTTCGCTCCGGAAACAGGTATCTTACCAGTTAATCATAAACAGATCACTAGTCAGTGATCACCCTACAAATTCAATCAATGCCTCAGGCTGAATGGGAAGTAGTGCATGGAAATCGAACACTGCTGACTTCTGAGATTTGGCATGGTTGCCAAGCGATCTATAAAATAATATCATCAACAAAGACTTCAGAACTGAAGTACATTACAATCTGCCGTGACAAAATCTACTTAGTGCCTAGGTTTGTATTGGTTCTAACACTACGATGACAGTGTAATAACCAAACATTTCCCTTTCTACCAAGAAGCCAACCAATAAAAGAGATCTCCAGGTAAGTTTCAACAGCATTTTAACATTATCGCACATAGGAATCACCCAAATTCATTGGGCAACCGGCTCTACCAGCTTGTCCTTGCCACGTGAGGTGACGTTCTTAGCGACCCCAATAATCTCCTCCATTTGGTTGTCTACGAGCTCATTGAGCTGCTGCTCCTGTGTCTTGAGGTCTTCTGGCTGCTGCTCAACAGTTTGGTCGTCTGCGTCCCCACTCTCCTGTGTCCAATACACAGCAAAGGACTCTTCCTCATTTGAACTGTTTGGGATCTGCAATAGATGCTTCCCATTAGTTCCAGAGGCACTGCCAAGGATCTCCCCTTTGATGCGGTCATATATGCAGGTCCTGAAGTTGTCCATGTTCTTATGATCCTGAGAGTCAAGGCTTAGGAAGATAAGAATTTCCCAGCATCGGACGAACTGTTTCTTGTTGATCTTCAGCTTCTGACGGACGGTCTCCATCAGCTCAGCTGGTGGAACCATTCTCAAACTGTGAGTCCTTTTTGACAGGTTGGTCCCCTTCAGAGATGAGACAATTGCACTGAGTGCAGGTTTGATCGGATCAAACGTGAGCAGACGCAGGCAGTCAATGGATGAGCGCACATACTGCAGGTAATCAGAAGGGTCTTCTATGGTTACATCGTATATGTTCTCAGACTCTGCGATATAATTGATTGCTTCAAGAAGACGAAGACCATGGCCTTCACCCTGATAAGGTGGCAAGACAAGTATCTGAAAAATACATCATATAAGCACCTACCAGAAATTTGCTTTACTTTCCAAAAGATTTGGTTACACACCTCTGTCAATATCAGTTTAACATTTAAAAAAAAAGACAACCCATGGGTGCAAAAGCAAAAAGAAATAACCTAGTAGTGCCATGGAATAACTTCAAAGAAATGGAGAAATGGACTAGGTACTGGACACACCACATAAATGATGTAAATAGGAAGTAAAGCTCTAAGAAGGCCAACCTGGCTGATTCGTAAGCGAGTACTCTCAGGATAATGATAGAAGTTATGGACAGCTGCAAAACCTAGCAGTTCATATTTCGAAACGGACTCTTCTGTTGTCTTCTTTACTACCAGAAGCATTTCCCATCCATGTTCTCCAATATCTATAGGCGTGGAACCTAGAGTGCAATGATATAAGCAATAGAAGTCCTGAGTAAAACAGACTATTATATTTCAAAACCTTCAGTTACCTTCAACCAGAAGAAGAACAAGCGGTACCAGACGAGAATAAAGGAATGCAGCAGCACCTTGGAGTTCAACTCGAACAATCTGGGAGTTATATACAAATCAATCTCAAAACTGATGGGAACTGAGTAGGAAAACATTGTTGAACAACAGAGAACAGACTGAATGTAAATTTCCATGGATCGAACAGATTCATACTACCAGATTGCACATTCTGAATATGGAAAAATACATGTGTTTTGACAGAGTAAGTGATTGCGCTTTATATTGTTTGAGAAAATATAGTGTCATAAATTTTTAGGGTAAACATGAACAGATTTAATTGGATGAAATAAGTGCTACAAATTAAAATTACAAATGCATAGGATTATAGGAAAAAGATTACCTCAACTGCTGGATCTGATTCATATGAGCCATCATGCTTAATGGCACTACCATTTGTCACTGCAGTTCTGTAGCAGTAAGAGAAACTAAATCATGCTTCCTAAAGCAACAAACAATACTGCTGCAGCGTACTACTTCGGAAACAAGAGTACCTGATATATTCACATTCCTTCGAAAATGTATACAGAAATTCCTCTTTTTCTACCAAGTTTTCTCCAAAAATGTTCTGTTATAGAATAAACAAAGTTTAGGAGATAGGAAACATTATGCATAAAGGTTGTCTGTAGTTATATAAGAACATTGTGTACAAAACAGACCTGAAGAACAGGCTTTAGATCTGTTATTCCTTTCCCTCCCTGGAAGATATCAATAAAAATGCTTTGTCATTGACTTGAGGAAACCAGTTACAGATACTAACAAATACATGTCAACTGAAATTTTAAAATTTGCATTTCACCGCCCAGTGAACAATAGAAGCTATATTCAAATGTTACAGAAAGACATCAGAGATGAGGAATTATGGTTGGAGGTTAGAGATGGTTTCTGTGAGGTGTCATTAATACTTCGAAGAAATGGACATAAATGTAAAACAAGTCAAAGGTTACAATTACAAGGGACAAGTTTGAAAACAACAGAAGTATCAACAACTCAGTTTGGATCAGAAAGCATTTTAAAGGAGTGTCAATTACGGCTGGCAATCATACGCAGTAACTGCACATGCTAAAAGTTTTATTCAAAAAACACCTATACCCATAAAGAAGTCAAAGTTCTATACAGATGGAATGCTACAATCAAATAGGCTCATAACAACATAGTTACTTGAGTATTCTTTTATGAACTTAGTACTCACATCAGATGTTTCATCAAATGAAATATCAGCATATCCATGGAATGATTTCGCACTTATCCACACATTTATCTGTAACAAACAAACACATCAAATACAATCATGTCAAGCTCGTGGGAGAAAGGGCTGGAGTCTGTTATTTCAATAACAGTCCTTTACCTTTAGACTTTTGTAGCCATATATCTTTCCATCTTCACCAAAAAAATGGTTTAGATCAAATGGCTGAATAGAAGTGCAGTCTACAGAGCCCACCTCGTCTGGATTCCTTACTGCCATAGAACCAATGCATGGGAAAAAAAATGAGAATCTGAAGGAAACAAATTAACAGGATTATGATTCACTGAATATAAACATAAAATTTGTGAAATTGCTGGTAACTTTGAAAAACTTCAATATGTGAAAAGAGTTATAGAAGCTAGTGAGAATGTGAGGCAAAGGGACAAGCATACATAGTACATACAGAAGGGGTGTAATAGTTGCTAAGAATTGGAATTTGCAGAAGGATGCAGAAAGCAATTCCATACCTAGAAACACTTTAAAACACTCATTTGCCTCAACACCAGCATCTGCACAACAATAGGAAATAGAAAGTGAATTGACCAGTTCTCCTGTAGGATGGAAATAACCAAAATGGCTGGAAGTACAGAAATGTGCAAGGGACATCCGCACATAGGAACAAACAGCGCAATTTAACTTGTATGATTGTATCTCACAGAGGGATCCTTATGGGGCTGATGGAACCACAAAAGTCTGATGTCTCTTCAGGTTTGCAAAAGGCAAAACAGGTCTACAGTTTGAATTATGCCGAGTGCACTCCACAAACAAAGGGTAAAACGTAAGAATGAACCGAATGCAAAAGGTGGAGAGGTTCACCACTTCCCATCACATTTTAACCTGTGTGACTATCAAAATCCTCTAAAGACAGTGCATCAGGGCTTAACCAAGCAAAGAAGGGCCAGATCCAATGCTTCACAGGCAGACAATCAATTCATTACGGACAATGCACAACCTCAGTCCAGAAAACAGGGCAAAGCCTAACAATCTAGCAACTTCTTTTCCACACCCTTTGATTAACAGAGAACAAACTCTTCACGCTTCAATGTCTCAACCACCAAATTACGCAAGGCAGACACATCTAAATGAGAAGCACCACCGTCTCGGCTGCGCTCCGGCTCCGCACGCATCTCAGCGGAAGCCGCCAGACCAAAAATAAACATAAAAAATGAACACGCGCCGGTGCCCAACAAGACAGCCGCCGCATCACAACACGGCTGGGACCTGCAGCGCCGGACTCGCCGCCAGACGCACGAATCGCCGGAAATGAGAGGATCGAGTTTGGTACCGGTGCCAGAGAAGCCGACGCGGCGGCGCTTCTTGGGTTCCGTGGCGGCGGCGGCGGGATCGGTGCCCTTCTGCTTGAGCGCCATGGGCGACGGGAGGACGGGGCGCGTGCGCGGGGTCGTTGGCGAGCTAGGGTTTGGGGGGGTTTGGGGGGAGGGAGGGGAAGAGGCGGGAGGAGGAGGCGGGAAAGAAATGGGGAATCGGTGGATGCGGCCTGCTGGCGGCGCGAGATGGCAACTGGCCAATTGGGTGCTCCAAAATTAATGCGGGTGGAGAACAGGGTGAAAAAGAAGGGTTAATTTCTTTTCTTTTTTTTTTGCTGGTGGAGAAAGGGTAAAAAGGAAAAGTTGTCTATTACAAGGAAAAAAATAATGCGGGAAGAGATAAAAAGGATGAATTTTTTTTTGTTGGCATAGCATAAACAAAATAGAAAAAAATAAGAGAGAAAACTTGCGATGAATTCTTTGGTTGACAAAAGGTAAAAAAGAAAATAAATAAAAGATTTCAATTAACAAAGGCTAAAAAGGAAAACTTGCAGGCTGAATTCGAGGGTTGTCAAAGGGTTAAAAATTGAATAAATATTTGGGTTGCCAAAGACTAGAAAAGAAAACTTGCCGGGATAAATTCGCGGGTTGTCAAAGGGTGAAAAATAGGATAATTATTTGGTCAGACAAGCATAAAAATGAGAAAATTAAATTTATAGTGAATGCTTAGGTTGGCAAAGGGTGAAAGAGAAAAAAACATATTTGTGTTGGCAAAGGGTAAAAGATTGGTTAAAAATATGGATGGCAAAGGGTAAAAAATGTAAGAAAAATAAACTTGCTTGCGGTGATTCTTGTTGGGTTGGCAAAGGGTTAAAAAGTAAAAAACAAATGGACACACAAAGGGTTTGAAGAAAAAAAAAGAGTTGAGCCGGCAAAGACGAAGGTACAAAAAGAGTTGGGCTGGCAAAAGGAAATAAAAGTTAAAAAAATAAATGGATTGGCAATGCGGTGAGCGTGGATCGGAACACGCGACCTTCAGATCTTCAGCCTGACGTTCTCCCAACTGAGCTATCCCCGCTATGTGTTAAATTATATGGCTAGCTTTTATATTTATCATAAAATAATGGGATCAACTAAATGAAATCATTTGGTCCCGTACTGTATTTATACACAATTGTATTCGTATCACATGGATATGAAATAGTAGCCAAGAAATTAAATTAAGGTCCTGGCATTATGTACATTTCACTATGGATTAGTAACCAAGAAATTAAATCAAAGTCTCCGGATTTTGTGCATTTCAGTATGGATTAGAGGTAACCAGACTTTTTTAAAAGTCAAGTAACCAACCGATTAAATCATATAGTCCCATATGGTATCATAATGACGTCTATTATTGGGAACGATGGAATTAAAGATCAATGAGAATGTAGCGCAAGACTATGAAGAGCCCAAAATTGTCGCCGCGTGAGCTCCTCATCAAACTTATTACGTGTAACTGCTTCGTGCATGCAGTATACTAGTTCACAGCTCACTAAAGACTTGTAGAGTTGCAGTAGAATGATGAATCAAAGGCGTGTATGATCACTAATACACAGTCTCTCATCTCACCGATGGACCAAACGAGGACATCGGAGACGCAGTCACGCTGCAACGCTCGTGGCGCCGGGATGAAGCTGCGGTCGTGCTCGCGGGCATCCTCCAGCGCGAGGGTGTCCTTGAGCTGCGCCACCACTTCGTCCATCCTCGGCCTCCCGGCGCCAGGGGCGGATCTAGTAGTACGGGGGTATAGCTGTTCCTCCTAAAATTTTTAAAAAAACACCAAATATATATATCTTTTAATATCTTGTATATATATAATACATTTATAAAATACAATTGCTACTCTACTCAGTCATAAAACAGCCTAAACACACTACATTCGTTGATTTCTAGGTTGCATCTATATATAATCGTAACTATTTTATCATCGTTTAGTAAACTAATTATGTTATGATCATGTTGACGAATTGTATCGTTTTTATTTGTACCCCCATGATTAAAATCCTAAATCCGTCACTGCCCGGCGCCATCCTCCGCCGTGCACGCCATGGCGGTGTCGACCACCTTCCACATGGAGTTGACGTCGTAGGCGCCTCCGAACCTCGCGTCGGCGATCGAGGCGATGTCGCCGATGGAGATTCTCTGCCTCACGCGCTGGACGATGTAACCGTGGCCTGGTACCAGCGGAAGCTCGCCTGTGGCGACCTCCAGTAGCACGACTCCGAAGCCGTACACGTCGCTGCTCTCGGTGGTGAGGTAGTACCTGATGATGACAAAACAGAAGCCAAGAGCGTCAAAGATGGTCGAACAGAGCAAAAAAAAAATAAAAATAAAAAAAACAAGCCAACTCCACAACTATTGTAAATAGTTGGGATTTTATTGATTTATTAAGTAAAAAAAATAAATGGATCAAGCCTATATATATAGTGCTGTACTGTGTATAGCTAGGGAGAGACATACTCAGGGTCCATGTAACCAGTTGTGCCAGCTGTAGTGGCTGATATGTGAGTCTGAGTATCGCTAAGATTCGTCCTGCTAAGTTCCAAATCTGCAATTTAACTTGCAGATTTTGACCCAGTAGAATGTTGCTGCTCTTCACATCCCTGTGAAGTATTGGCGGGCTGCATCCATTGTGCAGATAATCCAGACCTAACAGGAATGCCAAGAGATGAAAATGAAAAAAAAATACATACCTAGTTGGTTATATGTATTTCATTTAAGAAGAATACCTTGCGCAGCTTCAAGCAAAATTCGTACGCGCGTTCCCCAGTTCATGGTTTCAACAGCAGCATTTTTACCTTAATTGCAGCAGCAGAACAGAACTATTTGTTAATATATAGCCATCACATGTCTTTTTTTTGTCAATTTGTCAGGTTTCTAGTTCTGTTTCACACTTATCTATGTTACGAATAATTAAGGCAAACCCTTTCACTTCTCTATACTTTGAGTTCTGTTTTTTTTATTTCTAACAAAAAAATACTTGTAAAAGCTGTATAAACATATTAAATGGATACTAAGTATACTTTTGTGGAACTACATTTGGATAGATATCTTTGAAATAACCAAGACAAAATATAAAAGGTATTTATAATCAAAGTTTCAAACAGCTTACTTAAAACAACCTAAAAAAGACAATTTGAGTGATTGAAGTTACTTATTGAAGACCAACCTCTGTCATCCCAAGAAAAGTCTTGATATATTATTCAAGTTTTGTCCTAAATTAGGCCTTCTTAAATAGGACCGTTCTATATAAAAATATCAATATTTATGTTATCAAATAAGTATCATTAGATTTATCATGAATCATATTTTCATAAGAGTAAAATTAACCATGAGTCCTTAAACTTTTCCGTATTCTCTTTTAGGTCCATGAACTTTCAAATTAGTGATCATGTGGGTCCTTCAATTTTTTTCAAATGGTTAATTTCAGGTGTGAATTCAGGTTCATGATTGGACCGGCCTAGAGAGTAAACTTAAAATGAACCACTTGAAAAAGTTGAAGGACCAAGATGATCACTGTGAGAGTTCATGGCCCCATATGAGAATGTGGGAAAAATTTAGAGACCCACGATGCATTTCACTACTCTTTTGATAATATATACCAATTGGGTCCAATAAATTTTGGCAATCTCTTCTTATTTAGAAACTAGGTCAAATTTTAAATAATTTAACTTGGGACAGCTAGAACATCATGTTTTTTTTAGATGCAGATAGTATGAAATAGTTTAAGCATTCAAACAAGTTAGGAAGATCGACAAACCTCTCAGACGATCATAAAGATTTCCTTGAGACATATACTCATAAACAAGGGCTAAATGATTTTCCTCCCAGCAGTAACCAACCAAACAAACTATATTCCTGTGATGCACCTTTACCAAGCTCTGAACCTATGTCACAAAATTGCAAACGTAGGAAACATATATTAACTTCCATATAATAAGCTGCTTGTGTGTTGTGACTCGCATGCGCTTCATGCAAAAATACATTTCATGAATACTTAAGTGGCTGAAAATTTGGTACCTCAGCTAAAAATTCATCTAGCCCGTGTGATGATGACTCGGAACGCATCTTGGCAGCAACCTCAGTACCATCTTCTAACTGGCCAAAATACACAAGTCCAAAACCTCCTTGTCCTATGAGCCGTTTGAAATTATCAGTAAATTTCTCCAACTCCATATACGTGAACCTCCTACTCTCAGCATCTTGCAGGTGATTCCCTTGACCTTTTAAACTTCTTGGACCATTATTCAGTTGTATATTTACTATGTGATCTTCACCTATATAAACCGGTTGCACAAGTATGAGATATATATAACAGAAATACTAAGTACAATATATTGAAAATATACTTGCATGGCAGGTGATTTCTCTAGACTTCTAGAGCTAAAGGATGCACACTGTACCATTAGGCTTTCTTTTTCCTCTCCGAATGACATATGCAAGAAATGCTGCCACAACCAGTACAGGGACCACAACTGAAGTAACCAATGCCACTTTTTTTCTTGATGGACTTGTTGTTTTATTGCACATACTTATATTGGAATCATATCTGAAATACATCACAGAAAATAAACATAGTATTCAAAATTCACAAGTATTCAAAAACATAGTATTTTAAAAAGAAACATCGAAGAAGAAAACCACAACCTGAAGATGAGTGGTCCGGTGTAATTTGTGCATAGGAAGTTGCCACTTAGATGGTTGCCAGATAAATTTCTGTAGAAAGTGAAAGGAACTGGTTAAAGTCCCTGCTAGCTTAGCTAGGTAATAATTGGTACTCCCTTCATCCCAAATTATAAGTCATTAATTTCAACTTTCTTGAAGCGTTAAATTTCGATCAAACTTGAGATATTTTGATTCTTCAAAGTTAGAATAACTTATAATTTGGAATAAAGAGAGTAAGAAACAAATATATCCCACTTATTAGGCACTTACAAAACTCGTAGGGAGGACAGAGTTGGTAGGGAATCAGGTATTGATCCGCTTAAGTTGTTTTTGGACAAATTCCTAAAACATTTATACACAATTATCGAAGAAGGAATAACCTACCACAAGGAGTAGTGTGGGGTTTTCTTCAATGGTGGCATCGGGAGATGCCGACCACACCACCGCCGAGACCCACGGTCCTCTCTACCTCTGTGTTCTTCCTAGCCACAGCTACTCCCTCTACTATCCCTTGTGCACACCTCCTCACCGGTGCCGTAATAGCAATAAGCTTACAGAATTCATTGCGAAGATATATACATTTTCTAGTTTTGATATAGTTTGGTACTTTCTCACTAATGCTTATTATTAGATGCACAACGGGGTTTGCATTCATCGGTAAACTTCTGAGAAATAAGATCTATAGAAGGCCGAGGACATGGCAGGTCATGTAGGACTTACAAATTCTCGAGTGCTGTGAGCAATGTAAAAGTTGTAGATAAAACACCACGCAAGTTGGTACTGGAGAGATCTCTGCATTGCAATTTCAAATCCATCATTTAGATAGGACGCACCAATAATAAGCTGGACAAAATTACTAGAAGAAAGAATATGCAAGAACTTCACAGCATTTGCTTTTGTATATATACTCACAGTGATGTTATCCTCGTCGTGTTACCACTTGTATTGCTGCACTTCACGCCGTCCCAGGCACATGTGGTTGGGAAACATGGGTCACCGATCCAGTTTTTCTTCACGCCATACTCGAATTTGATAGCCATGATGGCGTTAACTAGCGTACAAGTACGATAAGAATGTATGTTTGGCAAATTAAATAAAAGAGCATACTAGCAAAAGAGACCCGAAACCATTTTGTATGAGAATGCTGAAAGCAAAGGGAAAAAATGTCTTCTTCTGGCTCTTTCAAAAAGCTGTTGTAGACAAGGTACTCTATCAAAGAACCAAACGTTTTTGGATCATCTAAAGGACTTCAACTGCTTTAGCTAGGGAAGCTATTTCTTAAGAGAAGTCAAAGCCAAAACTATTTCGGAGAAGCTAGATCTCTACCAAACGTGTCCTAAAATAGTGCCTTCAATGATGTCTACTTTATTTTAAAGAAAAATAACAACGGCTCCTTATTTCACTGAGTTCGCCATGGCCGGGCAGTGGTGACGGAGGTTAGGGTTTCCAATTGTCTAGGGGAGGGCGGTGGGGGTAGTGAAGCAACAGTGCGCCTAGCTGCTGGTGGGAGATATATGGTTGGGCATAGTCGGCGGTGGGGGCGAGGGCAAGGAATTGCCCGATTAAGATTAGGGAACACGGGACGGTGATGTCAAGGGCGGGCGACAGGCTGGGAGGCGATGGCGGAACAGGTGGTAGATGAGGCGGTGGAGGGAGGAGGAAGATAGGAAGATAGGTATATATAGAGAGAGAGAGGAGAGAAGACGGGGTGGGGGGAGAACTCACAGTCATCGGGGAATGTCGTCGGAGTATCAAAGGCTAAGAGAGTGTAAATCTCTATAGCATTCAACATGGGAGGCAGCACAGAGTCAGCTGCGGCAATGAGAGTGATGTTGTACTTGCCGTCGATAGCTTTGTACCACTCGGAATTAGACACAGTAGAAGATGCCAGATACTGTGGGTTGTAAGGCTTGTCGCTCAACCCCAACCGATTGCCATTCAAGTAGACATCAAAGTGCCGAATCTGGGTGTTCTGGAAGTCGGCAAAGTGCAGGAACACCATGAAGGAGTATGCAGGCTTGTTTGCCTCCTGCCATCTGTAACTGAGTGTTGTGCCGTTGTCACTTGTTGTAACCGCCGTCTGGAGAACAACCTGAGGCTCGACGAATTTTGGGTCTGGCTGGATCTGGATGCTGGTCTGCTCATCAGTCGACAGGTTCCTCCACTTTGGGCCGACGCTATGCCACCAGTAACGGTCGTATGAGTCTTCAGGAAACCTTGTTGAAACCGGTAGAAAATGATTAGCCGTTGTACAATATTACAATAAAAGAGACACACATATACTGTACACATAGCCAAGTTTACAATAAAAGAGACACATATTTAATTGTAATTTATTCTGTATATGTATATGTATATGTATATGTATATGTATATGTATATGTAT
>CM041630.1:39449621-39460632 GCA_023333625.1 Bothriochloa decipiens | reverse complement strand
TATGTATATGTATATGTATATGTATATGTATATGTATATGTATATGTGTATGTGTATGTGTATGTGTATGTGTATGAGTATGTGTATGTGTATGTATATGTATATCTCCAAGTTTTTTTTTCATCAAACATAATGTAAAGCAAACTGAGCATAATTAGTTGTTGGCTAGATTCTCTGTGACGGAAAGCCTATTTGCTTATTCTATCAGCATTTATCAGCTAGTCGTGCAGTAGTATTTTTTTCCTAACAACAAATCAGCATCAGCCAGAATCAGACAGCCAAAAACAATACAGAATTTAAGTCATCAACTTAACACACAGGTGTCATATTTTTCATTGATTATTTCAAGATTTATTGACATTATTTTTATTGGTCGATGATGTATTTGGTTTCGTAAAAACTATGGTAGACATTATAGAGTATATCTATGTGTGTGTTGCATAGAAAATGAATGAAGAGGGATCGTGCAAAAGGAAATTAATTAATTATGATTAGTTTTAGGTATTAACAAATACTAATTTCTAGTAATAATATTTATATTCTATAAGGTTCTAGCACATACAAAAGCACGAGTTGATGGACTCATAACTAAAACTATGATTGTGAGTACAGTTGTCATTGCTATAGAATTAGCAACTTAAAAACCTTGTGTTGCCTATAGAATAATTTTAAGATTTTATGTAAATGAATAAATGGACGAGACAGTCAATATCACGAGTCACGACCTAGGTTTTCATTATCGGAAATAAAATTTATTGGAGGTCATGGATAAATAGGATAAACAGGATGTATCGAACTAAATTTTAAAAAGATCAAATAGTTTTGAAAAAAATCATAAATTTAACTTGAAATTATTTCTGAGTGTTAAACATCACTTATTCACAAATAAAAATAAGAATAAAACACTAAGTGATGGATCATCGCGTGCTTGAATTTGGGCAATTTGTGTGGAGTAAGAAAAACAAGAAAAATTTGGCCGATACCAAATTTTATTAGACCCTGTGGATAGACGGAATTTTTTGCGATTTTGAGCGATAAAAAAACCATGGTCACGACATTATTATACTTTCTAACCCTAATGACCCTTTCAAACCCCAAAATTCCAACCTCTAATGTGCCAACAGGAGTTGTTTGGTAATTCCTCGACCTCGGGTCGGCAATAGCGGCCACAGCGGTCTCCTCCACAACAGGATGTCGCATGCTCGCTCTAACCTCCCCTCCACTCCTGCTGAACATGTCCTTCGTTGGCGCCTTGCGCAACAGCTCCAAAGACCGTCGTGCCGAGACCTAGGGTCGTTAATCACCACGTTTGATCACAACACCGCCGACACCATGCTGAAGACCGCTCGCGCTCTGACCCGCCGACACCAGACCACCCTCGCTGGAGCTCGCTGGCATCTAGGGCACCCACACCACCAAAGTACCAATGGCCATCGATTCTCCGTCCCCTTCAGGTGCTGAAGGTAGGAGACAAAGCTAACGACTAGGGGTCCACTAGGAAGTGACAGGGTGGATCAGTGGGGCCTCGTTGTCAAAGAGGGAAAGAGAGGTGACATCAAGGACATTTCCCGTGTCCATGCTGACTGGACGCCATTGTGTTAGGCAGATGTGGCGTGTCACATGTGCAGAAGTGACAAATTTGATGTTAAAACTTCTCTCGTCTGGTAAAATTTTTAGAGGCATTCTAAAGATGATATTTAGATGAGCGCTACTTTTAATAATTGTAAATATGTAAATTTCAGGAGTTGCGAGGAATGCCTACCGGGTAATTGCAGATTCACCGCCCATGTTCCTCCTCCGAAACATGGACATGGTCTGGTTGGCCGCGAGGGGCGGGTACATGGCGCCGCCGAGTTGCCTCAGCTCCAGTACGGACAGGAAGGGCGCGCCATGGCCAGTGTTGAGCAAGCACACCGGGACCCAGCTTGCCCACGCAACGAAGAGCACCTCGTACACCTCGTCGTCGGCAAAGTGTCCCTTTAGTTGGCCCCCAGGTACACATCGAACTCCATGGACGAGCTGTCGTTCCTGCCGTCGTGGTTGCCGTACGCCGCATCCAGCTTGACTAGGTACTTGGTGCCGACCTCCGTGGGCAGCGCGTAGCAGTTCCGCACCCCGGACGGGAAGCTCCTGACGGTCTGGTATGGCCGTCGCCAGCTCTCGTACTGCGGGGCCACCCTGAGATTCTCGCCGGCGTCAGTGTACGCGCCGTCGGAGACGTAGAAGATGCCGTACTTTGGGTCCTTGTAGCCGCTGTACTTGTCGTCCAGGCCGCAGTCGATGCTGAGGAAACCTGCATATATATGCATGCGTACTTCACTCCTATTTAGCAATACATGATATATTCTTAATTTCGATATCCAAAAACCAAGTGTGATGAATGATTTAACCTGGCTGGCCGACGACATGAATCTCTAGGGTGCTTATTTGCATTGCAGCAAGTAAAACCAAGAACACCATTGTCGAATACAGATCCATGGATCGAGGTCGGCGATGAGCACCAGCTGGGCCGCCGGGGGGTCGTTACTCTGCAATGCCTGTGCCAGTGTCGAACTAGCGACGACTCCGGGTGGTCCGTATATATGTGAATAAATTGGTCGTCGACAAATTAAACGCATGCAGACTTCCGGTCGTGAGTCGTCGTGACGACTGGGACATTTGAAGCTGATGATGCGCTGGGCCCAAGCGGGGCATGTCGTCATGTGCATGCAACGCAACCCGTGTGGAACGGCATGGTCGTCGCTTCTGCTTCTCCCCTGCTCACTACTCTGCTCGCGCTTGGTGCTTCACAGCTGCTCCCCTAGTGCCCTTTAGGCTAATCTCAATGCACCGTTTCATGTCCCGGTTTTCAAAAACACGAAACGGTAAATAAAACGGGTATCTCTCTCAATGCATTATTTCGTTGTACGGTTTCACTTCCTATTTTACCTATCATGGGTCCCACCGTCTCTTCTCCTCTCTGTTCCCCACAAGAAGCATGACAGATTGAGCACACGAAGCCCAGCTCGCGGCGAAGTGAGTGCACGATGGAGTGAGCCCACGAGGTCGGCGGCCCCCGCGCGGCACAAGCGCACAGCAGAGCCCCCACGCGGCGGCAATGGAGACCGCGCGCGACGGCGTGGCCTGAGGACGGTGGAGCTCGCGTTGCATCCACGGCGGGCGGTGCCCTCTCGTCGCGGAGCTTGCGCAGGTGCCCATGCCCGCGGAGTCGGAGGACGGCGGCGCGTCGCTGGCCCCGTCCCGGCGGCACTCCGCCTCGCGGCACCCACGACGGAAGTGGCGCCGCGACGGAGCGCGTGGCCGGCCTCGCCCTCGCGGTGGACCACGCGCAACGGTCTCGCGACGAAGGCGCTCGCGTTGGCAGCCTCTCATGATGGCGGGGAGACGGAGTTGCGGCGGGGGACGGCGGAATCGCGATGGAATTGACGCGAGGCGGAGTCCCGCGGCGACGACGCACTCCCGCGACGGAGGGGCGCTCGCGGCGGTGCGATGGAGCCGTGCGACGCTTGCGGTGGCGCGACTAGAGGCTCACGACGCTTGTGGCTCGTGGGCGCTTGTGGCTCGCAGCGGAGGAGTCCGTGCTCCCGCTCCAGGCGCTGACGACGAGCGCGGCGGGGGCAAGGTGGAGGCGCGCACTACTTCCTCTGTGAAACGCGAGGCTCTCAGTGTGGTTTCATGCGGGTTTCGCCGTTTTGGAAACATCGCCCAGGTAGTGTCGTGGGGATGAAATGATCTCATTTTCTTTCCTACTCGTTTCATGCAAAAATAACCAAACTGCTGATGTGGCGGCCAATTTAATGTGCATGACTTGCACGTGAAACCCCCACTGAGACTGGCCTTACTAAACCTTGTTCAGGAAAATACCTGGACTGAAAAGAATTTATAAGCCAACGTGATAAGCCATCTATCTTAATTAGGAAAGTTTGGGTTTAATTTTCTTCCAAAACGAAATTGCAGAACTACGCTTCGCTACTCTAGAGCATATTTACAGTATATCGAGAAAACTCGATCCCCTCTTAAGATAAAAAAAAAACTTGACCTGCGGGGGGTAAGACGGCCCCCGGGCATTACACGATAGAGAAGACTTCTCACGCAAGTCAAGAAAACCCCCGAACCCCGGTCCCGCCCTGACAGTGGAGTCGTTACCCTGTGAGACGGGGCCGACAAACGCAAGTGTTTTGGCACACGGGACCGGCGAGGGGATTTTTTTACCCTTAGCCTGAAATTCGCCTCACCCGGGGTTCGAACTCAGGACCTGAGGGGTGCCACCGGAATGACTTGACCATTAGGCCGAGCATCCTTTGGCATCTCCTCTTAAGATAAACTAGTGCTAAGGGGAAATTGGCGTAAAAAAAAACCTAGCTAAACAGACCTTTTTCTTTTTTTTTCCGCAATGTCTTAAAATTTAAAACTCCCCGCGATCCCTCAAAGAGAAGGAAAGAATCAGGCTATCAGAGATTTTCTCGATCCCTCAAAGAAAAGGAAGAATCAGACCATCAGAGATTTTTCTCAATCCCCTTTTCCTTCCTCCTCTCGTTAACCTCTAGGGCAGTCGCTACTGCACCGGGAAGGTTACCCCCTCCATATTGTGTCTCGCACCACCCGCGCTAAGAGGTCTGCGCCACCACCTCTAGCCCCGTGTCCCGACCTCAGCCCGCCCTCGTGTCTCACCGTCCCGTCGCTGCTTGGTGACCTACGCTACGCTGGCGGGCCACGGCCTCCCTTGCATTGCCGCTATCAAGACAGCGAAACGAGAGAACAAACGAAGAGGTGTTTATTTACATCACACTGGGTGTAGAGCCCACTTAACAAAGGGGATTACATTTTCTAGATCTGCTACAATAGCTTTCCATGTACAGCCCACTTAACGAAGGGGACTACGTTTTCTAGATCTGCTGCAATAGCTTTCCTCTATAAGACGCTTTTACTAGTTTGTTCCTAGTTTCCTACAACTAGGCTTATCTTCGCATGGCAGCGATTAGCGAGAGGTGGGTCAACCAAAAGTCAAGCCGCCATGTTGGAGGGTGGGAGAAAAGGAGGCCACATCCACCGTGCTGGACACGCGTGATGAGACACAACTTGTCGGCGACAGGCGACTGCATGGTCAAGGTGTCGGAGCAATCATCAGTACTCGGAATTAAACAACGAGTGCGACCTTGGTCAAGAAAGCAAAGAAAAAAAATACAGGTACTACTCACATTACTATCCAAATCTACAGTTCGGACGTTGCCCACCAAACAAAATCCTCAGGATGTGCGCGTTCATTGGGTTCCGGACGTACATCATTTTCCTCCCGTCTTATTTTCTTCCTCCCCATCTCTTGATTCTATTCCCACTCCCGCTTTGGCTGGCGGTGTGGACGCCTACAATCGAGCCGTCCACAGAAGCTGTTTCTACCCCTTTCTAACTCTTGCGTCCGTTGCCTCCATCGCTACCCTTGTCGATCACCCAAATCTACCCGCCTAGCATTGTGGATTGAGGTGAATGAGTAAATCCAAAAACATCCAAACAAGTCCTAATTTGTATCTGATTCGCTTTGTGTTTTTCTTGTTTTTTACTCGTTTTGTTTGCATGGGAAACAGAAGAGTACGGCGTCCATTTATACTTGGTGCAGATGCTGGGGAAAGGAAAGAAGAAATCCTTTACTCTCGCTCTAAAAGGCTCCCTCGCTAGGGGTTTTGCACACGTTATGGATTCACGCCAAGCCCTGAGCCCTGAAACTGTCTGAATCTCTTGAGGATCATGTGTGTTGGTTGGATTGGAAGTGGAAGGATTGCTGACGATAAGCTGTACCTTTATACGGCCTCGACATGCTGCCAACAAAACAAATCTGCTGTCTACTCTGCACAGTTTTTGCCCCTTGTTGGTAAGCATTTAAAATTTTTCAAATAATATATAGACAAAATGACTTTACTGTAGCTTAAATTTAATTAAAAATCTTACTATGGGAATCTCACCTACAGTCTTCAGCCGAAAAAAAAACAAACAAATGCGAAATAAGTAATAATGGGGGAAATATTTTTTTTTACAACAATGGGGAAAAACATTGGAAACGTGTTGTGGAGCAGAGAAGCAGCACCAGCAAGAACCAAACTGGACACTGAGATGATGTGCAGCTTCACCTCGCCGACGGACCAAACCCGGACGCGGACATCATCAAGGCCTCGCTATCGCTGGCGGCGATGCTCGCCGGGACGCTGTGGTCGTCGTCGTTGTCGCGAGCATACTCCAGCGCGAGGCTGTCCTTGAGCTGCGCCACCACTTCGGCCATCGTCGGCCGCCCGGCGCCGCTCTCCGCCGTGCACGCCATGGCGGTGTCGACCACCTTCCACATGGAATTGACGTCGTAGGCGCCTCCGAGCCTCGGGTCGGCGACCGAGCCGATGTCGCCGGTGGCGGCGACCCTCTGTTTGACGCGCTGGACGATGTGGCCCGGGCCTGGCACCAGCGGAGGCCCCCCGGTGGCTGCCTCGAGTAGGACCACTCCGAAGCTGTACACGTCGCTGCTCTCGGTTAGCCTTCCGGTGAAGTAGTACCTGCGAGAAACGGTAATAGCCAAGGACATCAAAAGGAAATCCTCATGTTGTTAAATCTAAAGGTCACAAGACAAGTGTTGTAATATTGCAAATTTCAACATTTTATTTTACTTGTCATTTTTTTTGATAAAATTTTACTTGTCATTGAAATACAAGCAAACAAGGAATGAAAGTATCAAGTACTCGGCTATATTCTGGCTGAAATGGAGTACAAAATTTGCAAACATATGGTTTTCACATAACCATTGTGGAACATCCTTACTGTGTGATGAACGATTATCAACATGCCAAAATTTTGATGTGTGGTTGATTCGGTGGTTCTACTGATCCCCTGGCACAAGGTTATGTGTCGAAACGGTGTCTCTTGGCTCGTGATTTGTAGGTGTGGAGTCCGGATGCGGTGGCAGCGGTCGGAAGAAGGTCAAGTAGGACGTGTCGTGCTGACGGACCTGATGCAGTGAAAGACAGACGCTAGGCTTGGACTGACGGACCAGACGGCCGCGTGGCCAGCCTCGGTGGCTGACGCTTGGGACATCGACAAGCGTGAATGTACACGGGGAGGGGGGGACACGTACGGGCTACGCTACTCGCGAGGAGGTTTGGTTATTTGTCCTCAAAACCATCGGCGGGGGACGCGTACGGGCTACGCTACTCGCGGGCGGCTTGGTGGTTTGGCCTCAAAACCATCGGCGACGGTTTGGTGGTTTGCCCTCAAAACCATCGGCGTCGGGTTTCGCGGGTTTGTGCCTCAAAACCCGGGCGGAGGTCCTGATGCGGATGGACGGCACGTGGTGGCATCGGTGAGATCGCTTCGGAGCGAGGCTACCGGTGAGGAGGCGCGGTGGCCGTCGGATCAGAAAATCTAGAGTTAGACCATAGTGCCCCTAGCTAGGTGGTTCGCTCTAGTAAATATCTAGGAGCAGAAGTGGAATTGTGTAATAAGTCTATAAATAAGAGAGGACTGCCTCCACTCAGTCTCACCTCTCCCATTTCAGTGTTAGGGTTTTCCAGTCTCTAGTCTTCCAGAGTGTGTGAGGTCCACTGCAACTTTGTAGTGATTTGTTCGTGGGAAGAGCACCCCCTAGTGTGCTCGTGTCCTCTGGGCTTTTACCTCCATGTAAATCTCGTGATGGATTTGTGTTTTTGTTGTTCTTGAGTTATTCATCTAGTGTTCCTCTCCCCTCTCTAATTTTGTGGTCGAATTTTTTTGATTTTGCACCATTTGAGTCCGTTTTTCTTGTGTTGATTCAAGCTATGATGTGAGAGGATCAATCCCACCGAAGGGTTTGAGCTAATTCCTCACGAGCAAGTAGATCAGAGAGATTTTATGTTCATAGCGAGTTCTTGATGAGTTTTCACCCCTTTTTTGATTTCTCTTGATTTGTATTAAATTGGGCCATGACCTTTTAGAGGTAGCTTCCCTATTGCCTTGTGAACCTACAGTTAAAATTTTGTGGCAATCGGAGTTGATTTGACCGAGAAATCGAATTTTCCTTGTTTCGGACGATTTCCGCGCGATTCTGTTCGTGCTATTTTTTGACCTGTGGACAGTCCGCCTCTTTGAGGCCGGACAGTCCGCAAGTCAAGTTTTGGTGCATTTCGATCACGTTCTGGGTCTGAAGATTGGTCCACTACTTTTGACCCGCGGACAGTCCGCACCTGGGGGCCCGGACAGTCCGCCCTTGTGCCAAAATGCTGATTTCGCTCATTCTGGGCATGAAGTTTGGTCCACTCCTTCTGACCTACGGACAGTCCGAACTAGGGGGTCCGGACAGTCCGCCCCTGTGCTGGAAAGGCTATTTCCGCTTGTTTTGATCTGCTCTTGTTTTCATCTTCTTTCGTGGGTTTTCCTTTGTGCCTAAGACTTCGCGTAGGATATCTTGCTACCCGTTAGCACGTGTATCACTCGCATATTATAAGGTTTTGCTCTTGGGGTAGTTTGCCGAGCCGAGGATCTAAAAAATTCGAAAGAATTTTTGAGGCTCCCATTCACCTCCCCTCTGATCGTCTTTCCGGTCCTTCAAAATTAAATGTTATAACATACACAGAGAGAAGAGACATACTCTGGGTCCATGTAACCAGCCGTGCCAGCTGCCATGGCTGAAATGTGAGTATGCCCATTGCTAATATATGTTTTGCTAAGTCCCAAATCCGCTATTTTAGCCTGCAGATTCTGACTCAGCAGTATGTTGCTGCTCTTCACGTCCCGGTGAATTATTGGTCGGATGCATCCTTTGTGCAAATAATCCAGACCTACAACAGGAATAATGCCAGGAGATCAAAATGGAAAAGAACAAATGGCAGATTTGCTTTGAAAGAAATGGCATATATCATATATGCGTTTTTCAATGGTTCATACCTTGTGCAGCTTCGAGCACTATTCGTACATGTGTTCCCCAGCTCAAGGCTTCAGCAGCAGCGATTTTACCTTCATTGTATTAACAGAGAACAACTGTGTTATAACAACGTCATATGTCAAGTTCAGAATTGTCGCAAAACAAAAATATCAAGTTCAGAAGATATTACAGGTTCCATTTTAAAACAGTACAATAGTTGTTCACTTCTTTATCAATATAGTTCCACTTATTTGGAAATAAATGAGGCTTTAAAATTTGAATGGTCAAACTTGACCAGTAATGTACACAAAAATATTTTAATGGACACATGAAAAGTAATATAATTAGATTTGTTATAAGAAAAACTACCATAAGATAAAATGTTACACTAGGATTGACAAATAAGCTATTAGGAAGTCAAACCTCTCAGATGATCATAAAGATTGCCTTGAGACATGTACTCATAAACAAGTGCTAGATGATCCTTCTCCCAGCAGTAACCAACCAAAGAAACGATATTCCTGTGATGCACCTTTGTCAAGCTCTGAACCTATGTAACCAGATGACAAAAATTGGAAAGATATATTAGCTGCCATATAAGCTCCTTATGGCTGTGGCTCATGCAGTTAATTCACATGCTTGCCATGCATTTTCTAATGTGTCATGACATATGAATAATTCATGCTGACAAAAAATATCGTACCTCAGCAAAAAATTCATCTAGCCCATGTGATGAAGACTCGGAACGCATCTTGACAGCGATCTCAGTACCATCTTCTAAATGGCCAAAATAGACGGCTCCAAAGCCCCCTTGTCCTAGGAACTGTTTAAAATTATCAGTGAACTTTTCCAGCTCGCTATATGTGAACCTCCTATTGTCGTTATCTTGTAGGTGATCCCCTTGACTTGTTCTACTTCTTGGAGCAATCTCGAGTTCTGCATTTCTTGTGTGAGAGTCTACAGAAACTGGTTGTGCAAGTATAACATAAGAATAATAAATTGAAAACACACATATATATATTAGGATAGAGCGACAGGATGATGCACACCAGTAGACTTCCTTTTTGCTCTATAGATGAAACATGCAAGAACAATGGCAGATACAACCAGCACAGCGACCACAACTGAAGTAACTAAGATAACAGTGCTTTTCCTTGATGCAGTTATCTTTTTGTTGCACGTACTTTTACTAGAATCATGTCTGAAATACAGAAGACAACAAGGTCAGAGTTTACTCTGGGAGGGGAGTTGTCTTTCATTGCTCTCTTGGTTAGAGATCCTAGAAACAGATATACCATCCAAGGGTTCACAAGCATATTAATGGGAAAAAGAAACATCAAGAAGAAAATCAAAACCTGAAAGTAAGTGGCCCAGTGTAATTTTTACATAGGGAGTCGTCACTGAGCTGGTTGCCAGATACATTTCTATAGAAAGTGCAATGTGATTAGTAAAGTCCTTGGATTTGTTTTGCAATAACTATATACTTACAGAGCTCTTAGGGAAGTCAAACTTGGTATGGAATCAGGTATTGAGCCGCTTAAGTTGTTGTAAGATAAATCCCTGAAACATTTGCACAGTGTGAGCAAGCAGGGTTCAAAATTTCCGGTTCAGCCATTGAGAATTTGACATAGTAGTCGATTCAAACTCCATACCTGATTGAAACTCTATATGAAGGGAATTTTTAAAAAAAAATCTAGGTTTTACCATTCCATTGCATGATTTATGATATATCAAGGTAATGTTAGGAAACAAAAGCCTTATTAGAATTCAGCCATTGGGAACATGATCCTCATCAAAAGATTTTCTAATTGCACCATGCCCATTTATATTTGATGGAGCCGTTTGATCAAAGCTATACAGGAAGGTAAATTAAACATTGTAAACTTTAACCAGAGAGAGTGACTTAATTTATTAATTTGGAAAGATGACAATGCAGTTATGCCAAACATGCATCATGCATGCTGTAAAAAAACAGAGAAGAGGCTCTCCTAAAATAGCCTCATCCATTGTATGCTTACTGCAGATTTGAGAACCAAACAAAACATCTCACATACATGCAACAAAATGAGGTGTAGGAATGTCATATCTCCTCAGTCCTCACTCCTCAGTATAGAAACTCAGGGATACTGTTGTATGGTA
>CM041630.1:39402487-39449611 GCA_023333625.1 Bothriochloa decipiens | reverse complement strand
ACATAAATATAAATAATCGAAGCAGAGGACATTAGTCTGTTAGATAGCACTTACAAATTCTGGAGTGCCGTGAGGAGCGCAAAATTCTTAGATACTGAACCATGCAAATTGCTACTGGATAGATTTCTGCATAAGAATTTGCAAATCAACATAAATCAAATGCAGTAATCATACACTGACACAATTTTTTTTATGAAACATACATTGACACAATTAATATCATGGTGTAGAACTTGTTAAATAATGTTCCAGATACTCACAATGATGTTATCCTCGTAGTGTTACCAATTGTATTGCCGCATTTCACGCCCTCCCAAGTATACTGGGTTGGGAAACATGGATCACCCATCCAGTTTTTCTTGATTCCGTACTCCTTTTTGATAGCCATGATGGCATCAACTAGCATTCAAAAAGCAAAAATGGTCATGACTATGTTTATGGACCGGGTGTTCGCCTAGACACATGACATGACTTATGTAACCAATTTGGCTTTGTTTGGATATATAGTCGGATTCGCATTGATCTACGTGTTGAGGTGGATTAAAGTGAAATTTAGTTCAAGTTCCACCCAATCTATGTAGATTGAGGTGAATCCGATAACACCAAACAAGGCCTTAGTAAATATCCTGGCTTCATCCGTAGACCCAGTTCAGTTCCATGGACCATACCTTAAGTGACATTTAATCGAGCACGTTAAGGTATGGCGCATCAGGTGGGCCGTGGGCGTTGCGATCGGATAGACAAATAAACAATAAATAAATACGAGGAGGACGTGCTTACAGTCACTTGGGAGTGTCGTCAGGCTCCTGTATGGAACGACGAAGTAGATCTCCAGCGCGTTGATCATCGGAGGTGTTGGTCGCAGCAAGAGTGATGTTGTACCTGCCGTCGGTGGCCTTATACTGTGGGGTGTATACTGTGTGCGAAGTCATGTACGGGGGCCTGAACAACTTGAGCTCCGGCCCCGACGGATCATTCTCGTTGATGTAGATATTAAACTCTCGAAGCTGGGTGTTCTGGAAGTCGGCGAAGTGCAGGAACACCACATACGAGTAGTCATTGCCTGGCCACGTTAAGGCGGTGAGCGACGTGTCGTTGCCCGCTGCCTCGACGGCCGTCTGCAGAACTACCGACGGCGCTGGCGGGCTCGTGTCCACCTTAATGGGCCCTGGAGACGTTCTGTTCGTCCATTGCGGGCTAGGAGTCTCCATCGGCCACCACAAACGGTCGTAGACATCGTCATGATACCTTCACAAACAAGATCATCAACAAATTCTCAAAAAAAAAAAGATCATTAACATAAAAAAGGTAAAACAAAAACACAATACCACCAGAAGAGAATGTACTCTCGGATTTTATATTTTATTTATGCAATGTCTTTTTGGTCATTAATTTTCCTTTGAACTATCGACTTCAGGAGGTATACAAAATTATACACTATATAGAGGTTCTCAATTTAGTATTTCTTGTTCCTTCCTAAAATACTTCCACTATTCTAAGATTACAATTCTTTTGACTATAGATGTATACTTAGTACATATACAACATATCTAGAAACATAGTGAAATTACATAAAAAAACATATATATTAAAACCGATGTTCGTAGAAAAACCAACGTGTCTTATAATTTTGAATGAGGGAGTACAAGATAGCTAATTAACCTTAGGACTTAATAAGGAGTCTAGTAAAGTACTAACTTGCCCTCACTAGTTAGTTTGGTTGTTAACCTGACGGATCATTCTCAAATTGAGACGGGAAACGGATTCCATGAATTCTTCTTCCCAAACTTAAATAAAGTTATATATACTTTCTTACGTAAGCCTAAATGCTTTGTCGTCATCAGGCCTAACCGCCAAACCAATAAAAAAAAAAAAAGTCATGTCGTTAATCCCCAACGGGCCGATATAACGTACCGTGTCACTGAAACGGCTCCCCCCATGTTTAGCCGTTTGTACATGGATAGCATGAGTCCAGGTGCCACCTGCGGATAGAGGTCGTCTCCGAGCGGCCGGAGCTCCAAGACAGACACGAACGGTGTGCCGTGGCCGGTGTTCACCAGGCACCACGGCGCGCTGAATGCCCAAGCGACGAAGATCGCCTCGTACGCGTAGCTGATCGTCGCATCCGGTTGGACGGTTGCCCAGTAGTTGGCCCCCAGGTGCAGGTCGAACTGCGGCGACGACGAGGTGCTGTTCTTGCCGTCGTAGTTGCCGTACGCGAACTCCGCCCGCACCAGATATTTCTTGCCGGCGACGGTGGGGAGTGCCGAGTGCGTAGCAGTTCCGCTCGCCGGACGGGAAGCTCCTTAGCGTCTGAAGAGTTGTGTAGCCGGAGCGCCCGAGGAAGCCGGGGGCTACCCGGTTCTCGCCGGCGTCCACGTAGGGGCCGTCGGGGACGTAGTCGATGCCTGTCGTGCTGTCCGGGTAGCCCCCCGAGTTGTTGGCATCCAGGCCGCAGTCGATGCTCAGGAAGCCTGCAAATTTAAACGCACAGGCACACGATCGACGATCGAGCTTAAATATTTAATATACATATACGTATACATATACTGTATGTATATGTATACATATACATATACATATACATATACATATACGTATATGTATACATATACATATACGTATACATATACATATATGTATACGTATACGTATACATATACATATACATATACATATACGTATACATATACATATACATATACATATACATATACATATACATATACATATACATATACATATACATATACATATACATATACATATACATATACATATACATATACATATACATATTTCTCTCTCTGCGCGAATTAAAGCAAGCGATGAGAAGAGAGGAGAAATGAACGATGAGAAGAGAGGAGAGAATGAACTGAAACCTGCTTGCCCGACGACATGCACCGGCGGGGCGGCTAACACCAAGAATGCAGCGAACAAAACCAAGAAGGGCGCCATTGATGAGACACGCGACGACAACGCCAACGATACCCTAGCTAGCTACCTGCCGGCTTGCTTCTGCTAATTTGATTGCGATTAACGGCGATCGCTAACATGCATTTATATCCCCTCCGTTCGTAAATTATGTAATTTTTTAATAAGATGGTATATACCCAACCTACTACTGCTGACCACTGGGTCGCGAGCTCGTGGCTGTGCAATGTGCATGCACCCGTAGAACCGAACGGATCAACGCGTTCGAATGCAATAATGTGTGTCTGTCTTTAAATAAACCAACATGTCCTAAACTAGCGCAACCAGTTTGAGGTCTTCTAAACCAATACGTACATTGTCAAAAAGAAAAACCAAAACGTACGTCTGCAATTAGTGCGCAACATGTGCATTTGCATTTTCGTTATCTTGACCATTTGCATTTTCTATATTTATTTTAAGGCTTTTGCATCACAATAGGAACCAACTGGCCGGAATAATAATCAGAAATAATTAAAATAAAACTTGGACAAGATGATATGCTATCGTAGTGACATATATGTAGGTTATTTTTATTAGAGCTAAAGAGAATGGACAAATAAAAAGGATATTACCTCATTTGTTAAAGAAGAACCGTCTATCTTCCACTACACGTTTATAAACATTATTAACATTTAAAAATATTTTTTTTTGTTTTTGCACCATGATTGAACAAGCAACGAACATAGGATTGCTTATTTGCACGTTTAGACATTATCAACATTTAAAAATAACTTTCATAAAGATGGTTTTTTTTTGTGAGGAAAAATAACAAATAATCTTATTCACAATTTTTTACGTTTACAAAGTTATTAATCACCTCTATTTTATTACCTTGGTATCCCAATCCAATGATTTACCTGAAGTTAAATAGCAAAGACATGAAGAACATGGAGGACTGAACAAAAAATAGTTGGAAATGCAAATATTTGCCTGTCAGAGGAAGATTTGGTTTTGATTAACTCTGTGCTGTCAAAGCCTTCCTATGTTTATGCTTTGATGATGATCATAGATCAATAAACTAATCAGGAGTATTTCTTAACGCAAATAGAAATAATCCACAAACGCTAGGAATTGTCGTTGAATACCTGCAAGGATTCAAGGTATCATATTTTCCATAGGAATGTTGGCATTCTTCTAGCTAGTTCGTCCAAGGACAACGTAAGGGTAGAGTTGACAGAGGTTGAGAAGGGTTCCTATGATTTAGGGTCTAAAAGATAGATAAACTCTACTTCTACTTGCTTACTTTCAGGCACTGGATCACATTTGGTCAACCAAGTGATGCGGCCTCCAACTTTACGCCATACCCGAACGTGGGAGATTACAGGGACAATAGACAAGGTTGTCATCACCTTCCGCCTACCCCTGAACCGTGTTGTACGAGGCAAAAGAAGGTAGCATTTAGTTTAGACACCATGTCTACGCTATCAACTATTACTCTAGCGTCGTACAGGGTTATTATCCATCTTTATCAGTAGCCCTCTACTAGAGTATTCGCTACGAGAACGAATGATGAAGCCGCAAACAAGTAAGAGTAGAGCTTAGCTAAACTAAAGACTTAATTCCATAAGAAACACGAACACTTAGCAAAATATTCCGTCGAGGTACAAGTGTTCACCGAGGTACAAGTGGGGGAGACAACGACAAGCCCGACGCTTCCCCAAGCTTCCTCACATCTCTCCCATAGAGTGGAACTCTTATTCTAAGTGGGGTAGCTTTTCTTCCTTGTAGTGTTGTTTTTTGAGGAGGGCTCCCTGAAAGGACCTAGGATGTCGCCTAGAGGGGGGTGAATAGCCGTTTTTGAAAATCTTAAAACTTAAAGCTCAAATGCGGCAGTTAAATACCAATCGGTAGTAGGACTGGAAGTAGAACCGGTACTACCGGTAGTTGAAAACCAGTACCACCGAGCCAACTTTCCAGAACTACCGGTACCCTATGAAACTACGAAATCGAAAGGGAAATCAGAGTAAATTGAGCTGTAATTTCAGATCCAATTGTTACAACCCCTTTATTGATGTTGCTGATGAAGATGTTGAACTCCTCGTGGCTTGGCACCTCTCCAAATCATAGATCAAGTCCTGCAACCTATGACAGTAGGAGGTGGAGAGGAGGAACACAAAGAAAACAAGAACAAGGGTAGTCGATGCTACCACCACAGCAAGACAAGATATTTGTTTATCCGAAGTTCGGTTTTCGTTGAAACCTACTCTCCGTTGAGGGAGCTGCGGGAGACCCAAAGATTCTTTCTAGAGGATACCACGTAGGTCACTCTAGTCTTGTAGGATACAACAAATATCACTCTAGCGGGAGTCTTTTCCAACTCCTTATCTTTGGGGTTCCCCTAGAGGATACCACGCAGGTCGTCACTCTAGCCGGAGTGTATTCCAACTCCTTTACCTCATTCACTATATGATTTCTTCCCTTTTGGCGATGAAATCAAACCGTTACAAACGATCCGAGGCAACCACAAGCTCTAGGGTGCTCTCCGGTGACGCCTAACTGTCTAGGACCGAAGAGTCCAAGAGTAACAAATGCAGCTCACGAAATAGACAATATGCTCAAGTGCTCAAGAGGTGGCTTGCTCATAAATTTGAATCACTCTCTCAACCCACAAGATGGATTTTTTTTATTTGGATCAATCACTCACTAAGAGAGGGTTTGGGAGAGTTGGAAAGCTTCAGAAATGAGTGGGGAATGAGCAGAATCAGCAGCCTCACAAGCTGGAGGCTTGGGAATATTTATAGCCCCTTTGAAAAACTAGCCGTTGGGTGCAGAAATTGGCCTACCGGTACTACCGGTGGGGATCACCGGTACTACCGGTCCTCACAGTTACTACCGGTCCGTACTACCCGTAGTTCAAAACTGCACAACTGGGTACATTAATTCAACTTGCATAAAAAATGCAGCCGGTACTACCGATTTATAATTCAAATAAAATCGGTACTACCGGTAGCAACCGGTACTTCTGGTGGTACTTCCGGTAGTTCATCTTCTCGCAACCTGGGGGATTCGACTTAGCATAAATATTCAATCGGTACTAGCGGTTTATAATTCAAATATAACCAATACTACCGGTTCGCCAGGTTGGATGAAGAAAGGACTTTTTCTAAGTGCCCGTGAGTACAATGGTGTCTCTCAAAACACGATAAAGACCGACATGAGCACTTTAAGCATATAAATCTATGAACATGATGCATCCCTCTTAATAGTATGGCTTTCCTATTAACTCAAGATTTAATAAAAATAAATATAAACCTCTTGAGTTGCTTTCTTTTAACCGAAGCCGATTCTTTCAATCTCCATCAAATGAGGGTGCCAACATGTCGACTTTGATTTGTTCTTGAGCATAGCCATCTTGAGCACGTGACTTGATTCCATTCATCAAATATAGATAACTTCAAATGTACCAAGTCACTATCATCAAACACTCCAATAGTGATTTGATCCTCCACATCAATATGACCTTTGTATATTGATTAGTACCTCAACTAAATGTAAGAACTTTCTTTTTCACCATCTCAAGTCATCAAGTCACATCTTGTGTCGAATCATCCATTTATTTGTATAATTATCTTTTCATTTCAATGTAGCAAGCTTTGAGTAGGAGACCATTACATATGCAATCCCTCATGTCTTATTAACCAATTCTTACTGTGCTTGCTTCCACATGAGTCATAGGAGTCTCACAATAGATAAGCCTTTGCATGAATTCTATGTAGCAAGATTTGAGTAGGAGACCATCACATATGCAGTCCCTCATGTCTCAATAACCAATTCTTACTGTGCTTGTTTTCACATGAATCATAGGAGTATCACAATAGATAATCCTTTGCATGAATTCTATTTGCATTGTTGTCTTGTGCTTGAGCTAGATTGTTTATACAACAACACATCATTTTGGCTTTATACACTTTGATCAAATACTTGTGAGATAACTAATTTTTTGTCCAACATCTCAACAAACATGTTAGATCTTTAATTTTGTTTGTCATTCAATCATCTAAAACCCACTAAAGGGCTAGATGCACTTTCATTCCCCTTCTTATATATTGGGTTGGAGGCGGTTCTGAGAGGGGGATATTTGGGGAAACCTCCCAAACCGCCTTTAGGATCATTATAATTGAACCACCATGATGAAGGTGGGTTTGAGAGGCACCATTGATGGTGCAATCCCACACCACTAGTGCGACCAAACCATGTCGGGCCTATCTCACCAAAAACTTCGACTGGTGGATCTCCTGATGGACCTAGAGTGTAGCCATGATGGTTTGATGCCCATATGTGTTAGGTGAGAAAGCCTTCTATTTATTTGTTTGAGTCTGCTTTTATAATTTTCTGGTTGCACATTGACTCTATTTTCACATTTACCACGTATATGTCATGACATGATCAACTCATCAAAACTCATGGAATTCATTAGTCTAAACCCTATTTACTAAGTTTTGGTGTTCTTTTGGATGGACTTTATATATAAATGTCATTGGCGGTTAAAAGTGTGAGTTAAGAACTGTCAACAAACAGGACTCGTAATGTCACTTATTTGGACTATATATGGAGAGATAGGGAACCTGATAGGACCTTAGATAGCTAGAGGGAATGAACAACCTATAAAAATTCTCTACAAAACACACTTTGACTAGAGCCAGATGGTTAGTACATAAGATGAACCTAATAGCACCTACAAGCTCTAGCTCTAGTTCATTTCAATCAAGCCCCCTACACAAGTCTAATAGTGGATGATTTCTACACT
This sequence comes from Bothriochloa decipiens, assembly GCA_023333625.1. Lineage (NCBI taxonomy): Eukaryota > Viridiplantae > Streptophyta > Magnoliopsida > Poales > Poaceae > Bothriochloa > Bothriochloa decipiens. Next base: position 39,441,891 of record CM041630.1, on the reverse strand, counting down.
TCACTAGCTACTCAACTACAAATTTATAAGAGAGCAAACTACAAAGCTACTACCAACTAGAAAGCAACAATATGCTACTTAGTGCTAAACTAAACAAAGAGAGCTACTATACTCCACCATCAAACAAAGCACTAAACAAGCTATATATTATCAATGAAACAAGTGTAGAGCTCTATAGTGAACCAGGCAAGAGAGATGACACGATCAATTTTTCTGGAAAAAAATCGATGAAGGCAGGCTGCAGCGATGCACGCTGCAGACCTCCACTCATCTCCTGACACGTCAGCACATAGGCCCACAGCAGCCGTAAAGGGCTCGTGGCTCAATTTGGTGTGATGCACATCGGCTTGCTCGATCTCTGGCTCTCCATCGTCCGGCTTGGCTCATCGGCGAATCATTAGAAAGGTAAGTTGCCGCAAATTACGTCCGACGGCGATACATTAGAAAGGTAAGTTGCCGCAAATTACGTTCGTGATTACGAGAGCGCCGCCAACGACGCCAAGCAGTTGGAGTTCTCATCTGTGGCGTCTCTCATCGTCCTTCGCCTGTAGCTGAACGGTCCTAGCCCCTGGGTACCTTTGCCGCTGCAATACATGGAAGACCCAGCCATCAGTGTTGTCGCTAAGGACGCTGTGGCCGTAGTAGACGATATTGCAGACGCCGATGATTCTCTGTACACCATGAATGCAACACAGGTACTGGATGTGCTATTATTTGTGCAATGTTTTCATAATTGGTTAGCATGAAAAAAATCTCAACGTATGTTCTCGCTAGGAGAATATCTATACAGGCACTACACCCATGGAGGCAACGTCAACAATGAACGAGACTGCATCAGGTGTGCACTTGACTGAAGCCATGCCACCGCAAGGAGTTGAGGTATGAAATGCCACTCCTTTTCTATATGGCCGAATTTTTCAGAAATAGATTCAGCATAGCTATGTAACTATATCCATCATATTGTACTATAGGTGGTTGATAAAATTGGGAAAACTTTGATCACTCCGGAGGTTGGAATGACTTTTCTATCAGAGGATGAAGCTTATGAGATGTACAATGTATATGGCGTCAAGGTTGGATTTAGCATTAGAAAGAGTTATATAAAGCGTAGAGCAGATAAGTTAGTATGTCGGAAATATATAGTTTGTAGCAACCAAGGGTATTATGAAAATGAGTCATCATATAAGGACACTACAAGAACAGGTTGCAATGCTCTGTGTTCAGTTTAGCGTGAGCAGAGAGGGGGTATGCAGATTCCACCGTTGCATAGTAATTCTTTTATTTCTAACTTACAGATCGGGCTACAGGAGAAGATCCCAAACAAGGTGCAGAAAAGACAGACGGAAGTGATTATCCAAAACAATTGATCGTAATACATGACTTGGGCTCATTATTTGTCTTTCATATTTTATTTACCTACTAGCAATTGTTATTAAAAAAATATTATGTACACAGGACCTTCATACTGGTAACATCATCAATGACACTGCAATGCCAATGTTTGAAAATGAAGCGCATCGGCAATCTTCAACCATGGCTACTCCATTTATCGAAAGCAGACAAGCTAATGCCACAATGCCGTTGTTTGCAGCCGCTATGTATGGGTCATCTTCGAACATTTCAGCTCCTTTATTCCAAGGTGGACTCACTGATCTTCTGCTTGGAGTTGAACAAGATGCCACATTGTCCAAGTCTGTTAGAAAGTTACACTTAAATGAATAATAGTCATTTGTGGCCTCAGAATTGTATCATTTTAATTCAGTTTGAATTAATAGAATTATTTAAGACTTAGCTTGTTCTTGTTTGAATTTCAGTCATCAACATTCACTATCATTTTGGCATAAAAACATTGAGTTGCATTCTGAATTGTATCACTTTGGCATACAAATATTCAGTCAATCTTAGCAAGAATACTGCCCAAATGTCCTGTGATGCAACAGCTGTAGCACTTCGATCAATGCAATGCACACAAGTATTACTATGCTGATAACAATTTCAGCTCAAGTGTTGTCAAGCATAGCCGGCCAAGACGAAATCTTTTACACATGACTGGTTGTCAAATAACTGATATAAGCAGTCTGAAGCCACAGACATGCATATTTCAACCCCTGATCCGTAGTAAATTGCAGTATACTTTGTGAAGAAATCATTAACAAAAGCTTATCCATTTCAAAAGAAACATCCACATGACATTGCATTGACTGTAAATTCGGATCTGAGTTCCTATAATCAGTAGAAACTCTCGGACTACAAAGAAGGGATACAATAAGCAAACCGCAGTCTATACAAAGATCTAAGCATGTCAATGGCATTCCATCGAGCATGAGGTGGGCTTCGATTGCACCGATCCTTGCTTGCACAAGGACCTTCGCCTGGCATCGTCACTGGCGGATGGACGACCCAAGGGGAACGCAGGTGACCGTCGCCCTCCATTGCCTTCCCGGAGATGCTGTCCAGCACAACCATGCCGCACGCCGCGTGCGCGTTGGCCCTGCACCATCGTCGGTGGTGACGAGTCGTTTGGCAATTCAGCGGTAACATGGCTGACCTTCTCCCTCCCTTGCCTGCCCTCGGAGATGCAGTCTTGCAGCACCATGGTGTGCGCCGGCCGCGTGCGCCTCAGCTCCGTAGCGGTGCGGCGGCGGCTACGCGGTCGTACCTCGGCACTCGGCAGCGTGGCGACTTCAGTTTCCATCTAATCTGAATCGGCTCCTCCTGGCTCCTGCTGTTCAAGGTTCATGTAACATACTACACAGGGAGGACAGACATACTCTGGGTCCATGTAACCAGCTGTACCGGCTGCCGTGGTTGAAATGTGAGTATGCCCATCGCTAATATATGTTTTGCTAAGTCCTAAATCTGCTATTTTAGCTTGCAGATTCTGACCTAAGAGTATGTTGCTGCTCTTCACATCTCTGTGAATTATTGGTGGGCTGCATCCTTTGTGCAAATAATCCAGACCCACAACAGGAATAATGCCAGAAGTTGAAGATGGAGAAAGAACAAATGCCAGATTCCTTTTAAAAGGGTGAATGGCCCGATCTCGAAAGAAATGAGCTGGCTAAATGTGTTTTAACTGTTTTTCATTGGAGCATACCTTGTGCAGCTTCGAGCACTATTCGTACACGTGTTCCCCAGTTCAAGGCTTCAGCAGCAGCAATTTGACCTTCATTGTATTAACAGAGCACAACTGTGTTAACAACTTCATATGTCAAGTTCAGAAGATAGTAAGGTGCCATTTAAAACTGTCACATAGTTTTCACTTCTTAATCAGTACAGTAGTGCCACTATTTGGAAAAAAAATGAAGCTTTAAAGTTTGACTTGTGAAACTTGACCAGTAATGTACACAAAACTATTTTAAATGGACACATGAAAAGCAATACAATTAGATTTGTTATCATAACAACCGTAAGAAAAAATGTTACAGTCTTGTCAAATAAGTTAGGAAGTCAAACCTCTCAGATGAACATAAAGATTGCCTTGAGACATGTACTCATAAACAAGTGCTAAATGATCTTTCTCCCAGCAGTAACCGACCAAAGAAACGATGCTCCTGTGATGCACCTTTGTCAGGCTCTGAACCTACGTAACCAGATGACAAAAATTGGAAAGATATTAATTCCCATATAAGCTCTTCTGTGCTGTGGCTCATGCAGTTTATTCAAATGTATGCCATGCATTTCTAATGTGTCATGACTCATGAATAATTCATGCGGACTCAATATTTGGTACCTCAGCTAAAAATTCATCTAGCCCATGTGATGAAGACTCGGAACGCATCTTGACAGCGACCTCAGTACCATCTTCTAAATGGCCAAAATAGACGGCTCCAAAGCCTCCTTGTCCTAGGAACTGTTTAAAATTATAAGTGAACTTTTCCAGGTCGCTATATGTGAATTGCCTATTGTCATTATCTTGTAGGTGACCTCCTTGACTTGTTCTACTTCTTGGAGCAATCTCGAGTTGTGCATTCCGTTGTGTGAGAGTCTACAGAAACTGGTTGCACAAGTATATATGATATTAAGAATAATAAATTGAAAATACACATATATACATGGTAATATAGAATAGAGCGACAGGATGCACACCAGTAGACTTCCTTTTTGCTCTACGGATGAAATATGCAAGAACAAGTGCAGATACAATCACCACAGCGACCACAACTGAAGTAACTAAGATAACTGTGCTTTTCCTTGATGCAGTTATCTTTTTGTTGCATGTACTTTTACTAGAATCATGTCTGAAATACATAGGACAACAAGGTCAGAGTTTACTTTGGGACGGGGAGTTGTCTTTGACTGCTCACTTGGTTAGAGATCCCAGAAACCGATATATTGTCCAAAAGTTCACAAGCAAATTAATGGGAAAAAGAAGCATCAAGAAGAAAATCAAAACCTGAAAATTAGTGATGCATTATAATTTTTACATAAGGAGTCGTCACTGAGCTGGTTGCCAGATACATTTCTGGAAAAAGTGAAAGGCAATTAGTAAAGTCCTTGGATTGGTAATTATTTGCAACAAATATATACTTACAGAACTCTTCGGGAAGTCAAACTTGGTATGGAATCAGGTATTGAGCTGCTTAAGTTGTTGTAAGATAAATCCCTGAAATGTTCGTACAGTGTGAGGAAGCAGTGTTCAAAATTTCAGGCAGCCATTGGGAATTTGACATAGGAGCCAATTCAAACTCTATACCTGATTCAAACTCTATACGAAGAGATTTTGGAAAAAAAATATATAGGTTATATCATTTTTTTGTGGAAAGGTTATATCATTCTATTGCATGATTTATGAACCCCTTAACTGTAATCTAGATTCATTACAGAGGCCATTACTAATCGCCTTTACAGAAACTTGAACTGAGAGTGGTGTATGGTATTGTTACTTTACAGAGGCCTGTAACTGATGTTCATTACAATAAATGTCAGAACTGATCCAATAAACTAACATGTTGGATCTAACATATCTTGATCACAGGTTGCAGAATGTAAACGTCAGTAGTATTCTCATGGAATGTGGACTCTGGGCACATAAATAAATAATGAAAGCAGAGGACATTAGTCTGTTAGATAGCACTTACAAATTCTGGAGTGCGGTGAGCAGTGAAAATTCGTAGATACTGCGCCATGCAAATTGCTGCTAGATAGATTTCTGCATGAGGAAATGCAATTCAACATAAATCAAACGCGCTAATAATATAGTAACACAATTAACATCACGGTGTCGAACCTGCTAAATAACGTTCCAGATACAACGTTGTTATCCTCGTAGTGCTGCCATTTGTATTGCCGCATTTCACGCCATCCCAAGTATAATTGGTTGGGAAGCATGGGTCACTGTCACACCCTGATTTCGAAGGAATGAAACCAAGGCAAAAGCTCATGTGCGTCAGGAACAATTTACACACATGAACGACAAATTACATGGTTCAAAAGCACAGTGTTCAAATAAAACATAGTATAACAATTACATCGTATCATTATTACATAACTGTCATCAGAGTAAAGCGGAATATATATCACATCGTCCAAAGCGAATAACAACTAAACGACATAGACGTAGCGACTCCATCTCGCCACAGGAAGGTCGACGGCAACATCACGACGCCTAGTACCAGGAAAGTTACCATCCGAGTCATCACTTGAGCATCCTTTGGTTGGGAAATAGCAAGAGTGAGTTCCATGTCGAAACTCAGCAAGTACAGACGGAAAAGTAATGACATGCAAGGCTAATACAAGGTAAAGCTGAAAGGTAGACTGCGGTAGCATTTTAAAGTTAAACAATTAAGATTTAACTTATTACATCATATTCTCTAATCAACTTGGTTGAAACACCCAACCCTTTATTAAGGTTCAAGTAGCAATTAATGTGTCATTTAACATCTCAGATATAAACATATATCAGTAACAACATTAAACATGAGATAGCCATCTCAAGGGAACACAGGGTAGCCACCCCGATAAAACCCGAGGTAGCAACCTCACAACATCACCACGATTTCACAGCTTAAACCATTTGGCTAATCATGCGAGGATCTGGGCCGCTCGTGACCGTGAGCACGGACGATATACCGATTTTAACTCTGCGCAGAGGTGTACACTTTCACTCCAGATTGTGATTACTCTTTATGCCCGAGGCGGCCAACCTCTTAGCCCACTACCAAGATAGGCCGGCAGAGGTCACAACAAGGCTTTTCACAGGGTCATAGGCAGTAACAACCCGCCAGCCTTGAGTCCAAGCGTATGGGCGACTTCCCCGTGAGGCCGCCCCCATCACGGATCTCTAGCCCCTCCCATACTATAACTTGTAAACAAACCCCAGCGACCACAGCTATGGCCACCCGTCGGTAAGCTGTTCATCCTGCCCATGATGGTCCTGCTAAACGACCAAGCCAGAGCCCATTAGCTTGGAGATGTACGAAAGTCCCAGGTTACCGCTCCACGAAAGGACCACAAGGGGGAGGAGATACGAATGACCCCGTCGCTACGAGCCCACTGACATCCGTTCCCCCTTCTTTCACCGCCAACCAACGATGCGGACATGCATCAACTTCTCCAACGGCCAAAGCCAAGAGCCCAAAGCTCAGCAAGTTAAGAAGCAAGTTTTATCTTCATTAAACAGGTGAAAGGTGAGGTAGAGCACTAGCAACCTAATGACCTATCAACTAAAAACCCCATAGGCAATATATGGATAGAGTGGCTAGTCATTCCTATGGTTTGCCGATTTAAGACACATGCAATGTATTAATTAAAAGTGAATAGGCGCAATATGATCAAAGGTTCCTACACTTGCCTTGGTTAATGTCCTACTGCAAGTAGTCCTCCGGGTTCTGCTGATCCTCGTTCACCCACGTCTCGTTCTCTATACGCCACAATCATCACACACGCATAATACATGCAAGCAAACATACTTTAATTAGGGCAGTACACCAAAACATCTCAACGGTAGCAAACACTAGCATAGAAACATTCTACTCGTCGAGACGTTTCCAAAAAGTATAAATTTGCTAAAATCGTAGTTAAAACGTGAAAGTTATGGCCTATACAAGATTAGGGGCTAAACTGCAAAAAATAGGACTAAAACCTAATTACTTTTGAACTGGAAAGGACTAGATCATAAATATGTAAAACAGTAGGGTCCTTTCTGCAAAAGTGCTAAGGCTGTCGGCGGTCTGACTGCGTTGACACGGTCAGCGCACACGTGGCGCTGACGTGGCGCCTGCATGGCGTCCACTGGACTGCCACGTCGGCAGATGCGGACCCTGGTTGACCCCATGGTTGACCGGGAGTCAACACCCGATCTGAGCCGCTCGGCTCAGATCCGACGGCTGGCAAGAGTCCGGCGAGACGGGGTCGCCGGAGCGGCGTCGAGACGGTGGCGCGCTCGTCGGAGCTGGCCGGAACAGCGCTACGGTGCTCGGGTCAGGACGCTGAGAGCACCAGGATGACAAGCTCGGCTTCGCGGAGCCGATCGTGGGGTCAAAGACGGCCGGCGGCGGTCGGAAGTGGTGGCCCGTGCGGCGGCGCCCATGACCGGCGACCGTTTCTCGGCGAGGAGACGCTACAGGGCATGGGAAAGGAAACCAAGGGCACGGGAAGGCTCGACGTGACCTCGCGGTCTCGTCTGCGGGTTAATGGTGGCATTTGGCGGCCGGAGGCGGTGATCCGCGCGGGCGGTGCCATGGCCGGTGACGGGGAGCTCGACGGGGAAGGCGATGCGGACCCCGAAGGAGCAAATCCAAGGGCACTGGCGGCCGGCTCACATCGTTGTGCGGCGTTTGGCGGTGCTCTTGACGGTGGAGACCAAGCGGCGGCGTAGATCGACGGCGGCGAACGAAGCTCAGAGGCAGCGGCGATGGCGGTGCTTGAGCTAGGGTCCCGGGTGGCGGCTAGGGTTTGGAGAGGCGGCGCGGAGAGTCGGGCGACGGCTTTATAGGATCCGGTGGTCCTCGGGTCGCACGCTCGCGCGGGCGCGCGGGTGGCTCGGGCGGCGCGCGGACACCGACGCGGTGTCGATCCCCCGTGAGGGACGACACTGTAGCAGTGGGCCTCGCTCAGGTGGACCCTACCTGTCAGTGTCGGTGGGCGCGGTGACGCGTGCTGGCGCAAGCTGCTGGCGTCGGCGCTGACATCAGGCGGGCGGGCGATGCACGGCGATTCGGCCTGCTGGGCCGCTCGGCCCATCAAGCGGGCGCTGGGCTGCGCGGCGGCTTGCCCGTTTAAGCGGCCAGGTGACCTGCTGGCCTGCCTGGCCAGTTGTGGCCAACCGTGGCCGGCCGTGGCCTGTGGCTGCAATTGCTGGTTTGGCCATGGCTGGCCATGCCTGGCCAGAAGAGGCTGGGGTTGGCCAGGGCCCTCTAGGGGCTGACCTAGGTTAGTTCGACTAGGTTTTGTTAGTCTAGGGTTAGTGAGGACAAGTTAGAGCATATAGGTAGATAGAGAGCAAAGCAAGAATCGAACAACTAGCTCAAACAAGTCAACCAAAAACTGTGCAGCGGCATGAATACACAATGCATGGTTTCTAACGTGCTACACCTTATAAAGTTATTCATAAAACTTTATAACTGGCCTATAAATGTAAAGCATCTATGCAAGTATAAATTCAAATTCATTTAAATTTTAAAGTTTCGAAAACCAGGGTGTTATAGTCACCCATCCAGTTTTTCGTGACTCCATACTCCTTTTTATAGCCATGATGGCTTCAATTAGAATGCAAGAAACATGATCATGACGTTTGGGAATTCGGTGTGCACACAGATACATGACTTCCGGAACCATTGCATACAACAAGGGAGGAAAATGGCAAAACTATTCTACTATATATCCTGGCTTCATTGTTAGACCCCAGTTCATCAGTGCCATGACCCATAACCTTGAGCGACATTCCATTGAGCACGTTGGGCGCGCCCAAGTACCAACATTTGTAGCAAGGGAGTGCCATGACTTTGGGATTGGATTGGAAGTACACAGAAGAGAGGACTTACAGTCACTAGGGAGTGTCGTCGGGTCCTCATACGACACGCGAAGGTAGATCTTGAGCGCATTGATCATTGGGGGCAGCACGGAGGTGTTGGTCTTCACCAGAGTGATGTTGTAGCTGCCGTCCGCAGTCTTGAAGGCCTCCGTGTACACAATGCCTCAAGCCAGGTACGGGGGCTTGTACGACTCCAACACCGTCCCCGAGTGGCTGTCGAACTGTCGAAGCTGGGTGTTCTGGAAATCGGCGTAGTGCTCGAACGTCGCGAACGAGTACTCGCTGTCGTCGTGCCACGCGATGGCCGTCAGCGTCGTGTCGTTGCCCGCCGCCGCCACGGCCATCTGCAGAACGGCCGGCGGCACGGGGAAAACGGTGTCCAGCAGAATCGACCCTGCAGGGGCCGAAAGGTTCACCCACCGTGGGTTCACGTTCTCCATCGGCGACCAGAAACGGTCGAACTGGTCATCAGGATACCTTCACCAAATCATTGTCAGTCAGAATGATCATCGCTAAAGTTAATGATTAGTTAATCCGAATTTGGCCGTACTTACCGTATGAAATTGCTTGTCCCCATGTTTAGCCGCTTGTACATGGTGGAGAAGAGGTCGGGTGCGGCCTGCTGATAGAGCATCGCGCCACCCACGAGCGGCCTGAGCTCGATGACGTACACGAACGCCGTGCCACGGCCGGTGTTCACCAGGCAGAAGGGCGCCCAGGCCGCCCACGCGACGAAGATCACCTTGTGTTCGTCCTTGAGCTCCGGCAGCCTCGCGGTGCGCCAGCGGTTGGCGCCCAGGTGCAGGTCGAACTCCAGCGACGTGCTATTCTTGCCGTCGTAGTTGCCATACTCGAACTCCGCCCGCAGCAGGTACTTGGTGCCGGCCACGGTGGGGAGCGCGTAGCAGTTCCGCGTGCCGGACTGGAAGCTCCTCGGCGTTTGGTAACGGGTCTGGTAGACGGCGTAGCCGGACGGCAGTCTGTGGTTCTCGCCGGCGCCGGCGTCGATGTATGGTCCGTCGTGTTTGTACTCAATGCCTGTCTGGAGTTCCGTGTAGCTCCCCGAGCTGGCATCCAGGCCGCAGTCGATGCTCACGAAGCCTGCAAATGTGGTCTTTTTTTAGACTAGTACAGTGCCCGTGCTAACGCTATGGTTTTATTTCAAAGATGCTCATAAAAACAATAAAATGACAATATTTTTGCATAGTTCAAGCTTCATGCAATTGTATATGACCATGTGTGTAATCAAAAAACACTTATGTACAACAAGGCATGATAAAATTGTCTCACCTCAACCACCTAATTTACAATCTGCTTAACACCTCTGCCTCCGCCTCCCGAGGGCATGAGCGTCAGGCCACAGAACGCCACAACCACCACTTGGTCCATCAACGGTGCATGTAGCTGTGCCATGCCACGACGTCCACCTTGTGCCACGCCGAGGTCGTCGCCGATCCATAAGGTAAAAACGAATAATAGTTTCTGCATGTGCAAATTGAGCCTTGTTGTTTAATAGATACCATCAGGGCAGTTTTCTAACAGACCAACAATTTCTAGAGCCTTGTCAATTCATCCTGCATTTAGAAACATTGAAAAGTTATATACATGTAACTCTAGAGCCTAGCAGGTAAGTATCTTCAGCAGATAACTCCAGTTCCCTTTTCTATGTAACTCTAGAGCCTAGCAGGAAAGCACCCATGCTCGACCACCCCGTCGTAAACACGCTCTGCTATCCCCTCGTACATACGCTCGCTCTCCCTAAAGTTCCCATCCATGTATATCCATTGCAATCAGAACACGAGTTGAAGCCACATCATAAAATCAGATCCCTCCATCGCCACCAATCTGCCTATATGGCAAAAATGAAACCAATAAATAAATATATGTGCCCAGATAAGGCCACGGAAAAATTTACCTTTCAAATTTCTGAATTGCATACCCATTTTTCATTTTCCACACCAATCCTTCTACAATAATGATATTTATTCACAAGATAATTTTAAGTACTACGTTTGCAAATCTCCTGCTCTTCTAAATTAATACGCACGGCCAAAACCAACAAGTGAGAGAGAGAGGAGGAAATATGTACCTAATAGACTTGATGATGGTGCCGTAGTGTTGCTCCAGTCATACTTGCGGCTTCCTTGCCTTGTGCCACTATCCCCCTACAATAAAATGTGGTTATACACGCCTAAATCAGAAGTTTACAACTGACGGAGTAAGTTCGGTGAAGGACATGGATCAAACATACACTGGAGCTTAAAATAAGAAAGACTAATATCCATCTAGTGCAAAAACTAAAATCCTTCACATCATTATGGGAACAAACAAAAATAAAATAAATGGACCATGTCAAATAACAAAGGGATCAATATCTTATTCGAAAACTAAAATCCTTCACACCTCAGAATCTCATTATTAATAATTAACAACACAAATGAATTGCATTGTCTTAGTTCAGCAGGAAATTTCAAAGCACATTGATCCAAACCTGTTCATTGGTCAGCTGCTTGCAAATGACAGCGTCATCTTATCCCTCCCAAATGGCGCCGCCCGAGGCAGCAGCTGCTGCAGCGAGGCGAGGCGTGAGCGGCGTCCAAGGCCACAAGGTTGAACTAATCATAGTTAATTGCTTTAAACATTCCTTGACTTTCTAAAAATTCAAGAAAACAACAATTAACCAAAGACATGTTATGTCTTTTCATTCCAAACACTAAACTGAGTTCAACTTTGCTTTACCTTCAAAACAATAGCTGTGGAGTACCCAAATAAGAAGCACGTGGACACAATTCTCCTCCAGCTTAGAATTTATATCAGATATATTCTGTATGTATGCTGCTTTGCCACAAAGAGTGACACCTAAACAAGGAGATAATAAGACCTGGCATAGCAGTAAGGAACATATATAAATACCGACGGTTTCAAGTGTGGACAATGTTTGTTCCGATTTTCACTTTGACGACCCCTGGAAACTGAATCACATAAATAAACATGCCCATGACAATTGCTCATCAGCAGTAGCGCAAGCATCTTCCTACCAACAGCTGTGCAAAGATTCAATTGAACACAACTATTACCTTGGCTTACCTTGGCTGGGTTGAGCACGGTGGCCAGCAGACCCCGGTCGCATCACGCGAGGATTCTGCCAGGCTGCCTCACGCCTGTACTGGTGCCATGGGCAATGACGCGTCGCCTGTACTGGTGCCAGGGAGGGCGTGACCGGAGCCACGGGCAACGACGCCGAGGCGGCGTCGCCGGCGGCGCCTCGCCTCCGCGTCTGGGGCCCGAGCCGTCGCCGCCACCTTCGCGTCTGGGGTACGACACTGGCCCGGTGTGCGGCGTCCTGGCCCGGCAGCGTGCGGCCCTGGCGCGGTGGACGGGCTGCCGGCGGCGGCGTGGCCACCCCTGCGTGCGGTCCTGGCGGCCTGGCTTCCCTGCAACTCTGCGAGTTTGCCCGCGCCCTGGATGGATGGATTTCGGCTGTGGCAGAGAGGAGTCGGCGCCGAGGAGACGGAGAGTGCGTGGCCACGGGGAGAGGGAGGGTCCGCGTCGGGAAGAGGGACCGTTGAGGGGTGCGGACTGATGATAGATGCATTTGATGACCGGCGTGGCCGCGGAGGAGATGGCGGCGGGATATGCACGGAGATGAGGTTTCTTTGTTTCGGTTTTTTCTTTCCGTGATTTGGGCGGTGGGTGAGGGAGAGTGAAAAACGGCTTCTAACCTAATAATGTCAGATGTTGTATTCGTAGCAGGTGTGTCGTGAGTTGGTAATCTTAAATGAGAAAATTGATTTGGAGAAATTTTTAATTATAGTGTAGATAAAAGAAAGGTTCTGGCTTTAGCTTCTCACAGAAGAGAGGCATCAAACCAAACTTATTACAAGTTCACTCTAAACAAAACTCACACAGGTTGTGCATGCATTCTCTCGTGGCTCAGCTGTGTGTGCATGAACCCGTGGAATGGAACGGATCAACCAATCAACACGTGCGAATAAGTTTCCCTTTTATAACAACATGTCTTAAGTTAATTATATATATGCAACTGGTGATTTCAAGTCTTTCAATCCAACACGTCATGCGTAATGTTTCTCTCTGCTGATTTGGAGACAAGGTTGTGAATACATCGGAAGCCCGCGGCCGCCAGGGCGACTTCGCCTCCGCCGCCGCCTGACCCCGTTCCTCTCGCCTCCGGCCGGAGGTGAGAGGAATGGAGGTCCATCGTTTTAGTCGATCTACTGTTTTTATTAAATTTCTTCTCCGTTTATTTCTCTTTCTACCATAATAATTAGGGTTAGATTTTGGTTGGCCACTTTGATGGCTTCGATCCGGTTTTCTGCTTCGTACCAAATTATCGGTGGTTGCATCATCATCTCCGGTGATGGTATGCTCCTGAGATCGAGATATGTTGGAATAATTCTTCTCAAGGAGGGATTCGACCTATTTTTCTCCTTCTGCGAGATCGTTTTTCCGGCCATTGGTGCTACTGGTGGCAGCGGATCTGCCCTTCCAGTTGCTGGTGGTAATGCTAGTAACGTCGGATCTTATGTTCAGTTCAACCTTCATAAGATATAGCCGGTGTGCTCTCGGCGCCCTTTACTCCCTTCAATGGTCGAGCATATTGCGCCTCTTATGCGATCTCCATGCTTGTGGAGTCTTTTATTGGTAGGGACTGTGGTTCTTGGGTCCAGATCTGATGTACTCCCATGGTCGCGATGTTTCCTAAAAAGTACGCAGTCGGATGCAAGGAAGATGAAGATTCAAGACCTAGTGGTGTGCTTCAATGTAATTTTATTTTATATTGAGGTCTCAGTTGTAAAAGGTGATTTAATTTAATGAATGCCAGTCTCTTTCTAAAAAACGTACATTATACGTACTGTCCATTTCCATTTGCTAGATCCTTTTTGGTTGCAAAGAGAAAGGGATTAAGGGCGTGTTTGGTTGTCGTATGCCCTCAGCCAGGCTGCATCCCGCCAGCCAGGCCATCTTTGACTAGGCTAAGTGCATGCAGGGTTTCCTGTTTGGTTGGCTGGTTTCCAGCAACTTGGCCAGCTAAAGATGGTGTTTGGTTCACTTCTCATTCGTCAGATTCCAAATCTGGACATGCAGGCACCGTGTTTGGTTGCCTACATACATGGTGGTGGAGTTACCACTACCTAGCTGTGGTATGGTTACCACCAGCCTAACCAATTATGTTTTCACTTGTTTTCAATCAGATTACAGGCAAACCGAATGAGATTACAACAGCTTAAAAACAAGATAACTTAACAGCACAGCAATAACTAGGATTATTACTACAGTAACCCAAATGCCACACCAATGATAATGGTTAACTTGGGGGTGCTTCAATGACATGTGGTTCAAGCAGAGGTTGATGAAGTGGTAGTAGTACAGGTGTAGCTTGAGGATCCGGCACATATGGACCAAAGAAAGCTTGCATTGCCTCACCTTCTGTCATGTACTTTTTATAGCAATTCCCAGGGTATTTGTGCACTTGTACATGTGCCATTGCTCAACTAGAGTACACTCCAGGAACCCTCCCAACATGAACAACATACCATGCCATACCCCTACATTCAATGGACAAAGCATAATAGGAAATGGACATGTGCTCAGATTGAATAAAGTAGCATCACAGGCAATGGATATGTGCTCAGATTGAATAAAAGAACATCATAGGCAATGGACATGTGCTCAGGTTAAAGAAAACAACATCATAGGCAATGGACATGTGCTCAGGTTAAAGAAAATAGCATCACTGGCAATGGACATGTGCTCAGTTTAAAGAACAAGCATCACAGGTAACGAACAGGTCCTCAGAATCAAATAACAGCACATGCAAGTGCACAAATAAGATTCACATCACTAGCAATGGACGTAAGGTCAGATTTCCACCAGTTTCAAATTACTCCACCAGCTAGGTTGATCTAGGGAGCAGAGGCAAGGTTACACTAACTATATGTTAGTGTTAGTAAGTAAAGCATGCAGATGAACTGCACAAAAGAGTAGGTTAGCCCACTACACAACCACCAAGCTATAGTTAGCTAGGCACAAAAGCAGCCTCTAATGCACACCACCAACATCCATCAGAACTTCACAAAAGGATCAACCTCAAGCTGCCAAGCTGACAAGGGTCCTCAAAGGTAGTAGTGCTTGACCAAATGGCCCCTGAGCCACAGCACCTTATGAAAGTCTGACCACTGCACAAATGATGTGCCAAGAGCCTTGTTGTCCAGCAGGTGACCATAAGCAAACATGAGTGCTTCTTCAGTGAAGCCTGGAATGAACATGATGGCCCCATACAGTTTTGGGTGGCAATCCTCAAACTTAGTGGACCTAATAGCAGCAGCAACATCCTTAACTGCCTCTGACATGCCACTGAAGAGACTCACATCATCTTCTGAGAGCAGGGACCTCTTTGTCTTGTTACCAACTACACCCTCACTCTTGGTAGGCTCAAGGGTCTCCGTCTTGCCACTAGCCAGGATCTCAATCTGCTCAGTCTTGAGTGAGCTCTTAGCAACATCAGATGGTGATCCAAGTGGCTCATTACAGCCCATAGCCCACTTGCCAGTGGCCTGACCATTGGCAAAGATGATCATCATCTGCTTGTAGTGTTGGATGGGGTGGTCCTAAAAACATTAAAAAGAAGCATGTCAGTAACTGAATGGTCAAAGATCAAGAAAAAAGAAGAATGAACAAAACAACAACAAGATGCATGATAGTTTACCTTGGTGTCACCATTGTAGTGCTCCTCCTCCAGAACAATCATGTTGTTGTCCTCATCCCACTGAGCTCCACTCAGGTCCCTCAACTTGAACAACTTCACCCACCTCTGCCTCCACTTCCACACGTGGTTGTAGACTTGGGTACTAGTTACTTTCTGACCACAAAAGTCTTCCAGGGCCTTTGCAACCTTCTTCAGGTGCACCTCTTTGAAGCCCTTGTCAGTCCTGACACTAGTGCTAATAAGAAGGCATATCTGCCTAAGCATGAAGGCAGACATGGGCTCAGTCCACCTCAGAGTGCTCCTCTGCTGAGAAGGGCCAGAGAAGCTGTGATGAAACCTTCCTCCTCAGCCTCATCCCCATCAGCCCCAGCAACAGCAGCCACAGGAACCCCATTGTTATCAACCACATAGCCCCCATCCAGTCCAGGAAAGACAAGGTCATCAGGAGGCATCCCTCCCTCATCCATAGCCTAATTCATCATTGGACATTGCCCATTGCCTCAGCATAATTGTAGCATAACAGGAAACATATCATTGCACATGCCCATTGCCTCAGCATAAGGGAATTAACACAGGAAATAACATATCATTGCACAAGTCCATTGCCTCAGCATAAGTGTAGTAAAACATGAAACTTTTCATCATTGCACAAGCCCATTGCCTAACACAAAAAGAGTTTCATCATTGGCCACAAAAACTAGACCTTTGGAATGAAAAAAGACCCAAACTACAACCTTCACACATTTGTATGAGGATAGCATTGTTAGGCTCAACTCCGCCTATGTTGATTGGAAGACTTTCTTGAGTCGTTTCAACATAGCCGGTCCCAAGCCCGGATAAAGGAGGAGGGTGTGTTAGGTTCGGCTAGCCAACATTTCAAAACCAGCCACTCTCATGGATATGAAACCAACAAAAGATTCGTTGGGGCGTAACCCTCTTAGCGACCCGCTACATCGGAACCCGGGTGTAGTGTCAAATGGGCAAGGGCCGGGTCGTCATCCCCTTAGTGGCATGTCGTATCGTGATCCGGGTACGATGATAAATGAGCAAGGGTCGGGTCGTCGCAACCTTTGTGACGCGCTACATCTACGCCCGGGTGTAATGAAAAATGAGCAAGGGTCTTCGCACTTCCCTCGACGGGTGCGAAGGGTAAGGAAGCTAGCCGAGCCAATTAGGATTCGTCTAGGTAGCTAGAATATAGGGTCCCTAACAGATAAGTTAAGAGAGCTAGTCGATACAACAATTAGGAGGCGTGTAAATATTCTATGCGTTCAGGAGACTAAATGGAAGGGCCAGAAGGCGAAGGAGGTGGAGGATACTGGCTACAAACTTTAGTACACGGGGACAACATCAGGTAGGAATGGTGTAGGCATCTTGATCGATAGGAGCCTTAAGGATGGAATAGTTGAGGTGCGGAGGCAAGGCGACCAGATTATCTAGTCCGATTGGTAGTTGAAGATTTGGCTCTGAATGTGATCAGTGCCTATGCCCCATAGGTAGGTCTTTGCGAGAGCACCAAGAGGCAGTTTTGGGAAGATCTCGATAGCATGGTTAGTACTGTGCCTATCAGTGAGAAACTCTTCATAGGAGGAGACCTCAACGGCCATGTGGGTGCGACTAATGTAGGTTTCAAGCGGGTGCATGGGGGTTTCGGATATGGTAGTAGAAATCAAGAGGGGAAGGATGTTTTGAAATTCGCATTGGCCTACGATTTGTTGATAGCGAACGCCGTCTTTAAGAAGAGGGAATCCCATCTAATGACCTTTCGTAGCAGACAACACCTGAGCCAGATCGACTTTATCCTTGCAAGGAGGGGGGATAGACATGCTTGCTTAGATTGTAAGGTGTTACCTGGGGAGTGTGTTGTCCCTCAACACAAGCTCGTGGTGGTGGATTTTTGATTTTGGATACGTGCCACCAGGACAATCGGGCCAAGATTGCAACAACAAAATGGTGGAAGCTTAGGGGGGAAGCAGCGCAAACATTTAAGGAGAGGATGCTAGATGAGGGGCCGTGGGAAGAAGAAGAAGATGCAGATGACATATGGCTAAATATGGTAACATGTGTTCGGAGGGTGGCTTTGGATGTGTTTGGAGTGAGTAGGGGAGGCAAACGGGAAGCGAAAGATACCTGGTGGTGGAATGACGAGGTGCAACGGGCTATTAGGGAGAAGAAGGAGTGGTTCAAGTGCCTCCATCATGACAAGAGTGCAGCCAACATTGAGGGCTATAAAATAGTGAAGAGGGCTGCAAAACGAGCGGTGAGTGTAGCAAAAGGTCAGGCGTATAATGACCTTTATCAGTGGCTAGGCACGAAGGAAGGGGAGAAGGACATTTATAGGATGGCTAGGATCCACGAGAGGAGGATGAGGGACATCAACCAAATCAAATGCATCAAGGATGGGACGGATCGACTTTTAGTGAGGGATGACAAGATCAAGGGCAGGTGGAGAGAGTACTTTGATAAGTTGTTTAATGGGGAGAACGAGGGTCCTACCTTAGAGTTGGATGACTCATTTGATGATACCAACAGACGTTTTGTGAGGGGATTTTAAGAGGCAGAGATCGGGGAGGCTTTGAAGAGGATGAAGGAAGGTAAAGTGATAGGCCCTGACAATATCCCCATTGAGGTGTGGAGATGCCTAGGTGCCAGAGCAATAGTATGGTTTAACTAAGCTTTTTAACCTTATTTTTCGGTCAAATAAGATGCCTGAAGAATGGAGGATAAGTATATTAGTACCGATCTTCAAGAACAAGGGAGATGTTCAAAGTTGTACTAATTACCGTGGGATTAAGTTGATGAGCCATACGATGAAGCTCTGGTATAGGGTTATCGAGCATTGCCTAAGAAGAGTGACAAGTGTGACCCAAAACCAATTTAGGTTTATGCCTGGTAGGTCGACCATGGAGGCAATTTTCTTATTACGACAGTTGATGGAGAGATATAGGGAGCAGAAGAAGGACTTGCACATGGTCTTTATTGACCTCGAGAAGGCATATGACAAAGTACCGAGAAATGTCATGTGGTGGGCCTTGGAAAAGCACAAAGTCCCAACTAAGTACATCACCCTCATCAAGGATATGTACAGGGATGTGGTGACGTATGTCCGAACATGTGATGGCGACACCAGTGAATTTCCAATTAAAATAGGACTACATCAAGGGTCAGCATTGAGCCCTTATTTATTTGCTTTGGTGATGGATGAGGTCACAAGGGACATACAAGGTGATATCCCTTGGTGTATGCTCTTTGCTGATGATGTGGTGCTAGTGGATGAGACTAGGGCAGGGGTTAATAGGAAGTTAGAACTATGGAGGCACACGTTAGAGTCGAAAGAGTTTAGACTTAGTAGGACCAAGACCGAGTACATGAGGTGCGATTTCAGCGCGACTAGGAATGAGGAGGGAGACGTTAGCCTCGATGGGAAAGTGGTGGCCAAGAGGGATACTTTTTAGTATTTAGGATCGATGCTACAAAAGGATGGCGACATTGATGAAGATGTTAGGCATAGAATTTTAGCCGGTTGGTTGAAATGGCGTCAAGCTTCAGGCGTCCTCTGTGACAGAAGGGTGCCTTAGAAGTTAAAAGGTAAGTTTTATAGGACAACAATTCATCCGGTGATGTTATATGGTGCTGAATGTTGGCCTACAAAAAGGCGACATATCCAGCAATTGAGTGTAACAGAGATGCGTATGTTACGATGGTGTTGTGGGCACACAAGGAGGGATAGAGTCTGGAACGACGATATTCGGGATAGGGTTGGGGTGGCACCAATTGAGGAGAAATTGATTCAACACCGGTTGAGATGGTTTGGCTATGTCCAACGGAGGCCTCCTGAGGCGCCAGTGCGTAGTGGGGTTCTAAAGCGGGTCGATAATGTAAAGAGAGGTAGAGGTCGACCTAAACTGACTTGGAACGAGTCGGTTAAGAGAGATCTTAAGGAGTGGAATATCCCTAAGGATTTAGCTATGGATAGGAGCGCTTGGAGACTAGTAATTAACGTGCCTGAACTGTAATCTTTTTTCTTGTACCATTTATGTATTCTTTGTTTCTATGCCTCTTTTGGGTTTCATCTCTAGCCTACCCCAACTTGCTTGGGGCAAAAAGGCTATGTTGTTGTTGTTGTATAGCATTGTTAGGCTCAGTTTCATTTTTAAAGGTCAATCAAGTTATTGCCATTGCCTCAGAACAAGAGTTGTATCATAAAAACAACAACATCATTGCAACTGCAATTGCCTCAGAACTAGTGTAGTATCATAGGAAAAAATAACATCATTGCAGCTGCCATTGCCTCAGAAAAAAAATACCATCATTGCTATTTCCCAAAACAGAGAAGAATCCAAAAACTTAATGATAAATATAACATGTGTCCAGAAATAACATCATAGCAATTGTCCATAAAAACAGCAGAACTTGTGTTCAGAACAAATTAAGTTACAGACCAACTGAATGATACAATAATAACTAGATTCTAGACAGGCCCCTATTGGCCCACATGTGGTTAGCCCATTCATCCCTCTTTAACAACCAGGCAGCATTGTCATCCATATGGTCAGGGTGGGGCTGCTTGTTGGTAGGATTTGGGACCCAAGAGAACTCTTCAGGAACTATCTCATCTTTCCCAAAACTAAGGATCCAGTTATGCAATATACAACAAGCAATAACTAGCTTCACTTGTGTCCTGAATGGATGAAAAGGTTTGTTGGTGTCAATGATGCAAAAACGACCCTTCAGAGCCCAAAAACCCCTTTCAACAGTTACTCTCAAACTGCAGTGCCTCAGGTTAAACAGCTCTTTGGGGTTTGTTGGAAAGTTCCTATTGGCATATTCTTTTAGATGGTACCTAATACCCCGATATGGAGGAAGAAAACTAGGCCAACAAGCATATCCAGCATCTACTAACACAAACTTGCCTAAAAGAAATGTAGAGTTCAATTAGCTTCGACATTCATTTAGTATTATGCATTTGTTATGTGCACAGATGATCTAATTATCTAATGGAACCCTTAACCCATCCTCTCTCTGCAATGCATCAGCAAGAATAGTGGCATCATGAGCTAATCCCTCCCAACCAGCTAGGACATAGGTAAATTTCAAGTCAAAGCTAACACATGCAAGGACATTTTGTGTAGGGGCATTCTTTCTTCCCTTAAATGCAGCCTGCATCTTCAGTGAAATTTTGGCAAATACATGAGTCCCATCCATGGCAGCAACACAATCCTACATGACATGCAACAATGCATAGTAAGACATGAGCTAATGCAACAACACATTCCTATAGTCTATATGATAGGTTTCATACCTTCCAATAGGGATACCATCTATGGTTGTTGCTAATCTTAGCTCGTGTCTCAGTGCTTGGAGGCCTAATCATTTCTTGTTTAAGTTCACCAACAGCATACAACACATCTTTGAAATGGCGGTGGACTATTTCTATAGACCTTCTCCAGTTTTGCTTTACAACTCTAAATCGTTGGTTATGACCAACAATATGTAAAAACATTGTCACTTGCTCTTCAACACAAGAGTTTATGTTGTCTGCAGGTAGCTTTCTGTCCCTAAACAGTTTGCACAAACTGAAAAAAGGTACCCTTCTCATTCAAAGCATGTTGACACACTCTATGTCATTGTAGTTGTAAATTAAGTTCAGGTTCTTTTGGTGCTTCTTATCCCTAATGCACATTGGACCATAAGTGATCCGAGGCCTTTCAGACTCAAGCATCCTAAGTCTAGCCATCAGCAGGGAGTACATAGCAGTGAATGAGAGCACCAGCATGAGAAATAAGCATGCGTCTCTTCTGTTGCAAGTCCATCTAGAAAATATAGCATTTTAATGCCATTGTTACTACCAGCAATCAAAGAACATGAATGGGCAAAATCTCACATAATAAAGCATCATCATAGGCAATGGCAGTAGCTCAGGAAAGAAATCATTTTTCATCACAGGCAATAGTAGCTCAGGAAAGAAATCATTTTTCATCACAGGCAATGGCAAAAGCTCAGTAAAGTATCCAACATCATCACAGGCAATGGCAAGAGCTTAGTAAAATATCCATCATCAACAGAGGCAATAGAAAGAGCTCAGACAAGGCATCATCATAAACTTGCTCATAATCTCATAGCAAACCACATCCATCCAAGAACCACACAATCAACTACCGATGGATATAGAATCAAGGAGGGAGGAGAGGGGGAGAAGATACTCAAAATACCCACGTCAGCAAGCAGGAGCACCAGCAAGAGCCTAAGAGAAGGTGAGGGAGGTCAGATCTGTAAGAACAAACAAGAAAAAAAATGAACACACAAGTTAGGGTCTGTAAATCCAAAAAAAGAGAAAAATACACATAAGCATAGATCCATACCTGAGAAATCAGATTGGGCGTGCCTGCATCCAGATTAAGAGGAAATTAGAGCTAGGGTTTCTAAATCGGTTGTAGAAAATAAGAAAGAAATGGGGAAGAACTCACTTGCTAGGGTCAGATCCACACCACCTGAAACAAATCCAAAGAGAGGGGGGATTACCAGGCCATCAATCGAACAAGAACACAAGAACAAGAGATGAGGAATGGGAGGAACACCCACCGGTGGCGCACACGGAGAGCGACAAGAAGAGAGAAAGGAGGCAGGAAGGGGGTTATATAGCGCGGTGAATGACGGGAGCGACCGCGGTGAATGGCGGGAACGAGGGCAGTGACCCTAGGGTTTTTGCACCATCTCCCCGCGCATGGAGGAAGCCAGGTGGAGCGCGAGTGGGAGCACGCCGCGGGCCTAGCTGGAGAGGAATGAACGATTTGGTCGTTCTTTGGAAGCCAGGACGGTGGAGGAGATTTGCATGCCGCAGGATAGGCTGGAGGGGGAGACCAGGAAACTAAACTATAAGTGCGTTCGCCTCCGAAGTGGATTTTGGATAATTAATGATAATCAAATTAGGGACTAACAATTTTATCGAAGTAAATATGCAGGTGTTAGTCCATTGAAAGATTTGAATGACAATATTTGGTGATACAAGCACCCTAAATTTTATATGGATGGACGACGTTTTTACTCAAGAGTGCCCTCAATTTTTATCTTTACCTGAGTTATAGGAAACGTCATACTATCAAGAGGGATACAAATTAGGTTGGTAATTCGAGGTCTAAAAGTGCTCAAGTCTATATTTTGGGCATTTGGAGAGTCACCATTGCACTCACATCACTTAGAAAAGTCCTTTGCTTCAGCCAGCCTGACCTACCGGAAGTACCGAAAATATTAGTTTTAAACCGGAAGTAACCGTGCTACTTTTTTAGAAAGTTGAGATGTGCAAAGTTGAAGAAACTTTGTACTACCGATAGTACTGGTTCGACAACTAGTAGTACCGGTGCTCTCCGGTAATACCGTATTTTATTAAAATTATACTCCGGAAGTATCGGGGATATTTTTCTCAAAGTCGAAGTCTGCGAGTTGGCGTAGTTGTGTACTACCGGTTATCGCTGGTGGTACCGGTAGTACCGACTATATATATATTTATTTTTAGCCTAAGTCGCACACGTCTATGGCTGCCCAGTTTTGTACTACCGGTAGTACCGGTCTTACTACCGGTAGTACCGGTATGACTCCCTCTGCACGTTCTGACACATGACAAAGGTCACATTTGGTGAGGTACCGGTAGTACCGGTGGTTCCATCAGTACTATCGGTAATTGTTTAGGACAGACCATATATATACCCCTCACCTCTCTCTTTTATCCTCTCTTGCTCATTCCATTCATTCTCCCGACACACACCGAGAAAGGCTCCTTCCAAGCACCAGCTCACCTGCTCTTTCTCCCCCTTGCTCCCAAACTTTATCCCCTCAGGGATTCAAGCTAGGGACGTGAGATTGGAGAGTAGAAACTTTGATCTACGACTTGAGCACTTGGATTCCTCGTCTTGTCTACTTGATTTGTGTTTGTTACTCTTGGGTTCTTGGAACCCTAGCCTGCTAGGCATTCTTCGTGGCTGCCCATGTTGCCTCATTTGTGAGGGCTCCCCGAAGTGTTTGTATTACCCTTGATTCTTAGTGAATATCTCAAGTTTACCTTCGTGGTTGCTTGAGTGAGAAAAACCTTTGTGGTAACCTCAACAACGGGAATGTAGGAACTCCTTTGTGGGGATTGCCGAACCTTAGATTAAATCGTGTGTCTTGCTGTGGTGGTAGTATCGACTACCCTTGTTCTTGTGTTCTTCGTGTTTTCATCCCTACCCCCAAAGTTCATAGGTTGGAGGACTCGATCTACGATTTGATGCGGTGAAACGCCTCAAGAAGTTCAACACCTTTATCAGCAACATCAACAAAGGGGTGGTAACAATTGGATCTAAATTTACAGCTCATTTTACTCTGATTTTTATTTCGATTTTGTAGTTTCGTAAGCTACCGGTAGTACCCGAAGTTTGCATCGGTAGTACTGGTTTTTGTACTACCGGTAGTACCGGTGCTACTTCCGGTCCTACTTCCGGTAGGTATTTAACTTCTGCATTTGAGTTTGTAAGTTTTAGGTTTTCGATAATCGCCTATTCACCCCCCTCTAGGCTGATTAGATCCTTTCAAGTGGTATCAAAGCCATGGTCCCTCGGTTCAACACTTCACCGCGTGAGGTGTAACAATGGCCAAGATGGATGATGCACAAATGAAGGAATTAGCCGCACAAGTGGCAGCACAGCTCACCATCACGATGCAAAAGCAGCAAGAAGAGCAAATGAACAAGATGCAAGAGCAACTAGATAAGATGAAGGAAATTCTTGACAAGAAGAATCAAGAAGGAACTAGTGAGAGGGAGGATCAAGGTGAAAATGAAAACAAGACACCAAAGAGCTATACAAGAGCAAGCTATAACTATGAAAGCACAAGCAAGAACAATCCTCATATGCCCATGATCAATCCTGGAAAGCCACCTCCATTTGATGGAGTAAGATACACCGATTGGGCTCATAGGATGAAGTTGCATCTCATAGCCGTAAGATGTTGGCAAGCGGTTGAGATTGGTGTGAATATTTACCAAGATCCTAAAGATTGGACACTTGAAGATGAGACGAACTTTCATCTCAATGCCACGGCGGCAACCTTAATCTTGCAATGTCTCACTCCGGAAGATAACAACAAGGTAAATGGTATGGTGAATGCAAAGCAAATTTGGGAAACCTTGAGAATATCATTTGAAGGTGACAAGAGTGTGAGAATTTCCAAGTGATGGAAGGAGAAACAACAAAGGCAATGTATGATAGATTCATGACTTTGACCAATAGAGTAAGAGCTCTTGGATGTGATAGATGGGATGAACAAGCTTCGGCAAGAAAGCTATGTAGAATATATAGAGACAAGAATAGCATTCTAGCTTCTGTGATAATGAAAAAACTACACCACCATGACAACACAAGAGATGATTGCGAAAATCATGCATCATGAAGTTCTAGATGATGAAACCAAAGAAAGACTTAGTCAAAAGAGAAACATTGCCCTTGCAGCATCCCATGCAAGTGAATCAAGTCATTGCAACAAAGGATGTTGTAGTCACAAGCAAAATGATAGTGATGAAGAACTTGATGAACAACAAGCTCTCATGGTGAAAAATTATGAAAAGTTCTTGATCAAGAAGAAGCAAAAGATGAGTAGTAGTGGTGGAAACAAACAATATAAGAAGAGATTTTGCTATGAGTGTGGTCTCACTAGTCACTTTGCTACGGATTGTCCCAACAAAGGTAAGATTTCAAGGTACAATAAGGAAAGTGACAAAAAGTACAAGAGCAAGAAGAAAGATGAAGCACATATAGGTGAAGAATGGCAATCCGATGATGATAGTGATGAAGACAATGACAATGAAAAGAAGAATATAGCTGCAATTGCTATACATGATACATCATCTCCATCGACATCGTTCTTCACCAACACTTCTTCCTCAACAAAGCTTTTCGCCAACCTCTCTGACGACGACGACGATGTCAGTCCTACTTGTCTTATGGCAAAAGAGGAGAAGGTACATCCCACACTTCCACTCACTCTAATGATGATGATGATGATGAGTTTGATGAAAACTATGCTATCAAAATCATTAAGAAATATGGAAAAGAAGCTGCCTCTATAATCTTAAAATTAAAGTACACCATAGATGAGCATGAGACATGCTTAGAGTCGCAAAGTGAAATGCTCCTAGTGGAAAGGGAGAAGAACCAAGGGCTAGAGGCATGTCTCACCAAAGAAAAAGAGAAGGTTGAGAAGTTAAGTGTAGAATTGTCTTTGGCCAAGGACTCATATGAGCGATTGACTAAGAAACATGCCTCACTTAATGACTCTTTGGCCAGTCTAAAGAATGACTATAGTTTAGCTCAAGAAAGCCTCACAAGCTTGAAACATAAATATCATGAGCTTGAGATAAACTATGACTCTCTTTGGAAGAGCACTTCTACTTCTTCTAAGGACTCCAAAGCCTCAACAAGTAAAGGATGTGAAATTTTTTTTAATGTTGATATAGATGCCTGTGCTACTAACCTTGTTGAGCTAGAGAAGAAAGATAAGGAGATTCTTAGGTTGAAGATCATTGTGGAGATTGGTTGCAAAAACAAGGATAAGTGTGGCAGAACCTCCTAAATCATATGGCCCACATGCATGATTATTGTCTAAATAGACTCCAAATAACCATGACTGTGTTCCATACGACTTAAAAAGTCTGTCGGGTAAATCCCGAATCATCCACGATTCTCCGAGCAGGATCAATCATTGTAGAGAGACATTGCAGTATTACAACAGTTTCATATAAATAAAATACCACGGAGTAAAACAGCGGAAGACTTACAATAACATAAGTTTACAAACCTCTGAGTTTCAAATATTTACAACCACAAGTTTAAACTATACAAACCATAATAGTAGTGGGGTAGCAGTAGATTACAATATTAAACAAAAGCTCTGCCCACGAGCTAAACAGCTTACTCGTCGTCGCTTTCCTCGACGACTGTCATGCAGCAGGATGCAAAACACTCCTGCCCATGAGGCTCAACTGCAACAGGGGTTCAACAAACCTTGAGTACAACGGTACTCAACAAGACTGACCCAACGAAAGAGAGGGGTAGAGACTCAAGAGATGCAGGCTAGAGGGACAAGGTAAAGTCTGTAGGAGATAAGAAGTTTTGCAGAAAAGCTTTACAGAAAGAGAAGTTGCTGGAACTATCTCCCATTATCAACCAACTTCATGATTGAACCATAATTGTTATTCAAGTTGTTACTATGATGATGAACAACGATCGAGTCTTCTTCTCCGAGAAGCAACGGCGATTCGAATCCATTTTCATACCCAGCTGGGACCTAGGCGACTGAGCATACCGGAGACTTTAACTTCGAAGCACCCCAGATACACCGATATACCGGGATAACAACCTCAGCCATATATCACCACATGATACACATGAGCTCTTCGGCCCAGCGTACCGAGATACATGGGAACTTAAACCCCACAGTAAAACACACTATGACACAGATGGGATTCTCTGGCCCCATGCTAGGTCACTCCATGGCATACACGGCTACAACCATCCGTATACCACTTCATGCATGTGGATTTCTAAATTCTCGATATCATCCAGTTCACCAACGGACGGGACCTAGGGCATCAACAGACGAGAACACTACAGAGGGACTCCATTCCCAGTGCAAGTTCGCCGTCCGGACTCGATTTATTACTATTATCAAGATTCCAACAATAAAGCCAATCTCATCTTTTTCATTCCTTTTTCCTTTGAACAAATTAATAAATAAGCAGGACTAAGCATCACTACTCATTTTCCAAGTAGGTAACAAGGATTAAGGAAATAAGACAGGTAATGCAATTTGTAGGTTTTCACTCAACTCCTATCACTTAATGCAACATACCAGAGCTGAAGCGGTAAAACTTTTAGAAATAGAATAGGGTTTAAATGTATCCGGGGCTTGCCTTGATGTTCGGGGTAGACGGTCTCGAAATCTGGATCAACTCCCGATTCTTGAATCTGCTCGTCCTTCAGATCTGAGTGATACATTAACTCTCCGTTAACGGAAACTACTCGATAATTAATATGCTTTACATGATGGAATAGTAAATATGATGCTCGATGAATGCATGATCAGATTAAAGGATCGAGTACAACTTTTCTTCACGATAAAGTTGCAAGCTAACAAAACTTCGCTTATTTAACTGATTAGGGTTAATTACGCCATTTTTATAATTAATTAAACACATAAAATAACGTTAATTAAGCTCTAATGATATGATTAAGATAAGCGCAAACAATTAATTAAAGTGCCAAAGGTCATTAGGGTTAATGAACTAAGGTCATCAATCAATACCAAAGTCACACAACTCCTATAATGATTAAGTTAGACTAAAGGGGTTAATTAATTATTTAAAAGCATTAAATAAAGGCATAAAAATTAAAGTTATCAAATTAATCCCAAATTTTTATTTTAGAAAGCTCTTAGCCTAATTAGATGGCAAAACAAATTTCAGAATTAAAAGCCAATTATTTTAATTATTAAAAATCATTGAATGTCCATTTCTCAATTAAAAGGGCTAATTTTAACATATGCAAAAAGTACTCAATTTTGGCATTTCATATTTTTTCTAGGTAGATGACATCATAAAGGACATTCATAAAAATTTTTAGAATTTTTGGAGCTATAAATGAATTACTATGAATTTTCAAAGAAAATAGCATTTAAATCATTTTCTGAAAATAGAAAAAGAAAATCAGCACAGTGACTCCGCGCTGACCGACGGCGGCGCGGCGGTTGACCGCCGATTCCTTGCCGTCGGCGAGGTCTCCGGCGATGGGGTTTCCTCCTACTTGCTCTCCTTGACACAGCGCATCGATTGAGGTGGCTAACGGGACTGGGGAGCGGCGGCGGCACCCACGCCGGCGGCGATGGCGGCGCGGCGGGGCTCGGGCGCGGCGGCGTCGCTCACCGGAGCGATTTCCGGCGACGGCGACCACATGAGCTTACGCAGGACACCTAAACAGACCGGTTTGGTTACTACATGGAGATCGGTCTCGGTCTCTGGACAGGACGGCATCGCGCGCGGCGGAGCGGCAGCACTGCGCCGGCGGCGAGCTACGGCGGCCGGTGGCTACGGCAACGGATTGACCAAATTGATGACGCAGGTAGATGCAGGAGCTCACCACGGCGCTGATGCGCACGTAAATGAAGGTCCGGAGTGGCTGGGTTGAGCGGCGGTCGACGGCGGTGATGGCGGCGGCGGCGCTCCGATGGCACGACGGCGTCACGGCGGCCTCTGGTAATGCGCTGCTCGAACCAAGGTGCGCATCAGGTGCAAGATGACATGAAGAACATGATTACGAGGTCGAAGGTAAAATATAATCACCTCTGGCGGCAGCAAACGGCGGTGATGGCGCGGCGGCTCGGCTGGCCGGCCGCGAGGAAGAAAGCTACGTGCGGGTGGCTCGGGCGACGAGAGCAAGCATGAACTGGCCCAAAAGGACTGTGATGAAGTGGCGGAGCTTTGAGCGAGGGCAATTGGACAGAGGTGGAGTGTCGACGGTGAATTTCGGCGACGGAGGGAGATCGTCGGCGACGGCGGCGGGAGGAAGAAGAAGGAGAAACGGCGTCGGCTGACTGCTATTTATAGCAAGAAGATGATGAAGGAGCAGCTGACACGACGACGACGAAGTCTCTCGCGTCCGAGAGCGCTCGGTTGGCCGAGAAGGCGCGGCGGTGGACGGCGGCGCGCGATGCGAAGCCGGCCATGGCGGGCGCCGATAGGGTTAGGTGTTGTTCAAGTTATTTACAGAATTGCCACTCGGTTTAAAATACAAATTACTCCCAAATTTATATAAGAACTTGAAAATCTCCAAAAATATCATTTGCATAACTTTTCAAGAGCTACACTTTTCCTTTAACTAGCATCCTCAAATTCTGTCTAGATTTTGAAATTTGAATTCAGATTTAAAAGGGGATAAAACCCTAGAAATAAGTTTTTGAAATTACTTTTGATTTTTCAATAAAACTTGAAAATCTTCAAAACTATGGAATGTTGAGTTTGTCAAACCAAATATTTTTCATGCGCAAAGTTTTCTCATTTTATGCATAATTTTTGAATTATGGTTTTAAAATCAAAAAGGGGATAATTGCTGGAAACTGTATTTTCAAATTAATTTGAAATACCTTTTGGAAACTTGAAAAACTTTATATACCAACTTTGTAGCTCTTGTCAAGATCTACAAACTGTCTTTTTAGAGTATCTCCAAATTCCTTATAGAATTTGAATTAGAGAAAAGGGGATAAAACTAGGGTTGGAAATAACGGGTTTTTGAAATAGAGTTTAAACTTAATTTAGTTTCTAACTTAATTGGTTGGTTATTAGTGATCACAAACATCATCCAAGGACATCTTTAGGTCATTGACCCAATGACACCCTTGGTTGACCAAGTTGACTTTTGAGAAACCTTGTATAGCATTTCCAATTTGACTTTAAATTTGAATTGCTAGGCTTAGAAATAAGCCTTGGAATCCAAATTAAATTTCAAATATGGAAATCATTTTTAGGGTTGAACTTAGACTTATACACTATGCTTGACACTAGTGTAAACACAGTTTACACCTCAAGTACATAGAGTATAAACTAAGCATTTGCGATTGCATTCAAAAATAGGGTTTTATTATTTCATGTGACCAAACATTACAAAAACTCAATCAACCTATGAAATATAAACTTATTTTAGTTAATGCACATTAATGTTGACTTAAACATGGATGCTTTATAGTGCATATGATGACATGGCATGTTTTAGTTAATATAACACCAGAGGTGTTACAATAAGCAATCAACCACAATCTACAAGGCATCAAGGCATCCACTCATAAAGGATGGCCTCGGTTACAATAGGTACGATGGTAAGGCAAACGGGAGAAAAATGGTAAATGGTGTGCCTTGTCTGAAGTTCAACAAGAGTGCGCCTCTTGTTGATCTCATCAACAAGGTGAACAATGTTGAGGTTTCTCCTAATACTTCCTCCAACAACAAGAACATCAAGAAGAAGGAAGCAAATGTTTTTATGCCACAAGTGTCTATCTCAAGGAATAATTTTTGTGATTATTTATGTTTTTGGGACAAGGATGGTGAAATTATTGTAAAATATGTGGGCGCTCTCAAGAAGAGGCAAATCTTGAAGAGTGTTTGGGTGCCCAAATCTTATGTGTCTAACCCCCTAGGACCCAAGTCAAATTGGGTACCTCAAACAAAGTCTTAATTCTATTTTGTAGGCATACTCCTCCAGTAGACCATGTTGGGTGCTAGATAGTGGATGCACCAATCATATGACCGGAGCGAAGAAAATGTTTGACTCCTTTCAACTAAGTGAAAGCATGGGTGAAGGAATCACATTTGGTGACAATAGCAAAGGAGAGATTCTTGGTTTGGGTAAAATTGCTATATCAAATGACAATTCTATTTCAAATGTATTACTTATGGATTCGTTAGGATACAATTTATTATCCGTTTCACAACTTTGTGAGATAGGTTACAATTGTCTCTTTACGGATAAGGGTGTGGAAGTCTCTAGAAGGGTGGATTCCTCTATTGTCTTTACAGGTCAACTAAAGGGCAAGCTCTATCTAGTTGATTTCACAGCTAGTAGAGTGGGGTCCGAGACTTGTTTAGTGGCAAAATCTAGCATGGATTGGTTGTGGCATCGCCGGCTAGCTCATGTTGGGATGAGGAACTTGGCCAACCTTCAAAGAGGACAACACATTCTTGGACTAACAAATGTTTCTTTTGAGAAAGACAGGATTTGCAGTGCATGTCAAGCGAGAAAACAAGTTGGAGCCAAACATCCCGCAAAGAATGTTGTGTCAACTTCAAGACCACTTGAGTTACTACAAATGGATTTATTTGGACCGAATGCTTACATAAGCATTGGAGGTAATAAATATGGTTTTGTAATTATTGATGATTATTCTCACTTCACTTGGGTGTTCTTTTTAAAAGACAAGAGTGAAACCCAAGAAATCTTCAAGAAGTTTGCAAGAAGAGCTCAAAATGAGTTTGATGTGAAGATAAAGAGAGTGAGAAGTGATAACGGGACGGAGTTCAAGAACAAAAACATTGAGAAGTTTCTTGATGAAGAAGGGATCAAGCATGAGTTTTCGGTTCCTTACACTCCCCAACAAAATGGGGTTGTAGAGAGGAAGAACCGAACCCTCATAGAAACCGCAAGAGCAATGTTGGATGAGTACAAGATTTCAGAGAAGGATTATTAGGCGGAGGCGGTCAACACGGCATGTCATGCAATTAACCGCCTATACCTTCACAAGATTATGAACAAAACCGCCTACGAACTACTCACCGATACTATGAACTACTCACCGATAAAAAGCCTAAGGTTGATTACTTTAGAGTTTTTGGATGCAAGTGTTTCATACTTAGAAAGAAATCCAAAAGCTCTAAGTTCGAACCGAAGGTTGATGAAGGTTTTGTTCTTGGTTGTGGTACTAACGAACATGGATATCGTGTTTTCAATAAGACCACCGGTCTTACTGAAATAACGGTAGACGTGACTTTTGATGAATCCAACGGCTCTCAAAAGGAGCAAGTCAATATGGACATTGTAGGTAAAGAGGAGTATTCTCACAAAGTGATAAAGAAGCTTGCAACCGATGAAGTAAAACCCATTGAACAAGATGATGATGATGATGCATAAGTGCAAGTCCATCATGAACCATACATGCATCATGGGTCAACCGATGCCCATGGTGATGCTTCCACATCAAGAGATGGTCATGATTCAAGAGAACAAGCAAATCAAAATCCACCACAAGTTGAAGAAAACAACCAAGATGATGATCAAGGGGGAGTTCTTGATGGAGTTTCTCCAACCGGCATTGACTATGATAGTGAAGATGACGGCCCAATTCAAAGAAGAACAATAGAACCTCACCCAAGAGCTCGTCAATCCATTGAACGGAACCATCCCGTTGAAAATGTGATAGGAGACATACGCAGTGGAGTGATGACTTGTTTTTGTTTAGCATCTTTTTGTGAGCATTACTCTTTTGTTTCCTTTATGTTACCTCTTAAGGTGCAGGATGCCTTAAAGGATGAGGATTGGGTGATGGCTATGCAAGAAGATTTGGAAAACTTTACCCAAAATGAAGTCTGGTCCTTGATGGAAAGGCCCAAGCAAAATGTGATAGGTACCAAGTGGGTCTTCCGCAACAAAGAAGACGAGTATGGCGCGGTCACAAGGAAAAAAGCACGGTTGGTAGCACAAGGTTACACCCAAATTGAGGGTTTGGATTTTGGGGAAACATATGCACCGGTAGCTAGGTTTGAATCTATTCGTATATTACTTGCCTTTGCTGCTCACCATGATTTCAAGTTGTTTCAAATGGACGTGAAAAGTGCATTCCTCAACGGCCCCCTCTCTGAAGTGGTGTATGTTGAACAACCACCAGGTTTTGAAGATCCACATTATCCCGACCACGTCTACAAGCTTCATAAGGCGCTCTATGGGCTCAAACAAGCCCCTAGAGCTTGGTATGATTGTCTTAAGGAATTCCTTCTCAAACAAGGGTTTGAGATAGGAAAGGCCGACCCTACTTTATTTACTCGCAAAGCTAATGGTGATATTTTTATTTGCCAAATATATGTCGACATAATATTTGGTAGTACTAATAAAGAGCTTTGTGAGCAATTTAGTAGGATTATGACCAAGAGGTTCGAGATGTCCATGATGGGAGAGTTGACCTTCTTCCTTGGTTTTCAAATCAAGAAACTCAAGGAAGGAACGTTCATTTGCCAAACCAAGTACACTCATGACATGTTGAAGAAGTTTGGTATGGACAAGGCTAAGCCCATCAACACACCAATGCCAACTACGGGACATCTTGACCTTGACACGGATGGTAAAGCCGTGGATCAAAAGGTATATCACTCCATGATTGGATCATTGCTTTACCTTTGTGCATCTAGGCCCGATATTATGCTTAGTGTGTGCATGTGTGCAAGATTTCAATCTAATCCGAAAGAATGTCATCTCATGGCCGTTAAGAGAATTTTTCGGTATTTGGTGCTCACACCTAATCTTGGCTTATGGTATCCCAAGGGCTCATCTTTCACTCTACTTGGCTATTCCAATTCGGATTATGCGGGTTGCAAGGTAGAAAGAAAGAATACATCTGGGACTTGCCAATTTTTTGGTAGGTCTTTGGTGTCTTGGAGTTCTAAGAAGCAAAACTCCATTGCCCTATCCATCGCAGAAGCCGAGTATGTGGCGGCCGTCTCTTGTTGTGCCCAACTACTTTGGATGAAGCAAACCTTGAGAGACTTTGGTTACAACCTGTCCAAGATTCCACTCTTATGTGACAATGAGGGTGCAATTAAGCTAGCCGATAACCACGTAAACCATTCCCGCACAAAGCACATAGACATCCGTCATCATTTTCTTAGAGACCACCAAGCCAAAGGAGATATCACTATTCAACATGTGAGAACCGACAAATAATTAGCCGATATCTTCACAAAACCTCTAGATGAGTCAAGATTTTGTGCTTTGAGGCGTGAGCTCAATATCGTTGATTCTCGTAACGTGGAATGACATCTTGCATACATTGATTGGCTTAGAATTGGATAAAATGTTTACAAAATCTTAGTTTGTAACTTTCAAAATCTATTTTTAAATATCTCAAGCTTGACCATAGCTTTGTACTGATTTGATGAAATCTAGTCATGATTGAGAGGGTTCTAGTTCTCTATATGGTTCACCATCTGTTTACAATTGTTTTCAGCCATTTTTGACCTAGCGATAGTTCCTCCGTTGCTATCGGTAGTACCGCTAGTTCAAAATCCGGCCTAACTGTACGCGTTCGACTTTTGCCCAGCCTTGCCCACTGGTACTACCGGACCCAACCGGTACTACCGGTCAGCCTGTTTGATAGCGGTACAAAGGGGCCGCCGGGTTAAATTTATTTTTTTCTTTTCTATCTTATCCCTTCACTTCTTCTTTCCCCCCTGCCCGAACGCTCGCCTGGCGGCGCCGCCGCCCGCCCTATCCGTCGCCCGATCTCCCTCCCCCTTCGGCCATTCCTCATTCCCTTTGAGGGGGAGCTTCTCCAAGCCTTGGAGATCGTCTTGGCGGTGTTCTTGAGCCCCGGAAGGTCTTGGCAAGCGTGGATTTGGACTCTTCTCTTCGAACCCCGAGGCACTAGGGATTCTTGCCCGATCTTCCAATGTACTTCGTTCTAGGCCGTCTCTTTGCTCATGCTAGTTGACTATGGTGAATACATGCTTTGTAAATGCCTTTTATGCAATTTCCATGGTTGGTTGTGTCGTTCCCCAGCGGGTGCCTCCGCGCGGTAGTATACCCGGTACTACCGGTCCATCCGGCTGGTACTACCGGTGGCACTGTGCTGGCTCTGTCTGTGGTTGTTCGACCTCCCTTCTCTGTTGCGGCGTTCACAAGTGTGTCTAAGTCCTTCCTACTCATATTTTTGCCTTTGCAGCATGTCGGAGCGTCGGCACAACCCCTCTCGCAATGCTCGTCCTCGTCCTCAATGTTTGGGTGATGGAGAGGATGACCGTGCAGCTAGTCAGCGTGCTCGACGGCGTAGCTCGAGCCATGGGGAGTCCTCATGTGGCAGCTGTCATGAGGAGATTGAGGTTCCTGCTGTCCCCCTTCGTCGTGGTGGCTCTCCTCCTCACCACCGTGACATGGTAAATGGTGCTTAACCGGATAATGTGAGGGATTGCAGGGGCTTGCTTTGACTGCAAATTACAATGTTTCCCCTCCGCACATTGATAATATGATTGCCACTCGGACCCTTGTTCCTTATGATGGCTCTCATCTTAGGCCTAGCCGTCCTGAAAGGCCTCAGCTATTTTTTGATTACTCAACCAATGTGGCTGCTTTGAAGAAGCAAAGGTTGGAAAATCCTTACATGTGGATCAGATTTCCAGGCGTGGAAGACAGATTTTGGTCTTTATTTCATCATGGCTACTATATCTCTGTCTGCCTCAACAGTGGATTCAATGGCAAACTTTTTCAGCATAAGGCATTGAATCTTGAATCCATCACCTCAAAAGCCCATCTTGACATGGCTAAGTTGAAGATCAAGCTTAAAGCATGGAACCTCTTGTAGCTTGTGACCTTTCAAAAGGATTGGAATACCGAGATTCTTTACCAGTTTTGGTCAACCTTGTGGATTGATGAAGAACACAAGGTCTTGCATTGGATGTCCAACAAGCAACACTATAGGTGTTCCTATGTGCAGTTTTCTCATCTCCTAGGCTTTGATCATGTGGATCGGGATGCAGATAGTCTTTGGACACTTTATGTTGAACCTATTGGCAAGGATGATTACATTTAAGCCAAGATATACTTAAATGACTAGTATGCTGATGGCACCAATACTGAGCTGAAGCCACTCTTTTATATCCTGAACAATATTCTGAGGAACACCCTTGACCCTAAGAGTGGTGACTCTACTCATATTCAAGGCTATGCTCCTACCATCCTGGTTTGCTTTGGCCTTGGCCGGTGGTTCAGCATTTCTTAGTTTATGTGGGTTAAGATTGGAGAAGCTGCTAATGATCCTCACAGGATGCTCCCTTATGCTCCATACCTCATGCATGTGATTGAGCAGGTGACGGGCCACTCTTTCCCTCCTGATACACATCACTCTAGCTGGGGCATTTGAAACTTGTGTCCTCACACAAAGAAAAAGTCAAGCAAGGCAGCTGCTTCTACTTTTGCTACTGCACCCACCGATGATGTCAGGACTACGGGCGTTGAGAGGGAGGATGCTCCTCCGATGGACCCTTCAGCTGGTGTTTTTGCAGGTCATGCTAGTGGTCCTAGCAGTGGTCATGGCTGTGGTCATGGCAATGGTCGTGGTTGTGGTCATGGTTCCATTGCCAGTGCTTTGAGGAAGTTTATGTCTTACATGTGCTACTGTTAGGCCGAGACTCACAGCTCCATTCGCCGTCTTGAGCAGTAAGCTGGCCTTTCTCCCTCAGCTCCTCTTCGCCCTCCTCTGGACTTCTTTGCAGATGATGATGATGAGCCATTTCAGCAGCCGCCCTTTCAGCAGCCTCCTTAGCAGCAACAGGACTTTGAGCCGCCTTCTCAGCACCAGCAGTTTTTCCCTCAGCCAGGTTATTATCCTCAGGGCTCCTCTGCAAGATACATAGGATACACAGGATATGGCTTTGAGTCCATCTTTGATGAGGCTGATTATATTACCTGCACCTCTACCAGTGTTCCTTCATCGTTCATGCCATCTTCTTCTGCAGATCCTCATGGCAAGAACAGATACATTTCCCCTGATGATGATGAGGACTTTGCCGCCTTCTAGTGGTTCTCTACCCATTGCTCTTTCTCGTTGCCTACCCTTTTTGGCACTTGTTGCCAAAGGGGGAGTGTTAGGCTTATCATGTTGTAATAGGGTAGTTATTAATTTAGTTATGTATAACTCTATCTCGTGGTGAACTATGTGACCTTGAACTATGTGTGTGATGGATACTTGTAGGCTAAATACTTATGCTTATTTGATATATCATGTTGTGATGGCCTATATTTGATATTTTTATGATGATTGTTGTTTTAGAATGGTTATGTCATTTTTAAGTCATATTCTTTCTTTCATAACCATTCATATTCTTTTATTTATCTTTATGTGATATATCTTGTCATAAGCATCACGGAGTATACTTGTCACTCACACCTCTTAGGCACCCCACAAATTACAAAATTAGGGGGAGCTTGCTCTAAATGTATGTTATCTTGATTTTACTCAAGATTTGAAATTCAAAATCCTAGGCATACATTTAGGGGTAGCTCTTCATAAAATTTGGGATTCAAAAGCTTCAATTCTTTCAATTTATTATAAGCCTAAGTTGGTTGTCATCAATTACCAAAAAGAGGGAGTTTGTAAGTGCATTCGCCTCCGAAGTGGGTTTTGGATAATTAATGACAATCAAATTAGGGACTAACAATTTTATCTAAGTAAATATACAGGTGTTAGTCCATTGAAAGATTTGAATGATAATATTTGGTGATACAAGCACCCTGAATTTTATATGGATGGACGACGTTTTTTCTCAAAAGTGCCCTTAATTTTTATCTTTACTTCAGTTATAGGAAACGCCGTACTATCAAGAGGGATATAAATTAGGTTGGTAATTCGAGGTCTAAAAGTGCTCAAGTCTATATTTAGAGTGTTTGGAGTCACCATTGCACTCACATCACTTAGAAAAGTCCTTTGCTTCAGCCAGCCTGACCTACCGAAAGTACCAAAAATATTAGAGTTTTAAACCGGAAGTAACCGTGCTACTTTTTCAGAAAGTCGAGATGTGCAAAGTTGAAGAAACTTTGTACTACCGGTAGTACCAGTTCCACAACCGGTAGTACCGGTGCTCTCCGGTAGTACCATATTTTATTAAAATTATACTCCAAAAGTATCGGGGATATTTTTCTCAAAGTCGAAGTCTGCGAGTTGGCGTAGTTGTGTACTACCAGTAGTACCGCTGGTGGTACCGGTAGTACCGGCTATATATATATATTTATTTTTAGCCCAAGTGGCACAATTCTATGGCTGCCTAGTTTTGTACTACCGGTAGTACCAGTATGACTCCCTCTGCACATTCTGACACACGACAACAGTCATATTTGGTGAGGTACCGGTAGTACCGGTGGTTCCATCAGTACTACCGGTAGTTGTTCAGGACAGACCATATATATACCCCTCACCTCTCTCTTTTATCCTCTCTTGCTCATTTCATTCATTCTCCCGACACACACCCGAGAAAGGCTCCTTTCAAGCACCAGCTCACCTGCTCTCTCTCTCCCCCTTGCTCCCAAACTTCATCCCCTCAAGGATTCGAGCTAGGGACGTGAGATTAGAGAGTAGGAACTTCGATCTATGACTTGAGCACTTGGATTCCTCGTCTTGCCGACTTGATTTGTGTTTGTTACTCTTAGGTTCTTGGAACCCTAGCCGGCTAGGAGTTCTTCGTGGCTGCCCGTGTTGCCTCATTTGTGAGGGCTCCCCGAAGTGTTTGTATTACCCTTAATTCTTAGTGAATATCTCAAGTTTACCTTCATGGTTGCTTGAGGGAGGAAACCTTTGTGGTAACCTCAACAACGGGGACGTAGAAACTCCTTTGTGGGGATTGCCGAACCTTAGATTAAATCGTGTGTCTTGCTGTGGTGGTAGCATCGACTACCCTTGTTCTTGTGTTCTTCGTGTTCTTCATCCCTACCCCCAAAGTTCATAGGTTGGAGGACTCGATCTACGATTTAATGCGGTGAAACACCTCAAGAAGTTCAACACCTTCATCAGCAACATCAACAAAGGGGTGGTAACAATTGGATCTGAATTTACAGCTCATTTTACTCTGATTTTCATTTCGATTTCGTAGTTTCATAGGCTACCGGTAGTACCCGAAGTTTGCATCGGTAGTACTGGTTTTTGTACTATCGGTAGTAGCGGTGCTATTTTCGGTCCTACTTCTGGTATGTATTTAACTTCCGCATTTGAGTTTGTAAGTTTCAGGTTTTCGTAATCGCCTATTCACCCCCTCTAGGCCGATTAGATCCTTTCACAAACACCCGAGAGTTGCATCCGCAGGTGCATGTATGCCCCTATGCGGGCAACCAAACACGCCCTAAGCAGGTAAGGTAGCACGTACGGTTATATCTCTACAACTAC
>CM041630.1:39246457-39402087 GCA_023333625.1 Bothriochloa decipiens | reverse complement strand
ATGGGACAGAGGGAGTAGAGTATATAAGATAACAATCTTGACTTCTAAACTATGTTGATAATAACTATGTAAGGGGAAACCCATTGTATTACCTAGTAATGCGGCCAATATCTACCAAACCAAAGGAACATAACCCTTGACAAATCATCCTTAACAAGAGGCACCAAAACAATGATTTCTATAAAAATTCTTATTTGTTTTGTTCTTGTGGAAACACTACATGATCCAATGTCATAAGAACATCTCAAGGCACATTTGACAAGTTGGAAGAACAACATCAACTGCCTCGTTGTCCAAGATGGTCAAGGAGCAACCAGTAATAATATGGCACTGCCAATACCAACACTGCTAGATATGATCTAGAAGTCTAGCTAGATACCTAGGTAGATGTTGTGAGATTAGGATCTAGTGAGCCAACAACACACATATTCAACCGGACAACTTGAGTATCCTACGTAGCCATATCAACCCTAAGAAACAAAAGCAACATGAAGACTTATAGATCAAATGCCACAGCCGCATCCACACCAGAGATCGATCTCTCTTCGCACACCATAAAGCATGTTGTTTTGGGCTCTCACCCTGTTTTCGCAAAGCATGTCGTTGTACGCATACAGGGTCGCACTGGACGCGTTTGCACCTGGCGCTCACCGCCTATTCTGCTTCCTCGGCATTAATTACGATGCTTAACGAGGAAAATAAATCACGCTACCATCCCCTCCACTCCCCTTCCTTTCTTCTCTAGTTCGCTCGCTCGAGACCAGAAGCGCTACTTAGAACCTCCCATCATTGTTTTGGCTTAAATTGCGCTACCCTAGGGTTCCCTCTCCCTCATCGTTACCATAGGGTAACCCTAAACAAATTATAATATGGGAGGTCCTAAGTACCCCCAATATAATTCCTTTTCCCCTGCCTAAATCGTGTTACCCTATCAAAATCTGAAATTCTAAACCCTAAATTACAATGTTTTCGGCTTTTTTTAAGTTCAAATAAGGAGTATTGAGATGAGATGCATAAAAGCTACTCCCTTCGTATCCATAAAACAAGTCGTCTACGACAGCGGCACGGTCTCCAAAATACAACTTTGACTTTTTGTTTCTATAAAATATTTATCAAAAAGTGATATATGTATTGTATATTTTTATGAAAGCATTTTTTAAGACAAATCCATTCATATAATTTTCATATTTTCAAACTTAATATCTGGAGATTTATTCATTATTTATGTTTCTAAGGTTTGACTCATGTCTAAAACGACTTATTTTATGGATATACATAGTGTATTTTGTAAGAAAATCAGAACGACTTGAATTCATTTTTTAGGGAAAATAAGGCACGAGAACAAGCCCTGATTCCTTTTCGGGAAACAAGGCATGAGAACAAGCCCCGATTCCGGCCATGCAGGGAACAAGCCCCGATTCCGGCCATGCGTGCGCCTTGGCCCCATTGCCGGTCGCCGCCGCTTTATTCGGTGGGCCCACGCAGCCACCTCCAAAGCTTCCGCTGCGCTGCTCTGCTCTGCTCTTCTCCTGAGTCCTGCCTGGCTCGCATTTTTCTAATCCTGTTTATTCCTCGTCAATTAATTAATAATTAATTAACCGCGCTGCGTTTCTTTCTTTTCGTCGGGGTCTTTGGAGGTCTGCCTGGGAAAGTCGAGAGCTGGGAAAGTCGAGAGCAGCCCGGGTCCTGCTCCTCCCCTCTCCAGCTCGCCTCCAACTGTCCCCAAACCTCTGTTCCTCGCTCGAGCCGGCCTCGGCCTCCCGCCGCCGAGCGATGGAGCGGCGGTCCTCGCTCCGCTTCGTGCCCTCCGAGGTGCGCACATGCCCCGCGCGCCATTCCCTCTCCCTCCCCTTCCTCCTCCTCCTCCCCGCTCCGCCGCGGGGCGCTGGGGGTCCGTCCTGTTCATCGCGTCCTCCCTGCCCCGGTGCGGGTTGGGCTATTGCTGCTGCCGGCGTAAAGAATCTTTTTTTCATTGTCTGACCGAATGATGTTGGAGGATTCTTGCCGCGCGCAAGATTGGTTTGGTGGCTTGCGCGGTGCTCCGCTGCTGCCTGCCTAACTGCTGGGGTTTATTGGGGGTTTCTTTGCCCCCTCCCTTTTGGGTCCCCATTGCCCGGCTCCTGGGGCAACGGGAGCTTCTCTTCTTTCCAGAAGGAACTTTGTTGGGATTCCCTGTGCTCGTGCATTTACTTGTCCGGCGATCGCATTTTCCGGTGGCTTGGGGGTAGGGAGGACGACCGTTCCCGATGATTATGAATCATCGCCGGGTTAATTGTGCATCCGATTTTCGTTTCTTGATTGGGTATTGCCAATCGCTCAGTCCGAGCTGCGGTAGGCGGCTGCTCCGGTACAATTTCGTGACCTACTAGGGTTTTGTTCATGCCCCAAAGATGTCCAATAGTCGGGGTAAATCGCAGTTGCTGGTTTAGGTAATCAATTCGTGCTACGGGACAGAAAGGAATTGCTTGATTATTGCATTGATACATACGTTTAGTTATTATACTTGTCAAATTGGCCACGCCAATAGTGTGAATACCAAAATGGGCTGTTCTGTGCAATCTTGGATTTTGTTGTATTTCGCTTAATGGATAGTAACGGCTTATAATTTGGAACGGAGCGAGTATAATAAGGTTTGGCTTTTTTTGAGTCAACTGATGCTCTATTGGCAGGTGCAAAATGTTCTTTTAGGTAACCAATTTGTGAAACATGGGAAAACGGATTGTTTGATTGTTCCGTCGATATCTTCAGTTAATACATGTAAAATTTGCCACAGTGATAGTCAAATTACCAAAATGTTCCCTCTAGTGTTATTTGTGCTGGCATTTGATAATGCGGATCATATCAGATTATTGTACCAAGGCCATTGCTGTGCCGAGGACTGTTAGGTTGTAGGGTCAAACATTATAAATGGCCTATTCTTTTAGGTGCACCCACTTTTGTGTTATGTGGAATTATGGATCCTCTCATCATCGATCAGTACACTATGTTAATATGGAGTTGATATTGCATTTCAAGTAGATTTGCATTTATATCATGCTAGTTTTATTAGATGTACTTCTCTGCATTTTCCATTATAGCTAGCTTGAAATACTCCTGGTACAGATTGCAAGAATGGAGAAATTGGCTGCAGATAGAAGAGAGCAAGTCTTTGATAACAAGTTCTGCCAGAAGCTTGCAGAAGAATTTAAGTAAGTATCGTATTGTTACTTTGTTCCAACTTCTCGTTAGTTTGAAACATAACCGAAAGAGTACAGATTTTTATCAAACTTTCCAATTCAAACATATTAGCCTACCCCAACTTGCCTGGGACAAAAGGCTATGTTGTTATTGTTTCCAATTCAAACATATAGTACGATTGAGATATCCTGTACTGTTCTCTTATAAGCACGAGTCTCTTGTACCTTTTTGCTTGACAGTATTAATGCAGGGTGTTGTGAATCTGAAACACATCCAT
The DNA here is from genome assembly GCA_023333625.1 of Bothriochloa decipiens. NCBI lineage: Eukaryota > Viridiplantae > Streptophyta > Magnoliopsida > Poales > Poaceae > Bothriochloa > Bothriochloa decipiens. Next base: position 39,398,633 of record CM041630.1, on the reverse strand, counting down.
TTTGTAGTTTAAACATTGGGTTACAGTAGTTTTAAAGTGATGCTGATGTGTGATTGCATTTTCTGCTCTTATATACAGTCATTCTGCTGGCCGTGCTGGAAGTAAAGCGTTACAGGCTACACAGGTGACGGTACCTTAATATGCCCTATATTTTACCAATTGTGCACTAGCATGATCTATTGACATCTCTGTCTATAGGTTCAAGGATGGTTCCTTAATAAGTTTCCAGCATCAGCCACTAAACTTACTTGTGTGCCCACTGCTTCCCAAGAAAAGACATCAGCCTCTGAAGTAAATTTATCAGTTTCTGCAAAAACATCTGCAGTTTCTGAAGAAAAACTTGTGTGTCCACTGCTTCCCAATAAAAGTAATTCAGCCTCAGAAGTAAATGTATCAGTTTCTAAAAAAAGATCTGCAACTTCTGAAGAAAAACTTGTGTGTCCACTGCTTCCCAAGAAAAGTAATTCAGCCTCAGAAGTAAATGTATCAGTTTCTGAAAAAAGATCTGCAGCTTCTGAAGAAAAACTTTTCCCTCTTGATACAAGTGTTTCAAACAATGAGGATGAGGTTTCTCCTCTTTTTCCATTAGGTATTTTGAAACATAGATCTGTTGATTCTGGAAAAATCAATGCTTGGTGCTTGGCAATGAAATGTTGTATGTACTCTTCTTTTCAGAAACTAGAGATAGGATTCCTGAACTTGAAGACCTGGAGTTTGAGGCCAAGTCGGCAAAGGATTCTGCATGGTAGATATCCTTGCACAGGCAACTATTCTATTGTTTCCTTTGTCTGTTTCTTCCACTTACTTGCAATAATTCGGTTCAATTCTTGCCTCATTTGTTGGCTTCTGTAACTGTTGCCTCATTTGTTGCCTCATTCTTGTTAGCTTGATTTTGTTGGTGAATACAAAATATTGAACTGAATACAATGATAGATAATATAAGTGATCTCATTATCGGATGTAATAGTTCATACCGAGCTAACAGGCTGTAATTCTCAATTATTTGCACTATCCTTTTCTTCTGTGAACAATTATTTGCACTATCCTGGTAAGGCTAATGATGTTTCTTTAAACTATGGTACTCTTCCTATATGATGTTGACAATGGTGGTACTGATGTTTAGCATTGCTAGCTGGCAGATTAGGATGCATATGCTTGCATCATGTTGTTCAGTCAAGAAAATATGCTTGCATCATGTTGGTAGCACCACCTGTGGGGTTGGCATTTCAATCACTTGGCAGCCAATTTCAGTGTCATGAGATGCTATTTTTTGTGCCATGCAGGTATGACATTAACACATTCTTGGCATACAGGAAGAACAGCACGGGTGAAGTAGTAAGAATAACTGATATCTTATTACATTTTCATATTTAACTATATGGCTCCTTTGAGTTTTTGGAATGCTGTTTTCGAGAAAAAAAAGTTTTGGAATGCTTCTATGGGCTATTTCCTTTATAGTTTTCTTCGTTATGTTTTCTTTATCATTTGTACAATAGGATATTTAAAGTTAAATTTCATCCTTTTGTAACTCAATATTTGTGTACTGTTGTTTTAGGATGTCCGGGTGAGATTCGAGGGTTTTGGGGCGGAAGAGGATGAGTGGGTGAATGTCAAGAAGTTCATCCGCCAGCGTTCCATTCCTGTGGAGTCCTCACAGTGCAAAAGCATTGTTGAAGGAGACCTTGTCCTCTGCTTCAGGGTAAGCGGATCAAATAGCAGCAGCATGAATCCTGGTAGAGCGATAGCAACTAGATCATATGTTGTTCCTTCTGTTACAGTGATTTGAACATCAGGAGGGAAATGACGAGGCAATGCATTTCGATGCACATGTTCTTGATACCATTTTAAAGTCCATCCATTAGGCTCTAATTTTTTTTTTCTTACTGTGATCTGAACATCAGGAGGGAAACCAGGAGGCATTGCATTTCGATGCGCATGTTCTTGAGATTCAGCGGAAGCAGCATGATATTAGGGGGTGCAGATGTGTATTCCTTGTTAAATACGATCATGACGAAAGCGAGGTATTTTCATCCAACCAACCATACCCTAGCAAATTATTGATCATATCTAATCATAGAGTGTTTTGATTGTTCTTGATTGTTTTATAGAAGTATTAATATGACTTGATATTGAGAAGCCTCTGTTTTGGCTGATGACAGGAGACGGTGAGCCTGAGAAGACTGTCTCGGCGGCCAAAGTACTTCTGAAGGCTCCTCCTGTTAGCTTGATGGTCATATCTTTCTCTAACTAGAACTTGAAACTTAGGTGAAGTTAGGGGGATGAACTTTGTGGCATACTGGCATCCTTGATGGTGTGTGTATTAGCAACCGGCAGCAAGCTGGAGCATGGGCTTGCATTTCAACCTCATTGGCGGAGGGCTGCCCGGACTGGCTGTGGGCGGCTGAATTTTGTAGACTCGTTACAGTGCAGAAGAGGGTTAGGGTGGGAAGAGTACACCTTGAACACTTACTGTGTATAATGTGGTCTATATGCTTGCTGCTTCATGTTCTTGCTGCTGCATCATCTTGTTTCTCTTGATCCAAAGTCTTGGATTTCGCTCCTTGGTCGCCGGGCGTCCTCACCGGCCAGGTGCCGAGGAGGGGGACCTTCAGTTTAGGTTAGCTATTTATAGCTTGGGAGCAGATTTGTCCACCTCACCACCGTCTCCATGAGCATGTTTTCCACCTTTCTGTTCGTTCGTCTTGGTTGTTTAACCAGCCTCTCTGGCTTTGTGGATCCGGATCCGATCCTATGCACTGATGAGTTGGTCGGCTAGTCTGCTGCGATTTTGGCCCGTATTCACAGCCACCACGACCACCAGAACAGTAACATTTGTCCGTGCGCCTCTGCAGTCCTGCCATGGAGATTGAGCGCGTCGTCTTTACTGTGCGTAAGTTATCCGCGCCGCGCGAGGTTTCTGCATCAGACATTCAGACGCCTCCAAGCGTCTGATGCGAGTGACCGACAAAGGAAAAGGATGAATAGCCGTCGTCGCTATTAGCAAAACCTGTCAAGCTGAGCGTCCGATGCCAGTGACAAAGGATGGATAGCAGTCGCTATCAACAAAGCCCGTCTAGCTCAGTCGGTAGAGCGTTTGTTTTCTTTTGCATTTTTTTTCGTTTCCTTGTGTGATGTTGTCTGTGTCTCAGTGGGAGTGTCTTTTTTTTTTTTTCCCCTTGACTGTCTCCGCTTGCATGGCCTTGCGCAGGCTTGCAGCTGCCAGTCGGTGGTGGCCTTTTGGTTTTGGAAGTCTGCAACTCTGCATTCCGTGGAAAGCGGCCTAACAGAGCAGCAAGGCATGCGGATGACGACGCCCTTCACGACAGGACGGAGAGATTACGGACGGGACGGAAGCATCCCAAGGAATTCCGTCCAGAAGAAAAGAAGAAATGAAACAGCTCTATTCTGTCAGGTACGAGCATTATACAGCTATTTGATACGTATTTGATATTAGTTATAGTAATAATAGAGAGATGGATTCGCGCATGTATCATGTAATCCCGAATCAGCGGCTTAACGCATGGTGCCGTTAATTTGACAGGGTGTGCGCTGCGTCCCCCTGCGTTTGTTTCTTCTAAGTCAGAAGACAGGCACCAGATAGATCATCATCATCAGCATCATTCATCAACATGCCCATTAGTATTATATTAATTTTATGTTATTTGTAGAAGATGCTGCCGGTGTCGCACAACTCAGCATCTGCTTGGCGGTTGGCGCTTACCTGTCGCAGTTGCAGGCTCGGCTCGGCTACCGACTTCTTGAGCTCGACAGTCGGCACCAAGCAACCAGATCGGAAGGAACCGCTACCAACCTTTCCCTGCCTCACCGACAACATCTCCGTCGATTCCCTTTGATTTTTTTTTTGGGTTCTTATTATACATAAATTAAAGATTAATTAGTTGCTGACAACTCAATCCAACACACATACTGTATTGTGCATACTCCATTGTACAGTACAGTACAGTACACAATAACTATCTGCCGGTCTAATCTTGTGTCTGGCATCGACGACCCGTAGCCGCGCGCTGTGATCCTGTGAAAGCGACGCCTCGCTCTATCTTCCAAGAATCACAAATCTATCTCCTAATTAATCTTTCTATATATCAGGCTGTGCTAATTGTTTAGCGTCCCTTTTTTTATTTTCTCCTAGTCCCTTCTGACAGCTTCTCTATATAATAATATATATACTAGGAGCATATATGCCAATGTGAGAAAGAGAGTGACATTCATTCCGGCGCATGTTGGAGGTGTAGGCATGATAGATGAGCTGTGTCCAACTCCAAGGCGGAGGAGCACGTGCAGCATCCCCATCCCCATCACATGCATGCGCAATTGAATTCTGCTCTGGTCTGACTTTGCGCCGAGGCCAACAACCTCGTGCTTCCATCGCCTTCGCCCCAACCCATCGTTTCTACTTACTCCTACACTACTCGTAGGAGTACCAAAGCCCAAAGCCATGCCATGAACGTCTCAAACCGTCGAATGAATGTCTGTCTGTTGCCGGATCAGATAAAAAGGGCGCCTGGATTTGCTTGCCCATGCATCACAGCCTGACATTTCTTCTTTCGATTGGTTTCCTTTGGGGCAACGAGCCAGGCTTGAGCTGTCATCGGGGTGTGGTGTGGTGCCCATCATCCGCGACCGCGCGTGGTGTTTTGGTGGACTCGGCGCACCACACAGCACAGCGCGCGTGTCTACGTACGTACGTACGTACGTACGCCCATGGCCAAGGACCTGCTGATACTGATAGCGAAGCGATCTACACAATTATTATGACCGCGTCGCTCACAGCTAGTGCGGCAGTACGCGTACCACTCCCACCACAATCGTCTCTTCTGTCTTTGCTTAGCCTTAACACATACGGTAATCAAGTTGAGTGGATGGAGGAGGACGCTGCTTTGGTTCCGCTTACTGTCACAACGTACACCGGAACATGGCCTGTTGGAGTGCCGGTGCTTCATGCATGGCCCATTTCTGGCTTTTTACCTACTTTGTAAAGTTAAACAATCCACCATCAATATCTTTGGTAATTATCTTCTTTTCTACCTTTACAACATCTAAAGGAGTTCTGGCTATAGGTAAGAACCTTCGTTACGTTAGACGAGCACACAAGGGTTTATACGCACCATGGATTAGAAAAATCACCTACCGAATGATTATAATTGCTTTTTGATGCAAGATTTTGCAAAACTAGAATGCTATCCCCACGCTCACACTTTCTCCGTCCTCATAAATGCTACACAAGAAGCCGAAAAAGAGTTCTGTCATAAAAATAACATATTTAAACATAAACTTGAATTCAGTTAATGAACAATCTACTTTATATAAATTTGTCCCTTTTTATTTACTCATCAGTTATAAAGCCACTAATAAACAAAAAAAAATATATATATATATAACTACAATTACAAATCATGTGTATTTGAAGCTTCAAATCAACATATCGAGCTATTTTCAACTTCAATATGGCATCCAGTGTTTATGGTTTTGAATCAACACATCCAATTAGCTTCAATTTTTTTCCACGAAATTTACACACCCAATCTTTTTTTTCCTTGTCATAGTTGAATAGAGGAAAGCACGATAAACAAAAACCCCAGTGGTTAAACCTGCGAGAGTACCCCTTTGCATTTACCCCCCGGGAATCGCCATCTCCCTCGCTGGAGTTGGGAGAGAGTTGGGAGAGAGGGGTTTTCCCTCTTTCTCTCTCCTCATCATCCACCTCCCCGCGACGAAAAGCGGCCCCATCTCCTTTCTCTCTCATCGCCTCTCTCTCTCTCTCTCTCTCCCCTCTCCCACTAGAGAGCGAGGGGACCTAGCAGTAGCACGAGAGGGAGAGGGGGAGGAGAGAACCACGCCGCGAGGTCACCGTCGCCGCCGACGCCGCCGCGATGGCTCGCCTGTTCCGCGAGTCCCGCCGCGACTCGTCGCACTCCTCCTCCTCCTCCAACGGCTACCTCCCTCCGTCCTCCGCCTCCGCCTCCGCCGCCGCCTCCGCGCTCCCCTCCCCGTTCCCGGACATCGGGGTCGCGCTCTCGGCCGCGGACCTCCGGGAGGCCGCGTACGAGGTTCTGGTGGCGGCGTCCCGCACCACGGGCGGGAAGCCGCTCACCTACATCCCGCAGTCCTCGTCGGTGGCCGCCGCCGCGGGGGCGGCGTCCCCGGCCTCCTCGTCCGCGTCCTCCTCCGCGTCATCCGCCTCGCTCCAGCGCTCCCTCACGTCCGCCGCCGCCAGCAAGATGAAGAAGGCGCTCGGGCTCCGCTCCTCCGCCTCGTCCAAGGGCGTCGGCAGCCCCGGGAGCGGCGGCGGCGGGAGGGCGGCCCCGCGGAGGCCCGCCACGGTCGGGGAGCTCATGCGGGTGCAGATGCGCATCTCCGAGCCCGCCGACACCAGGATCCGCAGGGGGCTCCTCCGCATCGCCGCCAGCCAGGTAGGATCGATCTCGCGGTTGGAATGCAGCTTGGGGTTCTACCTCTTTGACTGATCCCGGTTCCAATGCTGGTGGTGGTGGATTGTGGTAGTAGATCTGGAGTCGGTCAAGCGTGTTCTCGGAGTTTGTTCAAGGGTCGGTCGAAAATTCAAATTAAGCTAAACATACACCTATTTTCTAGCATGTCTTTGATATTTTTAGTTCAGGACTGGAATGCCGTTGCCAAACGTGTGGCATTTTTATAGGGACGGGAGTTAAATGGCTTATCTCTACTTTTATTGGCGGATCTTGTAATTTGGGTGTCGGCTGCAGCAGCTGTTATTAATAAAATTGCCTCTCTCTACTTTGTAGTCACGGATAATCTTTGTTTGTGATCTTACCTTGGTATGGGTTTTCGTTGTAATGTGCCAAGATGAGTTAGGAATGCACATACCCCCTCCGTTTTAATCTGTAAGTCAGTTTTAGTTGTGTCCATGTCAAACTTGTCTAACTTTGACCAAGTTTATATAAAATATATTAACAATCTATCTACAATATCAAATAAGAGCATATCAAAATATATTTCATGGTCTATCTGAATCTTGTTTGATGATGTAGATGATTGTCCAAAAAACTATAAACTCGGTCAATGCTATAGAAGTTTGACTTAGGACAAAGCTAAAATAACTCACAGTTTGGAGTGAAGTAAATTTTTAGGACAAGAGTCACAAGACACATAATTCACCCGTCTTGATTGGACTGTGGTTTCTTTCTGTCTCTTATCTATTTTCTTTTTCATGGGTAAACTTGGCAATTCATGTGCTGTGCTCTACATTTGCATTGCACAACCAAAATCAGTTTCTACATTGTCCTGATTTTATTTTGATTGAGCTTCTTGGTATGAGCCATATTCTGACTTCCTGAGCTTGCTGGGTTCACATCTTGGGTTTTTCTTTGCTATCTGCAATTGCAAACGTAGCTCTATTTGTTCTGGTACTCCGTATACTCCCTTTCGCATCTTGGTATTTAGTAGCAGATGGTCTAGTAGGCCTTTACTTAATAATCTTGTTTAGAGCGTAACTAGTGTCCCAATCTGTTTTTATGATTGAAAGGATTATCACCAAAGTTTGTATGGGCATGGCATAGTTACCATTAAATGCTTAATGGTTTAGAGTGGCAATTGGGAAATGGTCTCCAAAAATTCTCGTGTCATTGTTTGCTTGGTTCATAGTAATTCATGGGTGAACATGAATGTGGGGTTGCAGTGATGCAGGTTCAACTTATAAAAGATGCAGTGATGCAGGTTCAATCAAATTTAGATAAAAAAAAACTGTAATTATAGTGTGTTTCTGTTGAAATATCGTCATCATTTTGGTTGGATTTTATGGGGTTGTGCATGTATTGAAGTTTTTTTTAATACATTCTTACATTTTTCATGACACAGCTTGGCAGACGTGCAGAATCTATGGTGTTGCCCTTGGAATTCTTGCAGCAATTCAAGGCATCGGATTTCCCTGATCCTCAAGAGTATGAGGCATGGCGGTGTAGGAATCTGAAGCTTCTTGAGGCTGGTCTACTTGTTCATCCACTTGTTCCATTGAACAAATCAGACAGTTCTGTGCAGCGGTTGCGGCAAATTATACGGGGTGCATATGACAGGCCACTTGAAACTGGGAAAAATTCTGAGTCAATGCAGGGCCTGCGTACTTCTGTCATGTCCCTTGCTGGAAGATCTCATGATGGAACTTCTGATGGATGCCACTGGGCAGATGGATTCCCATTGAATCTCCATCTGTACCAAATGTTGGTAGAAGCTTGCTTTGATAATGACGAGGGAACTGTGGTCGATGAGATCGATGAGGTGATGGAACTCTTGAAGAAGACCTGGGTTATTCTTCGAATCAATGAGTTGCTCCACAATCTTTGCTTTACTTGGGCATTGTTCAACCATTTTGTTATGTCTGGTCAAGTAGATATCGAGCTGCTTTCTGCGGCAGAGAACCAGTTAGCTGAAGTAGCTAAGGATGCCAAGACCACGAAAGATCCAAATTATTGTAAAGTATTGAGTTCAACTTTAAGCTCAATAATGGGCTGGACAGAGAAAAGACTTCTGGCATATCATGAAACCTTCAATACAAGTAATATTGAGTCTATGAAAGGCATTGTCTCCATTGGAGTGTCAGCTGCAAGGGTTCTTGTTGAAGATATATCCCATGAATACCGCCGTAGAAGAAAAGAAGAGACTGATGTAGCTCGAAGCAGGGTAGAGACATACATAAGGTCTTCACTACGCACAGCTTTTGCTCAAGTAAGTCTTGTTAGTCGTAAATAGTGTCCTCAATCTTTGGTTTAACATATATGAATGATAATGCTGTCTCTGTACCTCAAAATACCTATGTGCATTTTGTTTTTGTTTTGTCACATCAATTTATTGCTCACGATCCATGCCATGTCTGGTAAAGGAATGGCTAGAAATTCTTAACCTGGAAACTACAGAAAAATCATTTCCTTGATCTTATTTAACTGTTCTTTTTTATGCATGGTTTGAGATGCTAAGTTTCATAAAATTGATATATTTTGGTATAGTGCACAGCTTTTCTGTTATTGATGTTACTTTGACCCATGTAGAGAATGGAAGAAGCAGATTCAAAACGATCATCAAGAAACCCTACTCCAGTTCTTTCTATCCTTGCGAAGGACATTGGTGACCTAGCTATGAAGGAGAAAAATCTTTACAGTCCAATACTGAAGACATGGCATCCCCTTGCTTCAGGTGTTGCTGTAGCAACCCTTCATTCTTGTTATGGAAATGAGCTGAAGCAGTTTGTAGCTGGTCTTACAGAGCTGACCCCTGATACAGTTCAAGTACTTAAATCAGCAGACAAATTAGAGAAGGACCTTGTTAATATTGCTGTAGAAGATTCTGTGGATAGTGATGATGGAGGCAAGTCACTGATCAGAGAGATGCCACCATATGAAGCTGAAAATGCAATTGCTAATTTGGTGAAAGTGTGGATAAAAGAAAGAGTAGACAGGCTCAAGGGATGGGTTGACAGGAATTTGAAGCAAGAGGTGCTCATTCCCCCCTTTCACCATCAGACCTTAATTTCTCGATATAAATAGAGTCGTAATTCAGTAACCAATGCCATGTGCTGTTGTAGTTTAATTTTTTAGTCCATTTTCTGTATATATCTGACTTATCTTAAACATGCTATAGTAGTAATATATTATATTACTTACTAAAATGGACCGTCCTTCCATGATCATAGATGCTATTTACTAAGCACACATCTTTGATGCATAATGTGTTTGCCTATTTTGTCAATGCTACTTTTCCATGTCCATCATCCATTTGCCACTCATCAATGGTTACAAACCTCTGAATTGAGACCCTGTGCGTTCAGTACATGATACGGAATTCTATTATGCCTAGCTTGAAACTTGTTTCTATGGGCTCTCAATGATTTCTGAGCCACTAAACCTGGTAAAATCTTTTATGCAGACCTGGAATCCAGGTGCCAACAGGGATAACTTTGCTCCCTCTTCTGTGGAGATGCTTCGGGTTATTGGTGAAACGTTGGATGCATTTTTCCAATTGCCTACACCAATGCATCCAGCTCTTCTTCCTGATCTCACAGCTGGGCTCGACAGAAGCCTACAGCTTTACGCTGCTAAAGTAAAATCTGGCTGTGGTAAGTACTAGATAAAGGTTAAGTAGTTTTTTTGTGAATGATATTCCTTTGATGATCCTCATTTCTGCTTTTGTATCACTGAACAGGAACACGGAGTTCTTTTATGCCCCAACTACCTCCACTAACGCGATGCGAGGTTGGCTCCAAGTTGTTGTTCAAGAAAAAGGAGAAACCGCAAAATCTGCAGGTTCGCGTATCACAAAATGAAGCAGTTAATGGCAATGATCCCTTGGGCCTTCCTCAACTGTGTGTGCGCCTGAATACGCTTCAGTACATCCGTGGTGAGCTTGAGAACCTAGAGAAGAAAATAAAAACGAGCTTGCGAAATGTCGAGTCAGCTCAGGCAGATATCACTGTTGGATTGGACATCAAGTTTGAGCTTTGTCAAGCAACCTGTCAAGAAGGCATTCAGCAGATTTGTGAGACAACTGCATATAAGGTGACGTTCTATGTCTTGGGCCATGTACTCTGGGACACCCTTTATGTTGGTGATACTGCATCAAACAGGGTGGAGGTACTGTTGAGGGAACTTGACCCTGTCCTCGAGACAATATCTGGTATGGTGCACAACAAAGTGCGGAACCGTGCTATTACTGCACTGATGAAAGCGACTTTTGATGGTTTCTTGCTGGTGCTTCTTGCTGGAGGGCCTTTGCGTGCTTTCACCCGCCAAGACTGTCAAATAATAGAAGATGACTTCAGGGCCCTTAGAGATCTGTATTTAGCAGATGGGGATGGTTTGCCTGAGGAATTAGTTGACAAGGCATCCTCCCAGGTCAAGAACGTCCTGCCCCTCTTTCGAGCAGATTCTGAAAGCCTCATTGAGCGATTCAAACGCATGATGGTTGAATCGAATCGGTCTGCGTCCAAGAACAGGTTATCAATGCCTCCAACAACAGGGCATTGGAGTCCAAATGAGCCTAACACAGTCCTGCGAGTTCTGTGCTACCGGAGTGACGAGACAGCTACAAAGTTCCTCAAGAAAACTTACAACCTACCGAAGAAGATTTGACTTGTGGGATAGATCACAAACCCATATGTACATTTTCCTGTCACTATAAAAAGGCCTGTCACAATCTGTGGCTGAGTACTGAGGAAATACCCACCCACTGTAAAGTTTCCACAGCAAAGATGCCTAGTCAGGTGATTGTCAACAAGAAGATTTATTCTGTGGTGCTGGAGAGATGCGTCTGGGTGTTTTCGGCGGTTCGTGTCATGGATAGCTTTTGGGGTGGAGGGTGTATTACTTACAGCTCGATTTGTTCATTATATTATATGTTTGCCTAATCCAGTTCTTTTGCTGACCTTGTGCTCGTGTAATTTGATTCATTCTAGTTTGCAACAGCTATACCCAGCGTGTGAATAAGTTGTGTACCCGCGTGACACTGTCTGGTGCTTTTGATGTGACAATATGAGGAGCATTTGTATATTTTTACAGTATCGTGCACTCTCCAGTTCTTTAATTTTACAGCTTTCTCAACCGTATCCTTGTTGGATCTGTTCTTCACAGTTCAATTGATCGTGTTCAAAGGATGCTGCATTCCAGTGTCATGTAGTCTGTAAGAGTGTTGTTTGGTTATGCAACTATTTCATGTCATTGTTTCCACAGTGGAACGATTTGCTGTGTTTTCATTGGGAATCCTTCTGTATTCTTTCTTAACTACAGCCTAGTAGATAATAAATTCAATCACAGAATTGCAGACCCTTTTTTTCGTTGTTTTGTAGACTTAAGTCTTGGTTTAAGATGCAGATCTTGTGTAAGTTTCTGCGTCGCGTGCAAATATGTATACTTAACGTTCAAATCGACTTAATGAGTGAACTAAAAAAACAACAGTGTTCCGCTGGTGGTTTTTATATCCTTCTGTTGGTATATCCTCTCTTAGAGCAACTCTGAAAGCCTGTCTAAATTTCAACTTCTATGTGTCATCCTACTAATATTCTCTTTACTGCTATGTGGCCTCTCTCAATACACTCCCTAATGAACTTTGTATCAATGTGCTTGTTGTGCCCATGAAAGTATGAAAAACTAGATTCTTCATTAGTAGAATGGCTGAATTGCTATCCATAAACAAACTCACCTTCTTAGGGCTTCGTTCTAGTTAGCTCAGTCAATAGATTCCTAAGCCACATAGATTTGCATTGCTGCTGCTGTTGCTACCATAGACTCTCCATCACAAGATGACAATGCCACTGTCTTCTCCTTGTAAACATCAAGTGATCAGATAATCAGTTAGATAGAAAGCCATCCCTCCTGTGCTCCTCCTGTGAGCTACAACCTGTGTGTCCTACCTATGTTGCCATACTTCTCTGACATCAAGCTTTGTATGAAGATTTAATGGTAATTTAAGGTCAATTACATGGTACATCAAGCTTAAACCAACCACCCCGCGGGGCGGGGCCCGCCCCCAACAATATCAATGGAGGGTACGCGATCTGCCCATCACCGCCAACTCCACCACCACCGACACTCCAATGATCACCCGTTGGTAAGATTTAAAGGTATACAGCGTGTGATTTTGGTTCGTATACCCAATGTCTAGCCTAGAACACAAGGAACGCACAAGAACAAAGAAGTACACGAAGTGCAACTGCCAGAGGACACTGCTACTTCTACAAACACGATTATACTGGTTGCAATGCGCTGACACCGAACTATGAAGTTCCAGCTACTTACATCAGTAGCTTACACGCACAATTGAACACTTGTTTAACTGCTAAAATGAGATACACAGAGACTTCTGTGTAAAATCGCCTGGGTGTGCACGACATGGGCGCGGTCACAAGCACCCTCGGCGTCAACTGCTCCATGGCCAATCTTTGCCTTCGGTGAAACAGCAGGCTTACACCATGACATGTTGTCCATCATTCCTAATGCCCACTGCAGTGTCGCATGCCTAAGCTTCACTTAAGCAAGCGGCTTCAACTTGGGGACGAGGACAAGGGGCACCCGCGGCGGCGTCGTGAGCCCCGGCGCCTCGACCATGTCCAGGTCCGCCGGGCTCATGCCGCTGGGGAGCTCCCAGTCGAAGTGGCGCAGGAGGCTAGCGAGCGCGAGCTCCAGGACTGCGAGCGCGAAGCTGATGCCGGGGCACATCCTCCGACCTGCGCCGAACGGGAGGAGCTGGTAGTCCGTCCCCCTCAAGTCCACCGCCTCCGCCTCGCCGCCGGCCATGAACCGCTCCGGCCGGAACTCCTCCGGTGCGTCCCACGCCGCGGGGTCCCTCCCGATTGCCCACATGTTCACCAGCAGCCCGGTCTTCGCTGGGATCTCGTACCTGCGGCCCTGCACGGCCGCCGCGGTCATGGACTCGCGCGGGACGAGGAGCGGCAGCGCAGGGTGGAGCCGGAGCACCTCTTTCAGCACCGCTCTCAGGTAGACCATCCTGTTCAGCTCCGCATCTCCGATGGCAGTTAGCTGCTCAGCGTTGCCGGCGACGCTCGCGATCTCGTCCTGCAGCTTGGCCATGACCCGCGGGCTTCGGGCGAGCTCCGCCATGGCCCATTCCAGCGTCAAGGCTATTGTGTCCGTCGCCGCGGCTATCAAGTCCTGCGGAGAATGAGCGCAAGATCAAATGGGTCATCTTCGATTAGGCAACCGGACGTGCAAGATTTTCGTCAATTCGAGAGAAATAAACGGATCATCACCGTACCTTGGCGATGGCTTTGATGCCATCGTCGTCGGTGAGCTCGAACCCTTCGTGGCCTCCTTCCCTCAGTTCCAGGAGGACGTCGAAGAAGTCACCGCCCTGTCCATGCCCAGCCGGCCTCATCTTCTCCTTATGCTCGGCCACGATCTCCGACAGGAACGTGTCCCAAGCCCCGTTCATGTCGTCGATCTTCTTCTCGAGTCCCGTCACGCACCTGAACACCCTTGCCGCCGCTTCTGGCAGAACGTCGTCCGCCTGGAACCCGGCCAGCAGCGTCGCGGTGTCTGACAGCAGCTGCATCAGCCTCTCGGCCGTCGTCCCGGCGGTCCCGGCCGCCGCGCGGGTGACCACCGAGTTGGTGTAGCCGTACAGGAGCTCCTTCAGCTGCACGGCCTTCCCCGCCTCGGCGGCTCGCCGGGTCCGCGCCACCAGCGCGGCCGCCTCCGTTTGCCGCACGGGCGCGAACGCGTCCACGCGGCGCGGCGAGAGAAGGTGCACCACCGCGACCTTTTTGGCCCGGCGCCAGTGGTCCCCGTACGGCGTGAAGGCGATGTTGCGGGACCCGTACGTCTGCTTGTGAACCACCGCGTTGTGCGGGCGGGAGGAGAAGGCGAGGTCGTGGTTCCGGAACAGGTCCGCGGCCGCCGCGGCCGTGGACGCGACCAGGGTCCGCCGGCGCCCGAGCTGCAGGAGGAGGAGGCCCCCGTCTCCGCCATGACGGAGGTTCAATTCGTGTAGGGACCGGTGCGGGAGGCGGCCGATGAGATGGAGGTGGCCGACCAGTGGCAGAGACGATGGTGACGGCGGGAGTTTGCTCCTGCTCCGCCGGTTCTTGACGATGTAGAGGAAGCCGAGAAGCAAGGCAGCACCAACGACGGCGAGCACGAAAGCAGACATGTCTTCTCTCACTCTACGGCTACCGAGTCTGAGGCCGACAAGACTATATTGACTTTCCTCAATCAGCTCTATTTGTTTATAAATTATATTGTATTGTACTAGTCATAATAAAGCGCTAGTCCTAGTCTAGGTTAAAAAAAATCTGCTGGCGGCTTAGCGAGGCATATATTGATAAGATTGGAACTCAATTAGCTCCCCTGTTTAAAGGGTTTAGCTGACGCGGGCTATTCAGTCCATGGTTTCTGTGCGGCAGATAAACGAGCTATATTGTTTTATTATGAGAAAAAAATACTATATCATATCTAATAAGTTGAGCTAGATTTAGACAAACATGGAGGACCAAGAAACGCTCGGTAGTACTATAGTACACCGTATCCGTTTCAAAATATAAGGCCTTGTTTAGATACCAAAATTAATATCTAAAATTTACTATGCAGAATTTCTATTCTCCGTCACATCAAAATACCGGCATATGTATAAAATATTAAATATAGATAAAATAAAAAACTAATTG
Source organism: Bothriochloa decipiens (assembly GCA_023333625.1). Lineage (NCBI taxonomy): Eukaryota > Viridiplantae > Streptophyta > Magnoliopsida > Poales > Poaceae > Bothriochloa > Bothriochloa decipiens. The sequence continues at coordinate 39,383,473 of CM041630.1, read as the reverse complement.
TACAGTTTTATTATACTTTACGAGACGAACATTTTAAGCCTAATTAATCAATATTTGGACAATTATTATCAAATAAAAATAAAATTACTACAGTGTGACGGGACATTCACTATGCAGAATTGGGATATCAATTTTGGTATCTAAACAAGGCCTAAGATATTTTGGATGGTCAAACTTGACCAGCAGTGCAGACAAAACTACTTTAAATGGACACATAGCAGTAACCAACCAAAGAAACGATGTTCCTGTGATGCACCTTTGTCAGGCTCTTAACCTCAGTATGACAAAAATTGGAAACATAATTAGCTGCCATATAAGCTCCTTCTGTGCTGTGACTCATGCAGTTCATCACATGTGTACGTGAATTTCTAATGTGTCATGACTGATGACTCATGAATAATTCATGATGATTAAAGGTTTGGTACCTCAGCTAAAACTTCAGCTAGCCCGGCCATGTCATGAAGACTCGGAACGCATTTTGATAGCAACTCAGTACCATCTTCTGAATCGCCAAAATAGACAGACTCCAAATCCTCCTTGTCCTATATATATAAACTGTTTAAAATTATCAGTAAACTTTTTCAGGTAGCTATATGTGGATTGTCTATGTTCTCCTTATCTTTCAGGTGATCCTCTTGATTTTTATTGAGAAGTCAACGGGAGGGACAATGGTACCCACCTGAATAATTTTCCACTGATGCGGGCAAAGTTGGGAGGAGGCGCTAGGCGCTAAGTACAAAGTAAGAGGCGAGGCAAGACAAGCACCAACGACAAAACAAAACAAAAAACACCAACATCATGTTGTTCACCAATAGAATACCACCACACCCAATGGCTATACTTCGGCAACCTCCATTCCAAAAGTGATTGTTAAGCTTCAAGTCAAGTTTGACAGACGACAATTATGATTACATTGTTTTTGAAGCAAATCCGAGATCCAATTGACGCCCAGCCTGCCAACACCCACGAGGGAGGGGGTGGAGGGGGGAGCCTCAATGGAGGGAGGGCCAACAAAAGGACGAGGAGATCCCAGAGATGGGATTATAGTCTCATTAACCCGACACTTGGTGAGACAATGCAAACAAGCAACATGGAGAATTGTAGAGAAAGGGCCCTGGTAGGGATAACATGCTGGATAGAACATGTGCAAACGAAGGGGAGGGCCAGATCAGCAAATGTGGGTTTGAGTTGAGCATAGATATGATTGAATGACCTCGAGATTCTTGTTAATTGGTCTGAGATCCAGCCCAACAGGCTAGATGGGCCAGGCCAAGATGATGGGCCGAAAGCCACGGTACTGTAGCAGCCGGGTACTGTAGATCGCGAATGTCTGGAACTTTAGTACCATAGCCGTGGACCGGGCCTGGGGTGTTAGAAATGGTATTCAGAGCCAACTCTCGCGGTTTCACAGGCCGTATGGATCGGGAGCTCGGACAGGTTGCGCATGGCTCCGTAGAGGGTATGGCAATTTGGGCCGAGGAGCTGGTAATGCGGACGTGACCAAGAGAGTTGATCCTGAACGTTTCTCCTGTATGGGTAGGTTGGTTCGACCCTCAACGAATACGTTGAGTCCTTAAGGGTGGGTGGATTTGAGATCCAGCCCAACAGGCCGGCCAGATGGGCCAGGCCAAGATGATGGGCCGAAAGCCACGATACTGTAGCAGCCGGGTACCGTAGATCACGAATGTCAGGAACTGTTAGAGCTGGTCTCGAAAACAACACCTTTGGGAAAGGAAATGACATCTCTCGAAAACAATTATTCGATTGTCATGATTTGTGCTTGAGCCTGGATCCTTGCTCTCGCGCGCACGTACGCTTACACTGCTCATGCCAGCGAGACTGCGGGGTGCGAGTTGCATGCATGCGTCGGGTCAGGCCCAGGATGAATACAGACAACTAAACGGCTTGAGCCTGAATCTCGGAAGCTAGGTTAGACTATAAAGAGAGATACTCCGTGAACTTCAATTTTTTTATGAAGCTACTTCCACAGTGAAGTTGACAAAACGAAGTCGACGGACCAACCCCAAAATAGACCCTATACACACCACAAAGGAGATATAGGACAAAGTTGATCGTTAGCCGCCAGCAAATTTAATAACCTAGGACCAGCAGTGCTTGTCACTAGTATATATATAATATACTAATTTTATGAACAAAGAGAACTGGTTGAGCAAAGTCCTTCCACTGCCTCAGCCTCAGCAGCCGGCAGAGTGTGAGGAGCAGACATGTCTGCTTTCGTGCTAGCCGTCGCTGGCGCTGCCTTCCTTCTTGGCTTCCTCCAAATCGTCAAGAACCGGCGGAGCAGCAGCAAACTCCCGCCGTCGCCCTCGGCTCTGCCGCTGGTCGGTCACCTCCATCTCATCGGTCACCTATTTCACCGGTCCCTACACGAGCTGCACGTCCGCTATGGCGACGACGGAGGCCTCCTCCTCCTGCAGCTCGGGCGCCGGCGGACCCTGGTCGTGTCCACGGCCGCGGCGGCCGCGGACCTGTTCCGGAACCACGACCTCGCCTTCTCCTCCCGCCCGCACAACGCCCTGGCTCACAAGCAGACGTACGGCTCCCGCAACATCTCCTTCGCGCCGTACGGGGACCACTGGCGCCGGGCCAAGAAGGTCGCGGTGGTGCACCTCCTGTCGCAGCGCCGCGTGGACGCGTTCGCGCCCGTGCGGCAAGCGGAGGCGGCCGCACTGGTGGCGCGGACCCGGCGAGCCGCCGAGGCGGGAGAAGCCGTGCAGCTGAGGGAGGTCCTGTACGGCTACACCAACTCGGTGGTCACCCGCGCCGCGACCGGGTCCGCCGGGACGACGGCCGAGAGGATGAGGCAGCTGCTGTCGGACACTGCGACGCTGGTGGCCGGGTTCCAGGCGGATGACGTGCTGCCGGACGCGGCGGCAAGGGTGTTCAGGTGTGTGACGGGGCTCGAGAAGAAGATCGACGACATGAACGAGGCCTGGAACACGTTCCTGTCGGAGATCGTGGCCGAGCACATGGAGAAGACAAGGCCGGATGGGCAGGGACATGGCGGTGACTTCTTGGACGTCCTCCTGCAGCTGAGGGAAGAAGGAGGTCTTGAAGGGTTGGAGCTCAATGACGACGATGCCATCAAAGCACTTGCCAAGGTGATGACAGATCCTTTTCATTCTAATTCTCGAAAATCTTGCACGTCCGCGGTCTGCCTAGTCGACGTGTGTGGATGCAGGACATGATAGCGCCGGCGACGGAATCAACTGCCCTGACGCTGGAATGGACCATGGCGGAGCTGGCCAGAAACCCGCGGGTCATGGGCAAGCTGCAGGACGAGATCGCGCGCGTCGCGGGCAACTCCGAGCAGCTAACGGCCATCGGTGACGCGGAGCTGAGCAGGATGGTCTACCTGAGGGCGGTGGTGAAAGAGGTGTTCCGGCTCCACCCAACGGTGCCGCTCCTCCTCCCGCACGAGTCCATGACCGCGGCGTCTCTGCAGGACGGCAGGTACGGGATCCCAGAGAAGACCACGCTGCTGGTGAACGTGTGGGCGATCGGGAGGGACCCCGCGGCGTGGGACGCGCCGGAGGAGTTTCGGCCGGAGCGGTTCCTAGCCGGCAGCGAGGACAAGGAGGTGGAGGTGTGGGGGACGGACTACCAGCTCCTCCCGTTCGGTGCGGGGCGGAGGATCTGCCCCGGCATCAGCTTCGCGCTGGCAGCCCTCGAGCTCGCGCTCGCCAGCCTCCTGCGCCACTTCGACTGGGAGGTCCCCAGCAGCATGTGCCCGGCGGACCTGGACATGGTCGAGGCGCCGGGGCTCTCGACGCCGCCGCGTGTACCCCTTGTCCTCGTTCCCAAGTTGAAGCCGCTTGCTTAGACATGCAGGACTGCCGCCGCGGATATGTCATGGTGCAAGCCTGCTGTTTCACTGAAGCCAAAGAAGTTGCGTGCAAGCTGGAGTGGCAGCAGCAATGCAAGCTTGGCCATGGAGCAGTTGACGCGGAGGTGGTGCTGGTGACCGCGCCCATGTCGTGCACGCCCAGGCGGTTAATTTTACGCAGAAGTCTGTGTATCTCATTTAGCAGTTGTGTTCAAGTGTTCAATTGTGTGTGTAAGCTAAATATAAGTAGCTGGAACTTCATAGTTCGTGTCAGCGAATTGCAACCAGTGTAATCGTGTTTGTAAAAATAGCACTGTCCTCATGATCTGCTGGCAGTTGCAGTTCATGTACTTCTTTGTTCTTATGCGTTCCTTGTGTTATTATAGGATAGACACCGTGATAACTAGCTGTGATTGTGATCTTAGGTGCTAACATTGGGTATCAGATGAAAAATCACACGCTAATTACCTTTAGATCTCCCCAATGGCTGATCATTGGAGTTGGAGATGATGGGCAGATCGCGTACCCTCCATTGACGGCAACCAAGTACACGAGTTGGAGTATCCGAGTGCAGGCGAACAAGGAGGATCAAGGTGTGTGAGAGATCGTGGAAGCACCAGCACGAACATTTACCCAAGGGCAGATTTCAGCCGAGGTGGGGAAGGACAAGAGAGGTTCGGGCAGACCTACTTCAGTGCCTCCCTGATGATCTCTTGATGCAAGTAACGAAGGGGGAGGAATTGTGGGACTAAAAGCAAGGTTTTTAGGCACTGGTCACGTCAAGGAGGCACATTATAATCTTGACAAGCATTTTCTTTAGATATTGATTTTAATTTATAGGATCCAAATAAACCCCGAGAGCATAGATTAGAAGTATATTGCTTTGGAACGATGGACCTGATTCTGATGGTTGCAGTAGAGTTTAAGGTCAGCTTCAGTTTCCATTATCCTATTAAAAGGTAGTTTTCATTCTCCTATTAAAAGGTAAAGGAAGCGATGTCACTGAATTCCATACCAATAATAAAATTTATATTAGTACTTAACCTTTTTATCATGCTGCTAGTACGGGTCGATCTCATTGTATACATTAAAATAGTGTCATGATCAACAACTAACTTTCTTCGCTCCACTCTCATTCTTTTAGTAGCTATATATTTTCTTTTATTCTTGGCACCTATGCTTATATAAGCTACAGCTTACAAATTCTAAACTAGCACCTTTCTCTATCCCCCTTGCACCTTGTTAGTACACATGTTGGAGTTAAAAGTATGCCACCACTCACCAAAGTAATTTGAAGCTTTCAATTATTTTACATATATATACTAGTTTACAATGTGATCATGGAAGCCATTGCTATAATGGCAAAAAGAAAGAAAAGATGGAGCTATACAAACCGTACCAAAAAGAGGTCCATAACAACCATCATAAAGTGGTGATTTAGTGGATAAGACACCGCTAGGTAGGGCTCCTCTCATGGTCCGTCTCTTGTGAATGAGCCTTATCAAACGGTATAATAGGAGGATCCTTGGAGCCGTTTTTCAATGAAAAAGGAGTATGGCTCCTCCAAAACAGATTTGGCTTCTTTAGAGGAGCCCAGTGGCGGAGCTGGGATTGAGGTTAAGAGGGAGGAGGGGAGGAGGGCTAAACAAGGGAGATTTAGGACTAAAGCTAAAAATTAATGGCAATTTCACATAAATCAACAGTGATTTAGTAGGTAGATCCGCCCCTGGAGGAGCCCTACCAAACAAGGCTTATGTCAGCTAGTCTTGTGTGCCGGGGCATTTAATCTAACCATAATCACAAACATTTTGTGTCGTTTCTTAGTGGATCTAAAGTGTTTATTCATGTTTGTCATGTAAAGCTAGGTGTATTTTGGTGTTTGAGAGCATCTCCAAGAATCTTTGTAAACTCACTCTCTAAATTCTTATTTGGAGAGTCATTTGTAGTAAAATCACATGTGTATATTTTCAACTTACAATAATTTCTCTATACGTACTTTGGGGAGCCGTTTCCCCTCTTCATCTTTGGCCAATTAGAAGCCATAAATAAAGAAATAAAGGATGATAATATTTTATAGATATCTATTTAAAGAAACTCTAGTGCTTTATTAATCAAAATTTTTATTCTTACTATAGAAAAGGATATGTCACTAGTTCTATAATACTTCAAAATCAAAACATCTATAATTTCATTGCTGTGAAGCAATGAATCTAGAATGTGCTCGTTGTGGAAAAGAGAGAGATCTAAAGCTTTTGTGCAGTGTTTGAGGGTTAAAAAAAAATGGAATTTTGCCCTTCTTGCCCGAGGACAAAGATTCCAATTGTAGCCTTTGCCAACTCCCCGGTCCGGCCGCCGCCAAAAACCACCTTCTTCTTCTTCGTCTTCTCTCTCAGCTCTCCGGCGTCCGGCCGCCGCTGCTCCCCGCCCGCTTTCGGTCCATGGTATAACTGAAGTTGACAGCTTGACGTGGACCGAGTCCTGGTCCAAGTTAAAGCCCTGAGAACACCTTACCCGCCCGTCACAGCTTCTCGTAGACCGAGTCCACGGCAGACCGGCCGCCATGGACCGCGAGGCGCTCCGCATGCTGTGCTCGCCGCAGTTCTGGCGGATGGCCGTCCTCTGGGCCCTCTCCCTCCTCTACTCCTACCTCCTCGTGTTCCTCCGCGGCCGGGGAGTGGCCGCCCCTCGCCGCCGGCAGCAGCCGCGGCCCCCCGAAGGCCGCTGCCCCATCTGCGTCGTCACCGGGGTATGTCTCTCGCGTCGCACGCGTGCCCGTCTGCCCTGCCCTGCCCTCTCTCTCTCTCTCTCTCTCTCTCTCTCTCTCCCCCCCCCTCCTCATCCGCATGACGACGTCTCCCGTTGTGGCGGTTGCAGGCGACGTCGGGGCTGGGCAGGGCGGCGGCGGCGGCGCTCGCGCGGGAGGGCTACCACGTCGTGCTTGGTGAGTCGTTCGCCTGTCTCTTCCTGTTCTCGTTCTTGCCTTGGCATTCCGTCGAGCAGGTGCGGTGCTTCTCTCTAGTTTAAAGTGTATTACCAAGGTCATATAATCTATCAAAAACTTACTTCTGCCTTCGTTAGCACTCTGTTATTGTTAGTTGCTGAAATTAGAAACCGTTCTACTCTGAGCACCAGGTTCCCTTCTTCGGCGATTTTAGTGTTTTATTATCATTTTTGATTGCTTACTTAAACACGAGATTCAGCTCACCCCCTGTTGCTCTGGATTTCGTTCCAAATTCATTCGTTTGTATCCTTCCCATAGTCTATAAATTTTCCTTTTTCTTCTTGTTGAGCTTACTCATCCATGTTGGCTGTCAAGAAGTAGTATCTTTTATTCTTATTTTTGGTGGTGTCAAGAATTGATATTGATGTTCAATAACCCAATGACTTTCTACTGATTTAATTACTGAACTTTAATGCACTTCTATTTTTTTTCTTTGTCAGCTGGACGATCCACACAGTTCTTATATGAGGTATTATATAGAGATCTTTCACTAGATGTGGATATGCTACTGTTTACTCTTGTCATCATTGTCATACCCTGTGAAGCAGACTGTTCAAGAAATTCAGCAGCAACAGCCAGATGCCCGTCTCAAAGAGTTTCAGCTCGACTTAGCATCTTTCAAGTCAATTAAGAAGTTTGCAAGTTCTATGAAGCAATGGGTTCAGGAGAAAAATTTGGAGCCTTCTATTCAGCTTTTGGTAAACAATGCTGGAATTTTAGCCAAGTCGCATAGAATTACTGAGGATGGGCTTGATGAGTATGTGCTTCACTTGATATTGTCCCAGCAAAAGAAAATTGTTGTGTCACCATATGATGTTGTTTGTCAGGATTAATTTTTTCCTTTCTGCTCATTGTTTACTGCCCTTACTGCATGCAAATTTCAGGATGATACAGACAAACTACATAGGTCCGTTTATCCTGACCAGCATTCTTTTACCATTGCTGAAGAACAGTTCAGTACCTTCTCGAGTGGTTAATCTAACTTCTTTCACACACAGGTGTGGTAAGTGCTGAGTTTAGTTATTTGTTGTTAACAAACTTTACGAACTATTTGTACCTAAGTTGAACAATTGAAGCATGTGGCATTAACAAAAGATATCCATGTTATACGAATCTTAATATTTTGTTTCATTTTATCCGTTTCCCCAGTTATTATGCTAGTGGTTCCTGAATACGGTTGTGTCATGGTTCAAACCTTTGCTACCCACAGAATTGGCTCTTTTGTTTCTAAGTTGATATTACACTACCATCTGCACACCATGTCATCTTCGATTGCAGTAACCTATATCCTCAATGAAATTGGAATCGTTAGTTTGCATGGTTGTGCACTACAATTATACTAGTCTCCCTTCCTGTCGCTCTAAGGCACATAGTCTGATAAAATGTGAAATTTTGCATATCTAGTGTCAGGTATTGATGTATGTGAGGAGGCATTGAGAGGGATGAAATTTGGCCGGTGCTCAGTAGGGGAAAGTTACCCCTTAGCTTGTACTTATGAGTATACCAAGTGTGAGTTTATTGGCTCAATTTTCTTTTATGCTTCATGTAATTCTATTCTACATTTTTAACTTCATTTTTGTCACAGTTTGTATGCTGATGTTCTCATATGAGCTACATCGACAGCTTCACATGTCATCTGGTGTCTCTGTAATGTATGCACCATCTATTTTCTGTCATGCATTTCCTTCTATCCTTTTTCCATACTGTGAAACCACATCCTTGCCTTTTGAAGGAATAGCATGCCCCTTTTCTATGCTATAGTCTCTAAATGGACCATTCTCTAGTTATGCTATGTTGACCAGGATGTTTTGTTCTCTAACCACAGAGGAAAACCTTACTGAAACGAATCTGTTTTCTGATGTTACAAAATGATTGGCTTTTATTATTGTTGTTCTTATTTTTCTTGCAGAAGTATAGAATAGGAAAGCTCATCACAATGCTTTATTACTATCACCAATTAACATAAGCTCTAGCAGTTTGCTCATTCATCCACGATTATCAGCTTGTCATTTAACATGATTCTGTTTGCACATATGACCAAAACATCCCTTGTTTCTAGTGCTGCTGATCCTGGTGTTGTGGAAACAAACATCATGCGAGAGCTTCCTCAATGTCTCTCTTGGTTCGCATTTTTGGCTCTGCGCTCCCTTAAACTCCTGCAGGAACCTGATACAGGGGTTGGTGCTGTCCTTGATGCTGCTTTTGCGCTGCCTGTAGGTTTGCTGTTGGATCCTGCAGAACTTTCATAGTTTTGCAATAAAATGATGAACCTTGAATTGTATTCAACGCTGTTATTTCAGGAAGAATCTGGGAAGTATTTCTTTGGCGGGAAAGGCAGAACGATCAGATCCTCCCAACTGTCCTATGACACCGAAGTAGCCAAGAAGCTGTGGGCAGAGTCGTCAGCAGTGTTCAAGGAGCTGCAGCTTAGAGGAGGTGATTTTGGGGGTAGTTAAAGAATATACATACAAATCGATGTCTGACACCCCTTTTTTATATGATCTCGTTTTGGCCCTTAGCTTACTGAAATTTTTCCTATATACACGAGGCAGACGAGTAGAGCAAGGAAGCTCATGATAGGCGCAGCTTGCCCGTTAATTGAAAACCAGCAATTTATGAGGCATCTTTTTGAAGGGATACAAGGTGGTAATATCACTTCCATTTGTCTTTGCTCATCACCCATGTCAAAGGAGACAATTGGATACTAGTGTCAAAGAGCGCGGTTTCGCGCGCCCGTGCTAGCATTCGCATAAGAATTTGTACAGATCCGATGTTTGCATTACATAATAGACAGCTTGGATATATGAGAGCGCTACAGTTAGTTTATATGTACAGATCTTGGGTTTAATTCGGTCTCCACCGCATCCGAACAGTAAAGAAGACATGGTCGATGTCCTGTAAAAGCCGCACACTATGAAACAAAGACAGGTTTGACTGATTGCTACACTCACATGAAGATTGAATCACAACAATATAAGCAGCCTGGACGCATACGTTTAAAAATATCAGAGGTTGACATGGTTCAGTCATTGCCAGGATGTACGTAAGGTTCACACACATAGAATATGTCCTTGATACATTTGAAACCATAGTATTTCAATGCAAGTCTTATGTGGTCATACTGTCTAGAGTAATCACCAGGATTTAGATAGGCGTCACTGACATGGAATTTGTTCTTCATACGGATATTTATCCAGCAAATTCATGTAGGACGAGGCTGTGTAAGCCTATATATAACACAAAGAAAGGAATTTTAGGTTTGATGTGCTTGTATTAAAGTGGAAGAGCCTGTATAGAAAACGAACCGAACTCTCTTTGCAAGCACTTTCTTCATTTTTCCTGTTGCCTAGAAGAGGCGCTAACATCCAGTGCTTTTGCCATGTGCTTTGGTTCCCTCTAGATCTGCAATTTATATAAAGCGTAAAAACAAAGGTTTCAAGATTAGAATGTAAAGGAGGCTTTAGTATCATGCGCCTCTTGTAAAATACCAATGCCATAACAGGACAGTTGAACGATTCATACACAACCGATGGAAGGTACCTTTTTCGAGGGGAGTCAGGAAGTGATGACAGGTAAACCAGACAAGCTAAATGCAAAATTAACTATGAATGGCAAGAGCACTTTGGGTAACACAAGAAAACGATGTGAGTGCCTCACCCATTTAGGCGAAATAGTTGTAAATGGCACGACTGATTTGAGCGAAGTATGATGTTTAGGCACAGCCATGATAAGAACTATATACAGGAGTCAGTGCAGGCTAAAAAGTAATATGTAGCTATTTGCAAAAAGAAAGTTTCTGGAGGAAACTCTGAAAGGCTATGTGGAGCTTAGGTTCAATTGCAACAATAATGTAGTGTGACAGACAGTAAATATGAAGTAGTGGCAAGCTTGAATGAGTCACTTATCTGGGAGCACTACATCGTTTTTAAAAATGTCAATACTTTTGTGTAAGGCCATAAGATAGATCTGAAATACAAGGACTATTTAGTTACTGCATCAGTAAGCAAAATAAGATATACAGTTGGTTACCTGGCAGGTGACCGAAACATGGTAAAAAACACTTGCCTAAACTTTGAGCAAGATGCAGTAACTGACCTGCCTACAGTCATGTTTAAAGTGCTTGTTGCAAACTCTTGCATGAACATGTGCCCCCCTGCTGTAATCCTCTGTTGACTTCCCTGGTTTTGTAGTGAACTGAGCCCGAAAAGTTCTGTCACGTGGAAACACTTCAATTGCTATTTCATGAGCAAGACAAAGACAGTCCAATATGCCAAGCTACAGAATTCTCACACAATGAGGCAATAAAAAACTTGGAGCTCCATTTCTGGCATCTTCGTTTTTGCGCTGCACCAATTGAACTGAGTTTGAAAGGCATAACAGCAGAAGCCATAGAAGCTTTATTCCCTGCAAATCCATCAAATATTTCAAATGGCCGCTATAATTTTAGTGGGACAGCTGAAGCAACTTTATGCAGGAACACATGCGGAGTAAATGGAGAAGCAATTATGAATGTCGCTTCTTATTCAGCTATTGAACTATAAGAAAAGGTAACGTGTTGGCTAGTTGGAGAAATTAAATCTATGTTTTTATTTTTAAAACCGTCTATGTTTTGAATGAGACACACAAATAGCTGGTTGTTAATGTCTATAGATGTAAATGAGGTTGAATAACAAAAAATGGAAAACCTAATTTTCGTCTTGTGTGACCATGGCAATGGCCTCTGTGAAGAGAGTGCCAAATGAACTATATTAGTAAGAGCAAAGCAATGGGCACCTAACTCTGAATACATCAAAAGAGAAACAGAGAAATCTAGCTATTCTATACAGAAAGGGAAGGAGAGGCTGTGGGAAAATATTGCACACGATGTTGTATTGCAAAACATGTCATAAGAGTTCTATCACTGAGATAGATTTCGTTAATTTAAGGTGGCTAGCAACAGAAATAAGTTGGCACACAAATCGTCATGAAGTTGTGAGATGGGCTGTCTTGTCACAAGGTGTACTAATTTTCTATAGAGGTAAAATTCACCTACAACCTAACATGAGAGCTCATGGCAGTTAGGAGCTTCCTCTGTAAACAAATGGGTAGTACATTCTCCTACTAGGTACAGCGATGACCAAAGTGGACAGTAAGCCAAAGGAAGTAGCAAAACAACACAGGTTTCTTGGCAGGACCTTATTTTTCAGAAGACAAATGACTTTTTTTGTCAGTGGAAGCTTTTCTGTAACCAGAATCTTTGACTAAACAATCTTAACACAGTGGTCATAGCATATTGGTACCTGACCTAGGAGAGGTAGCATATGGCATTGGAGTGTGTTCCAGGTGGTGTAGGTCTTCCAAGTAGGTGTTCTCCGGATGCCTGCAGGTAATATGAAGGCAACAAATTTGGACCTGAGAGAGAAACAGCAAACATTTATCTGAGTTTGGTTACTGACATTACATTCAAAAAAATCTGGTTATTATCATTCCATATGATATATAACAATCCTACCAACAGCATGGGAGACGATTTGTGTCATGAAACACAGAACTAATCATGCCAGAGATTCAGTTTTTTTAAAAGATGTTTTTTAAGAGATGGACCTCTTCTAATGTCATAATAACAACTCAGTTGGGTCTATGGCAAATTCATACATGGCCGAAGTTGCTTCTTCCACTTGGACCTCATTGTGGCAGTGCGGCCCTTGTACAGATCCATCTGTTAAACACCAGATTCTATTGTCAGGAAAGTATCCCATAAGAAATAAATGGCTAGTAAAAATGCTCCACAAATCTAAATGGCAACAGCCACAGGCCAACAGCTGCAGGTAGCCAAAAGGGAAACTTGCACAACTAAAAATAAAAGAGTGGTAGAGATAAATCAAGAACCACAAATTGGACATGAAAAATGGAACATTTTTTAGCACTAGAAACTGCAGTAGTCATTCAGAAAAATAATAGGATTAGGGACATGTGAAAAAATAAATGTCAGATCTTTGTATGGAAATAGGCTCAGGAAGTATTATCCCAACCTTTCTACTTTGAATGGCAACAACTATTGGTCAGCTCCCTTCCCAATGCCAAGATCATGGGGATAGAATCGGCAAGCTTCAGCAGACATGGCTATGCTACTGATGCCGGGGAAGCTTCTGCCTAAATCAGTATAGAAGAAAATGCTCATCAGACTGAATTCATAGCAACCATAATCAATGGTTGGCCCACAAGCATATTACTGAGCGAACATTGGCTCAAAATATAAGGAGAACTTTCTTGGTTGCCATCTAAACTTGGGAAACCTACCATAATTCCAGTGAGGAAATGGTAGTTCCCCTCAAACTGCTGAGAACCTGAGATATTGCTAAGCAACACATACTAAATTACTCAAGTCGTCAACAAAAGCTAATAATAGAAACTTATAAAACCTATGCAATACGGCATGTCAGGGTTCTTCATAGATAATGAGAAATTCATTAGAGAAAGATACTGAGGGTGTCAATGTACAAATGCAATGCATTTTGAATTATAAGTTCATGAAGGAAGCGAACATGGCAGCAATGGTGTGGCACCTTGTAAGCATTATTTGTGGCCTCGAAGATAGCGCACTGAAAGTAGACCAGCTGGGTAACCAAGATTGATGTTGGAGCTCAGGCAAATCTATAGAGAAGAAGGTAGCTCCGCTTATCAAGATCATACCCAATAACCTGATGATATCAAGAATGGAAAACTCGTGGAGAGGCCGTGTGAAGTTGGCAGCAACTCTATCAAATAAAAACCTCTAAAGAACTATATGAAGAGAACATATCTTCCATTTGTGGGCTCTTGCTTTGTTCTTGTGCAATACTCTAACAGACTACCAGCGGCCATTTTTCATAAGCTACCTGACCATGCTGTAGCTCCAAATTAGAAAAAGTAGTGACACAGGCCTCCAAAAATAGGAATTGAACCTGTACATCAAAATCTTTGTTGTCAAAGCTGAGCAAAGCATTAAGTAGTACAATAATCCAAAAGGTTGTAACCCTACAAAATAATAGCCAGTGAGGAACTCTAACGGAGATTGCGGTATGATATAAATACAGGTATAAACGCTATGGAAAACTGAATCAGTTCTTAGACCGAAATCAGGTGTATGAGTGGCCCTTATGCAAATGTGTACATTACTAACTAAAAAAGTATATAATACACAATCATGCATAAGGAACTGAATACTGAAAGGACGTAGAATCATAGTCACAAAGTTTTTGGGTCGATGGGGTCGAGGTACGGGGTCACGCTACTTGTGAGAGATTTTTACACTTTGGGTCGAAATGAACCAGTGAACCTAAGTCAAAGTCGATGAACCCGGGTCGAGGGTCGAGGGTGGTGAAACAGTTTTTTGTGACTATGCGTAGGATGCACCGCAAAACTGAATCTAAATTTAGTAAATCCAAACTGAATTAGATCACATAAGTCGTGTGGATTTTTGGGGAAAAGTCTAGAAACTCTTGTTCTCTTGCCAGTCTTGAGGTACACACATATATACATTGTATTTGAGCTGGGCTTAGTATACAAACATGGCCCAACATTCCCCCTCAAGATGGATGATAGATATCTATCATTCCCATCTTGCTACATGCTAAATTACATTTTTTTACTCCTAAACCTTTTATCAAACAGTCAGCTATTTGACCACTTGAATTTACATGACTTAGCTCCAGTATGCTCTCATCTAATTTCTCTTTGATGAAGAAGCGGTCTATCTCCACATGCTTGGTTCTATCATGTTGAACTGGATTATTTGCAATACTGATTGTAGACTTGTTATCGCACCAAAGTCTTATGGGACCTTTTCTTAGAACATTTAACTCTGATAGAAGATTTCTTACCCATAACATTTCATAAAGTCCAAAAGACATTGCTCTATATTCTGCTTCGATTGTTGAACAAGATACAACAGACTACTTTTTGCTCCTCCATGACACTAAGTTTCCTCCAACAAAGACGCAGTAGCCTAAAGTTGATCTCCTGTCATCAAGAGAGCTGGCCCAATCAGCATCACAATAGCCCTCCACTTGCAAGTGGCCATTGCTCTTAACTATCAAGCCCTTTTCTAGGCAACTCTTTAAGTATCTCAAGATCCGGTATACAGTATCCAAATGTCCACTCCTTGGGTCATGCATGTACCGACTCACAACGCTTACTGCATAGGATATATCAGGTCTCGTATGACACAGATAGATAAGGCGCACAACAAGCCTTTGGTATCTTTCTTTATTTACTGGATTACCTGACTCAGCACATAACTTGTGATTTAAATCAATTGGTGTTGATACTGGTCGACATCCAAGCATGCCTGTCTCACTTAGCAAGTCTAGAACATACTTTCTTTGTGAAAGAACAATACCTTTTGGATTCCGTGCAATCTCACAATAACAACAACAACAACATAGCCTTTGTCCCAAGCAAGTTGGGATAGGCTAGAGATGAAACCCAAAAGAGACCAGAAAACAAAGGACACATAGAGGGTACAAGAAAAAAGGATTACGGTTCAGACACGTTAATTGTTAGTCTCCAAAAGCTCCTATCCATAGCAAAATCCTTAGGGTTATTCCACTCCTTAAGGTCTGTCTTAACCGACTCGTTCTAAGTCAGTTTAGGTCGACCTCTACCGTTCTTTACATTATCGACCCGCTTTATAACCCCACTACGCATCGGCGCCTCAAATGGCCTCCGTGGGACATGGCCAAACCATCTCAACCGGTATTGAATCAATTTCTCCTCAATTGGTGCCACCCCAACCCTATCCCGAATATCGTCATTTCGGATTCTATCCCTCCTTGTGTGCCCACAACACCATTGCAACATACGCATCTCTGCTACACTCAATTGCTGGATATGTCGCCTTTTTGTAGGCCAACATTCAGCACCGTATAGCATCGCCGGACGAATCGCTGTCCTATAAAACTTACCTTTTAACTTCTGAGGCACCCTTTTGTCACAGAGGACGCCTGAAGCTTGACGCCATTTCAACCAACCGGCTGAGATTCTATGCCTAACATCTTCATCGATGTCGCCATCCTTTTGTAGCATCAATCCTAAATACCGAAAAGTATTCTTCTTGGACACCACTTGCCCATCGAGACTAACGTGCAATCTCAATGCCAAGAAAGTACCTAAGTTGCCCAAGGTCCTTGACCTCAAATTCCTTACTTAGATTGTCCTTGAGTCGTATAATCTCTCTTTCATCATCACCAGTAATGATAATATCATCCACATATACAGCCAACACCGAAATTTTAGGCCCTGAATGTCTATAGTAGACAGTATGATCACCATTGCACTGCTTGTATCCCATGCCACACAGTGCACGTTTAAATCTATCAAACCATGCTCGTGGAGATTTTTTGAGACCATACAAGGACTTTTCAATTTGCACACCTTCCCAATTGCCCCAGGATTAGAGAAACCAGGTGGAATCTCCATGTACACTTCCTCTTGGAGATCACCATGCAAGAAAGCATTCTTGACGTCCAACTGATGCAAAGGACATCCAAAATTTGCCACACAAGAAATCAAAGTTCTCACTGTACTCATCTATTCCACAGGTGCAAATGTCTCATCATAGTCAATGCCATGTTCTTGACCCCTCGCAACGAGTTGAGCTTTGTATCTTTCAACCTTTCCTTCAGGAGTTTGCTTCACAGTGAACACCCATTTGCAGCTTACAGTTTTTTTTCCTGCAGGTAGTTTTACAAGATCCCAAATTCTATTCTTCTCTAGAGCTCTAAGCTCCTCCATCATGGCCTCATGCCACTTGGGATCTTGTTGTGCTTCCTTCCAATCTCTAGGAATATATGTAGATAGTAATGAAACAATGAATGCTCTATATGCAGGAGATAATGATTTTTATGAAACATAGTTACTTATGTCATGCTCAAAACCATACCTCTGTGCAGGCACCCTGCATTGACTTGAGTACCTTTTCTTAGTGCAATGGGTAGAGCATCTGAGGAGTTTTCAACATCAATCTCTGAGGTTGATGACACATCAATAATTTCTAGTCCACTTTCATGCAATGGGGCAGGAGGGCATACTTCAGATGTTGGTGTTTGGAACAACTCTGTGTTCTCTTGATGGGATTTAAACTTCTTTCATGTATATACTTTTGAGATAACTCTATTTTGCAACCCCATACCTATTCCATTTTGTTGAGTAGGTGTCACACCCTCACTTGTCTCCTCCATTCTTCTTGACAGTTCCTAAACTCTACTTTGAACAATACTATTCTCTCTCTTCTACACTTGTAAGATTAGGGTCATCCATTGGTCATGGAATTATTCCAATGTCAATTTCAATTCTCCTTGATTAGTGATCACCTTCTCTAGTGTGTGAAGCTTCGTTCTCCCCCTCTCGACAATCACCATCCATGCTAGATGAGTCAAGTTCAAGGAATAAGGAACTCAAGTTTGTCTTCTCTCCATAAAAAGGCTCATGCTCTCTGAATGTAACATCCATACTGATGAACAAGCATCGTTCAGTAGGGCTCCAGCACTTGTATCCCTTTTGTGTTGAAGAATACCCTACAAAAATACACTTTACTGCACGTGGATCAAGCTTCCCCACTGAAGGTCTATGGTCTCTAACAAAGCATGTGCAACCAAACACCTTGAGTGGTATAGTAAATTCATTCTTCCCAAATATCATTTTATAAGGAGTCTTCATATTGAGTACTCTTGATGGGATTCGATTGATAAGATAAGTAGCAGTTAAGACTGCCTCACTCCACAAGAATTTTGGCATGTTCATCGTATACATAAGTGACCTTGCTACTTCCAAGAGATGTCGATTCTTCCTTTTAGCTACTCCATTCTGTGGAGGTGTATCTAGACACGAAGTTTGATGCAATATTCCCTCAGCCGAAAGGAAAGTAGCAAATTCATTGTTCACATACTCTGTCCCATTATCAGTTCTAATCATCCGAACCTGAGTATTGAACTGATTCTTAACACATGCACAAAAATCCTTGAAACACTTGAGTACCTCACTTTTATGCCGCATGAGATAAACCCATGTCATGCGAGAATATCAATCAATGAATGTCACAAAATACTTCATTCCACTTACCGAGACCACGAGGGATGTTCGAACATCGGAATGAACTAATATGAAAGGTAATGTGCTACAAAGTTCTTTACTAATATAGGATGCTCTCGTGTGTTTCCCAAACTCACATGCATCACACACCAACTTCTTCTTATCAACCTTGCTCATAATATCAGGAAATGCTCTCGACATAGTGTCAAAGGACATATGACCCAACCGGCAATGTTGAAGCATCACCTTAGTCTCCTCTTCACTTGTAGAAATTGCCAAAGCAGTACATGTGGAATTATCTATCTTTCTATCTAAGAACCATAGGCCATTACGCCTAATGCCACTCCCAAGCATTGTTCCTGTCTTTCTATCTTCAATTAAACAATTTTCTCGATCAAGAGTAACACGACAATCCATCTGATCCACTAATGCACTTATGGATATTAGATTAACCGGAAAAGATGGAACATATAGAACAGTAGATAATGTAATTGATGAAGTGCATTTGACTGTTCCCACACCTCTAATAGGTTGAGCAGTTCCATCAGTAGTTTGAATAGTTTCCTTACGTGTGGAAGGAAATGAGGTATACGATGCAAATTCATCTAATGTCCCCGTGACGTGCCGTGATGCACCTGAATCTAATATCCAATTTGCATTAAATGTACCTGTGCCAGGACGAGCAAGGTTGACGAGGTTGCCTAGAACTGTTGATGTATGATCTACGCTCGAGAAATTTTCCCCATCATTCGGTCCTTGTGAAACTGATATTAATTCTGAAATCCTCGCCAAAAATATCTCTTTGGAGTGTAGCCACTTCAGTGACCAATGCAACATGCTTCTGATCCACCTCACTGGATTACAGAGTCCCCAATTCCTTCAATTGCTCATGAAGCTTGACATGCATCTCTTGCTTGTACACCTTGTTTTCCTTCTTGTTCTTGCTGAAACTTGATTTCAGTACACTCTTATGAGATTGGACAATATTTGCTGACACCCTGAAAGCCTTCAAATGCCTCTGCAGTTTGCTCGTCTCCATAGCCATACCCTCTACCATAGCCATATCCTATTCCTCCAATTCAGTAATCGTGGCCTCCAGTTCAGGCATCTGCTCAGCCACAGCCTCCTGCTTCATATCCACCACCGTGCAGCTGTTTTCCAACAAGCTCTCTAGCTCATCTGCAACAAAAGCCTTCCTCTCTACCTCCAACTTCCTCTTGACTTCCCTGGCTGCCCTCTCCTCGGCCTCCACCTGCACCTTGATGTCGCCCCTTGCCCAGCCTCGGCATCTTGGGCTTCTTGGCCTCGGGCAGGGGCAGCTTCTCCACGGTGACTGTAAGTACGTCATCCCTGCACTCCGCCGAGAACTTGTCCGTCCTCCTCTCCAGCTCCTCCCGACACCGCTCGCCGCTGAGCACCAGCACCTGCTCGTCCTCCACCTCCACCTCTGCCTCAACCTCGCTCCTGGCCCCATCCTCACTCTTGGCCCCGTCCTCGCGTGTCGTCTCTGCCTGGGCGCGCCCCAGCGGGTCCTGCGCTGCCGCGAGGTGCCCCAGCAGAGTTGCTCGACCCTCCTTCACGACCTCCAAGTTGCCCCATTCCGGCGACGAGCATGGCCCTGGCTCTTCCGGCCCCCAAGCCTCGGCGCCACGCCTGGCCTCCATCACCGCCAGTGAGCCGATCGCCGTCGCCATTGCCAATACCAGCTCCGACACCATGTGGATTTTTAGGAAAAAGTCTGGAAACTCTCGTTCTCTTGCCAGTCTTGAGGTACACACATATATACATTGTATTTGGGCTGGGATTAGTATACAAACATGGCCCAACAAGTCAAAATTAGAAAATTAGTTAACCTGATATATGTTCTAATGATGTTATAAATAGCTCAATAAGTGATATGATCCTAGAACCTAAGATTGACGAAGTTGAGCAGGACATATTAAGTAGAGGCATTTGGGCAGTATAAAATCAGGTAGTGCATCTCTCTTATTCCACTTAAGTCTTGCCACTTCTATTTTTGACCGATGGACAGATGTTCTTCGTGCGCTTCAAAGGTTACCTCCTCTCATGTCATGCCTTGATCCATCTATAAATATGCAGAACTGCAGATGCATCAAATTTATGTGGCAAAGCTTCAGAACTGCAGTCTAAAATACATTTAGAGTCCATCACATGGCCTGAAACTCTGAGGAACCAACAGATCAGATGGCCAGCAGAACCACGTTAAGTATACTCCAGTGCAATCTAACTTCAATCAGTAAACTGGGAAACTACATAATTTGCAAATTGTGGCTTTTCTTTATGATGAAAGGGCTAAATTCAGCACTGCAACTCCAAAAATGTGTGTACCGTGGGTCTGAGCTAATTTTGCTACTACAGCCTAAACCGAAGTAGACAAGACATAGATATGCCGTTTACCTAATGTTATGGGCCATGTGTGGCTATTATGTGATTCAGATTCAGATGGTTAGGGCCCTAATTGGCTGGACCAAGCTTCAAAATTTATTTGACAAAATACTTCTCTATCAAAAGTTGAATAGTGATTTTGAAACAGCTATGAAAAATAAATTCATAAAACTCACAAAATATTCCTAGGAATCATGTAAAACAACTATGGAAAATAGATTCATAAAAGTCACATATTCCCAGGAATCGTGTAAAGTTTCACAAGTCTCAGGAAATCTCTAGCAAAAGGCTAAGGTCATGTGTATCATAGTCATTTTATGGTCCCGAATGGACTGGGTACCTATCTGTTGCTAATTTAGAAAATTCTCAAAAAGATATTCTATTAGCATCCAAAACTGCATGATCATAAACATACTTTAGCTAGCATGCTGCACGTGGCAGTAGCAAGAAGTCTCAATCTCAAAGGCCACCTACAGGAAATCAAGGCACAAACTTGTCCAATACTCCAGGCAGACAGAAAATCTTGTATTGTATATAATTTTATTTCTTAGAAAACGAAGACATGTCCTTAGGAAGGGCAGTTACAAACAGAATGTGAAGACAAAAGGAATCACATACTAAAGCAATGGGAAACAAAGGCAGAGAATATATGACACTCATAATGTATGAATCAACCAAGTTTGCAAGTCGCTATATCAAACAATCTAAGGGATGGATATTGTGACTAACCTTGCTAAGACTCAGCCATGCTCTTTGGAGGTAGGAGGTTAGCCGCTCACTTTTTTTAGATCTGCCGATATCTGCAGTTCTACAATCTCTAAATCAACACTGGAAAAAGCATGGTATGACCATGCACCTGGTAAATGATTTATTCCTGAATGCATATCTATATGCACTTCATGAGGCAGCAATTTTTTTCAGATTGACATGTACATAGAAATTAATTAGAATCTGCCAAGAAGTACTATGTTTCTATCAGTTCTGAAGTCTTTCAAACACCAAGCAAAATAAGAATGAGAAGGAAAAGGACACAACTATAGCTAAGTGTCATCAAGCTCTAAATCCCAACTACCCTTGCAAAAACAGGCACCATAGTTTTTGTTTGCAAGAAAATAGAAGTCCAGGATATTGAGCAGTATATTTCCATAATAGACCCGCAACAGACCGTAGAATGGATGGAATTATATCAAAATAACACTCATATTTCGTCGATAGACACAAAGGATAACCTTTCTTTGCAATATAAATACTTAGCAAAGCACACCTAAACTGAAGACAACAAACTGTAAAAAATAATCATCAATTGAGATGTGAATGACCACGAGAAGGTCTCACATTTAGTATAATCACCAAATATGCACTGCCTACGGCTTGAAGATAAACTCTTACGTCTAGTTTAATTCACAGATATGTTTTACCCATGGCTTGAAGATATAGCAACTAAAGAACGCCACATCATCCAGGCACACTTCATTCCCAAGCGCATTCTGCTGAGTGAACAGCATGCCATGCAATTAATTCCTGAGCTTGAATAAAGTATGATCATAAGCAAAAAGGGTGCAAGAGTAGATATTGAGGCAATTGACTGAGAGTAGAATCTCTTGTAGAAGGGTACACAGTGGAAGACAAGCTGAAACAATCAAAGAATGCTTAGAATGCTTACAAAAATTTTGATATTATCACCATCTTCATTTATAATCCAGAAAAAGTTTGATGTGATAACCATAATATCTGTAGACACCAAGGATGCTTAGAATGCTTAGAAAAAGCACACTTAAATTGACAACTTCAAGACTGTAAAAAGATATTCACCAGTTAAAACCGATAGTCTCGAGAAGCCCTCACACTTAATTTGATTCCCAACTAATCTGTCCATGGCCTTCAGTAGAAAGCACTGCAGCAAGTTCTGCAGTCTTGTCTGAATACTCTTTTATTTTTGCCTCTGAAAATCTTAACCTGCAGGAAATAATAAATTAACAAATCTTTAGATGTTGCCACCATAAGTGAGGACCAAAATAATAGTTGTAAAAATCACTAATCTGGATTAGCGGATTAGTATTCTATTTTGTTAGGATGGCAGCGTGATCATCAGCATTTGCATATGTACTTCTGACCACTACTAATCCAATGAGGCTTGAGTCCAGGATAGCGGCTATTCAAGCTTACCATGCAATTAATTAAGCTGCTATACAAATGAAGTTAGACAGGAAAAAAATCTATGTTCAGTTATTATTATTATTACCTGATATTGTTTAGTGTAAAGTGCTTTATGTCTGTAGTTTGCTATAGCAGAGGCTTATTACTCATGAAGTATTCTTCTTTGAACTCTAGTGGATCTGCGGAATCAAATCTTGAACTTCCTCTGAGGAATCAAAGCTTGAACTTTCTGACAGTGTTCAAGAAATGATGTCGAAAGATTATGGTTCGAGGTGTTGTTAGGTGTCTTGCGGTGGTGTGTTTGTTCATAGTGTTACCTTGTGGTGGGGTTCAAGGTCTCTGGCATCCTGGGGGACTTTTGCAACCGCGGCATCATCCAGTATATCTGGTCCAGTAGGTTTAAAGTCCATCTCTTTGATTACTGTCAGATTTGGGTAGCAGTAGTTCTTCATCCTGTTTAGCATGTGATGTGGAGAGGAGAGGTAATAGCATCAGTGAGGTAAATGTTATACATAGAAAGCAAGGTAACTGAATCTGATATGGTTAAACAAATTGCCGGTTAGTAGTAAAAATCCAGGACAGTTGTAGCTAATAAAGTGACCAAAACTGAGATATCCCTATTTACATTTGTATTCTTGTTGATCACAATCAACGGAAGTGCATTTTAAACCGGCATAATTACACAAGGAAGGGACAAAAGAAGCATTAGACCAGCACTCAGCTTTCAGTTTTCAAACAGGAAAAATCATATAAGCATTTCACAATGGATTTGTGCCTACATCGGATGCAAAGATGCAAGGTAAAAAAGATAGGATGAACCATGACTACCAATTTCCTTTCTGTAGAGTCATATAGGAATTAGGAACTGAAAGAAGCAAATGGAAACAACGTTACATGTATTCAGAATTCCAGAACACTACAAATTTGTTGCAGAAGCTGTGAGGTGCATAGATAATATTTGCCCAGCTACAAATCCAGGTGTTGTAGTCAACACAATGCATTCAAACCATTGCCAAGGAGCTGCAGAGATGATTTTGAGCCCTTAACAGAGCCTTCAAAATCACCATCTGTGAACCCACATTGAAGTCCCGTATCCTGTATAATCTCCCACAGTTTGCATACTAATGTTTCATATTTCAAGTAGCAACTGTCTATCTGACTCCTTTAGTGTTTAGTCATTAAAATGTAAGCTATGGAAAAAGATAAATTCAGTAAATATCCTACTCCACATCAAGTGTACTTACTGGAGGTAAACTGGTATAGAACATTGACATTTCAAGTACAAACTCAGATCCGTAGACTTCAATCGGAGCAAAAACAAAGCTCTAGAAATCAATGGCAATTTATCAACTTGTCAAGAATTGGCTGCCCAATCCGGACAGATGGCACCATATTTTCACCCAAGCAACAAAGCTTCATTTAGCAGATTTGGTTTGCAACTGTTGATAGATTAAATCAATAACACGAAAGCTGGGACCCTCCTGACCATCTGTTAGTATGAACCTGGAAAAAGGAAAACTAAGTACCATGTTACAGGAGCAATACATTTTTTCTCTCCGCTTGCATTCAGCAGCAGAGGAGGCATAACAAATTCCTAAAAACGACTACTCTACGGCAGCATCGAGAACACACACTCATTGTCGTGCCCCGCTAACCGGCGGCCCCAACCCGGCCGGCACACCCTGCCGCGTGGACTAGGAGAGGAGGGTGAGGGTGGTCGCCACGGCCGCCGCCGTACCCTAACCCTAACCCTAGGGCACATGGACATGGTGAACGTCGTCTGTGAGCATCTGCGTGGTGAAGAGACGTGGAGACAGAGAGAAAGGGAGGAAGGAGGGGGCGACCTGCTCCGCCGCCGCGCCGCACCGGTTGGCCTGGTCGCGTCGGCGCCGTCGTCAGCGTCGCTCGCCGCTTGGCTTTTTTTTTACGCAAGAGAGTCGGGAGGAGGGGAAGAGAATAGAACGTCCTGGAATTAGAAGCTGAAGCCCTGCTTTTATTTGTTTGGCTGGATTCTGAGAGAAGCTAAAGCCGGAAGGTGGAAGCTGAGTAAAATCCAGGAGAAGCGGGTAGAAGCTGCAGCCAATAGAAACGGATTCTAAAGATCGTGGCCGTAAACTGAAGATCGGACGGTACAAAATATTTTTGATGACGTGGCTGACCTCCCCTCTCTAGAAGCCCTCGCCAAACTTATAGTCTTAATGGCATGAACCACTAGCATTTAGCAAATGGAGTATATGCAACAACAAAAAAGCCCAATTTTACGCAAATGCATGGAGGCAATATTTGAATTCTGGCACACATATGTAGAAAAGTAGCGCAAATTCTTGGCTTTCTTCTCTTTCTGAGACAATCCATTGTTGCCTTGTTGTGATTTGTGAAACGCAAGAAAGAGAGCCGTAGAACTTTGAGCTCGTCGGTGGCCTGCCTCTTCCTCTCTGCCTCAAACATGATCTCATTCCGTTCCTGCATCTTATCTCTTTCAGTTTCAATTTGCCATGTCAGCCTAGGGTTTGCCTTCTCCTGCAGCTGGCCAGCTGGGAGCAGCAAAGAGATTCTGCTGGTCCTGTGAAATCCAGTGTCGACTAGTCTTGTGAATGTCTTCACTTATAGCATATAATTTAAGAGATTTTGGATTATTGTTTTAATAAAAACATCAATGGAAATGTTTGCTCATTTTGTATGCCAAAATTTTTAAGTACTCCTTCCGTTCTAAATTATAAATCGCTTTAACTTTTTTTATACATGCATTTTACCATATATCTAAATATAATCGAGTCACACATGTTTTACATGTATCGTCAGTCCATCACTAAGGATGAGTA
This sequence comes from Bothriochloa decipiens, assembly GCA_023333625.1. Taxonomy (NCBI): domain Eukaryota; kingdom Viridiplantae; phylum Streptophyta; class Magnoliopsida; order Poales; family Poaceae; genus Bothriochloa; species Bothriochloa decipiens. The sequence goes on along the minus strand of CM041630.1, from coordinate 39,358,191 downwards.
GCAATTCGTATCATCTGGGGACTTCGGAAAACAGCACCATCTATAAGATGCCAAGGTGGTAAACGACGCATAAATGCATAGAAAGGGCTATTTGAGATATCTAAAGCGAAAGGCATTATTCCAGATGTCAATATACGCTTCACTTCAAAAGTACACGGGATATATCAGTCGCAGTATATATAGAGATCTAGCAAAGTCGCAACCAAAATCAACTGTATCTTCGGCTCCATAGAATATATATAAACTAACATCGAAAAGTGAACAAGACTTTCCTCCAGTCCTTCACGTCTCAAAAGCTGACCTGCACTCTTTCTTCTCACCTGCAAAATTGGTCTCCACATCATCAATGGCCTGGCGGCGAGTGCACGGGCCTCATCCACTCAGTTGCTGGCATTGGCTGGGAGGTAGTATTGATAGTATCCCAGCACCGCGAGGAGGGCAACCAGCACGGCAGCCACTATGGCAGCTGGGCCAGCCCATGACCAGTAGGACTGCGCCTTCTTCCTCTTCAAGATCGCCTTGGGCGGCGGGGCCTTGCTCCGGCTGACCACATTCCTGTACCGGGCACTCTCCTTCTGTTCTTTCTTTATCGTGGTGGAAGTTGGGATCACTTCTTGTTCTGTTGGGGCTTCCATGGCTTCATCAGACTTGGCATCCGATTCTGAGGGCTCATCAGTGTCAGCTGCACCAGATCTCTTCTTGGCTTTCTTCTCTTCTTTCTGAAAGAATTAGTTAGTTGTTACATTGTTACAGTATAGATCGCAGGAGGTGAATGAGAGAGATGAGCAGTACCTTCAGCTTCTTCTCAGCTTCCTTCTGTGCTCGGGCTGCGGCTTTTGCTACCTGCTTCTCAGCCTGCCTCTTCTTCCTCTCCAACGCAAGCTTATTCTTCTCAATCTCCTCCTGCCTCTTGATCTCTTTCAACTTCGCCACATCAGCCTCCGTAGGCTTTGCCTTCTCCTTCGGGGGCTCAGCCTCATAATCATCATCAGCATCAAGAGCAGATTTTGCCTTGTGCGACTTGACAGGTCCTTTTGAACGAGCTTCAATTTTGGGAGCATCATCTGCCTGGGGAGCATACACTTCTTTGGCTTGTTTTGCAGGCAATTTTACAGGGATGGGCTCTGGCTCTGGAGCTGGAGCTGGCACCTGTGACTCGATAAATATAGGCTTCTCGTCAGGATTCCTCATCCGACCATCTCGACACAACTGTCTGCTATTGAGGGAGGAGAGGATTCTCTTCTCATAGTCCTCTCTGAAGGCCTTACTCTCAGACCATTGAGTCATGAACTTCTCGACCTATTAAACCAACAAATGTTTTTAGTACAGAAACATGTCATGAGGTTGAGCCATTAATATCAACATATTTAGAAGCATACCTCAGTCTTGTGGAGCTCTTGCAATTCTGTCAGCATATTCCTTGAAGAATAATCCCTAACTTTGTTTAAAACTGCACGGTTTTGCATGGCGGATGCATTCTGGATCAAGTGCAGAAGAATATCACTGAATTGCCACATGTAATCATGAGCTAATGACAGGCTTCCATGGGAGAAAAGAAACAACGTCATGCAACCTCAGGTTATGCAACAAGCAATAAGTTAATCCAATCCAGCTTTTACAAGGCACTAATGTCCAACAGGAACAAATCATCATCAGCCTAAAACAGTCCTAATAACATCACAGCACTAAATGAACTAGCATTACACACGGAACTCAACTGGTAGTTCAAATGCACATGTGCCTGCTATATAATGCGGTAAATTTAATCCATGAACAGACAAACAGATATTAAACCTATTTAAAGAAATATCAACAAAAAAAACAGAGGTAGTTGATGAGCAGGGGTGGATAGATGATGCATCATCAGTTCCATCACATTAACAGTTTATAAAACAGAACTGTAAAAGGTGTATATATATGATAGTGTGGTGCCTTCCAGACTCCAGAATACAGAAAGCCTTAGCAGAAACAAAACAGCAGGCACACTAATCCAACACAGCCATCTCTAGGTGGTACACAGTGAACAAGACACAAAAGCATCCACAGGCACACACAGGTATCCAAACAAGGAAACAAAAGCTTAAGACAGAATAAATAGGGTTTCCCTCTTCTTAACCCAAGTATTGAACATAATAATACTGGAAGGAAAGACATTTTTTGCACGGGTAATTTTAAATATATGTTAAACTTACTTTTGCATCGCGCACTGCTCTCAATTCTGACAACGCCTCATACGCCTTGTCCTTTCTGGCAGTTGCTGCATCTAAATCTTCTTGAAGCGATGCAATCTCAGCATCAACAAGTTTCAACTCATCCTCCAGGACTTTAATCTTAGATCTTACTGCCTGTCTTTCCTTCTTTATTCCATCGATGCCCTCCCCAATGATCTGAATGTTCAGACTGCGGTTACGACTTATTTCTCTAAGAAATATAGGCAGAAGCAAAAAGATGAATTGCAGTAGAACCAACTTACTTTGACCTGGTCCTGTATAGCCTCTTTTTCAACCACTGTACCTTGCAGTTTAGCCCTGTTAGCAGCATTAGAGATGACTTTCGATCTGGTTTTTTCAAGGTCCTTAATTTCTTTCACCAGACGCTTCTCCTCAGATAAAGGTATGCTCTCATGTACCATGCGATCATTCAGCATCTTGATCTAGGGGGAGCAATGGAAGAATAGCATATAATTAACTGTTTCTGGAATGGAAGCTATGTGTTAGCAAAAAGGTTCAGGACATACTGTTAGGTCAAGCTCTTCGATAGAAGAGCATAAACCTGCACTCTGTGCCCTCATGGCATTGTTTTCATCACGAAACTTTCCCAAGCTGTTCCGAAGAGGCTCCATCTCCTTTATCTTCTCATTCACAACTTCATTATATTGTTTGTTCTCAGCACTCAACGGCTTCAGCTCCGCAATAATACTGGAGCGCTCTGCCTGCAAAGAGTTTGTAGGTTATAAAATGAGATACATGTCACTTCTTGGGGCTTTTCACTCCCATTAAGAATACATCTTGGCTAATGGCTATCAAAAGAACAAGCATGTTTTGAAACAAGTTTCAAAGCATTCAACATCTTGTTGATGAAGAGTGGTGCATCGTTAGGAAGGAGAAAACTACCTTCTTGGCTCTTACTGCCTCGATAAGTTTAGAACGAGCTTGGATCTTCTTCTGGAATTCTTTGTCAGCCTGCTCGAGTTTTGCCCTCAGTTTAGGATCCTCAAATGAGCGGATCTTGACGAAGTAGAAGGCATAAGTTTGCTTAGGTTCAGGCCACTCGTCCTTCGCATCCTTTGGAGGTGCCAGGTCAGCAACATTTGTAGTTGTCTCTGAACCAAAAACAGCTGCCTCCTCACGTTCTTTTGCAGTTGCTTTGCTTTCCTTCTCTTGGAATAGATTCACTTCGCCATCAGATACTTTGACCTCTGCTGGTGCTGCTTCAGCACCAACGACCTCCATTCCCATACCCCTGCAGCAATAATAAGGAAGAAGAAGACTGTCAGTGGAACAGATTGCAATGAAGCAAAACAAAACACGAAATCTTGGGAACTTCTCATGGCTTGCAATACATGCAGTCAACTGAATCTTTACAGGCAAACTACGCAAGAAGCGTAAATGCAAATCAAAATTTGTTTGCTGGCAAACAAACAGTGGTTCAAAGCAAATACCACAGAGCACCCAAAAACTGGTCGATCCGAAAGGCATGTTGACCAAATCATCATGAAAATCAAACAGATACCATGTAAATAAACAATAAAAATAAGGAGTGATGAACAAGGTATGTACATCACATCATCAAAAGAGTAACCCCTAACAGTTGGTACTGGGGGCATTTAATGTAAATGTACAAAACACATCCACGCCAACTATGTTTCTCCTACCAAAAGTTGAATCAGGCATCAAACCTCTCCCCCAATCCCCCTCTGAAAGGAATTCTACACCAAGCATGACCATATCACTATATCCAAATCTACTTATCTATTTGTCCAAGGAGTGGGTTCACCTGGAATTGACTGCAGCCATAGTTCTTACGGCGTAAAGGCGAGCCATGGCGATGTGCCACCTTCCAGACGCCTAGGCGCCCGCCTTGCCCGCCTAGGCGAGCATTTTGCAAGGCGCTGGGGGGTCGCCTGGACGCCTAGGCGTCGCCGTAAGAACTATGACTGCAGCTGCAACCCAAATTTAAAAATCTGGAAGGGGGCAACAAAAAGTTTTGACATTAAAGTAGGGTTTCTATTTTGAGAAAAAACTGCCTGCATCATGGAATAATCCCTCAAATTCATATATGGCATCGCTTGTGTCAATGACATGTGGGGGCCTGGATGCACCTGTCATTTAAACATGCAGTGGCATATAGGGAATTCAGAGAATGTTCGATGGCATAGGTGGAATTCAAGGAACTGATACTTTGCGCTTTACAGTTTGTAATAGTTCACTTGCCTATTTCGTCTTTCTGTTTCCCAAAGTGGAAAAGTGGTCAGATGCACTGGGGCCAGTGTGCTGATGCAAATTCGGTGCCAGGTCAAGTTACACCAGCAGACAGTGCAACGGGCAGATAGTTTGAACGAGGCATGCAACTGATAACAATCACAGCTCACAGGTTATCTGGGCATGGTGATAGAATGTAAAAGTGTAAAACTGCCGACTGAATCACTGGCACACAGAGCCCACACCCACATGCTATCTACCCAGCACACACCAAAATGGGACTGCCTGGCATTAGCCGGTTATGGCAAAATTTTTCCTAACATAGGATTTCCCTAATTGTGCAAAAAAAAAAAAAAGATGCACTCAACATCTGATCGAACAGAATAGTGGAAACATTTGATGCATCACTGAAACTGATAGCGACCATCGTGAACTCTGAAACATAGTGGCAGAAAATAGATGATCCAGATATGGTGACGAATTTAATCCACTGGACACAGTCCATCATCGACTGACACACGGTCGGTTCCAATATAACATGCTAGAGACTCAATCCTATCAGAATACTACAACAGCAGATTCAGCACACCAACCAGGCCAAACGAAACTCCCATCGAAGGAAAACATACAAGACGACGGACTAAGACTACGATCCGATTCATAGAGCAGCTAACAAACCCCGTCGAATCGAGGCGTGATCCACGACGCGCCGCAGATTCGCAGCCGCGCTTCCGCCGATCCTCTCAGTCCGGCGCGCAGCCTCAATCAGAGTGGCCGGCCGATCCAGATCTACGAGGCCCGCGCCCTTAATTCCCCCCACGACCATTTCAATCTACACAGAGGACAGTGGGCGGGCGGGCGGCACCGGTAAAGCGCAGATCGAAATTCGCAGGCGTAATAACACGCATACACTCGTAATTAGATCAGATCCGAATACAAATGGCCAAATAGCTTGAGTTAGGGTTGGGGTGCTCGGTTATCGCGCAGCAGGAAGTGAGAAGAAGGGGCGGGAGCGTACCTGGCGGGTCCTCGTCGCCGGCAGAGGGTACCTGGGCACCCCAGGCGCAGGGAGGCAGCGGCAGACACCCAGTCGCCGCCGAGAGGGAGAGGGAGAGGGAGAGGGAGCACGAGGGGTGAACACACGAAGGGAACGCAAGGGACGCAACCCTTGTATAAAGGCCGGATCGGGGCAGTGCTGGATGTAGGAGCCGCCAAAAAATACCACTACTATACATGTTTTTTCATTCTTTAAAAAAAGGAGTATACGTGGTTTTCTCAAGTGCTGCTAAGAATAATGAAGTTTCTGTTTTAACTTTTTATTATCCATTTCGTTCCATGCTTCTCCCGCTAGCTCGTGACATTCTTCGCTAAAATGCTACTAGTAGAAGACAAAAGTGACCATTAGTGTAATATCGCTAGCTAATATCCCCTCTTTTATCAAAATATCAGTAAAAGACAAAGTGAACATTTATTGGAATATCCTCTTTGCCTGACTTCACCTCTTCTTTTTTTACAAAAATATTACTAGAAGACAAAGTGAACATTTGTTGGAATACTCTCTTAGCTTGACTCCACTATGACGTGTCCTATCTCATCCGCTTACATAAAAACCAAATCAACTCTCTTCCATCTTCCTCAAATTTCTAACAGCAATCGCAAGCAATTGGTTTGAGCGAATGTAGCCACAGATTATGGTTGTTGTGACAAAGTGTGCCAATGAGCACATGTCTCCACACGAGGCCAGGTGATTGTGCATCGACGCTGCAAAGGTCAAGAATTATGCATCTGCCTACACCATGTGTCTAAGAAAGCCCTCGTATACTAAATCTACACAATTGATAGTGGTAAATTGACAAGGATATGACATGTGTGCCTTCTATTGCTAGATCCATCATATATATGTGACAGATATGTGCTTGCATGTATATGTCTTATGTATTAGAGTCCTAAGAAAATGTTGAAAAGTTTACTTCGCTTCATTAGAGGGGCAAATGTGACTTTTTTTATAACAACTTAACATGCATCTACAGTGATGAAAAGTTGAATTAATGGCATTTAAGGGAATTTATGACTTATGGTATCAAATCATATAATCTTTGGTGGCATATAGGAATTAACTCTTTGTTCTGGCTAGGTTAGTAGGGTGTGAGCCAAACGGCACGCGACAAAAAACCCATGCCCAATTCTCTTCTGTTCCAGTCATGAGTTAGGGAGGTAGCGCCATCCACATGGTCGCTATGTGTTACAATGAAAGTACCATTGCCTCATGCTTGCCTTGTTTGGCATCGCGCTTAATTCACGCCTAGTACACTAGAGGTCGTTGTCAACCCCTCCTCATTTAGAGCCCAATGTCGCCCAAAAGTTGAGACGAGAGAGAAATGGAGACCTTAGTGGTTCCGCTAGCAACCGCCATGTCTATCAATCGGGCACAAACTATTGCTAAACATACTCTATATTCAAATCATGGATTCACCATTGATCTTGGGTATCTTCGCTTCAAGCATAGTTATACTAGAGAAGTCATGAATGCTCTTTCGAAGCCTAAACCCTAAAGCCCTCATCTATTCCTATATAAAAATGAATCAATCTGACTTTGCTGCCATGTTAATATAGGGGACTACGTTCTTCAAGGTCAAGCCCCCTCAACATCCCTACATCGACAAAAATGCTAACTAAGTTGACTATAAAATCATTATTGTACTTACTCAAAATCATTTTTCTCTCCCCATCTGCCACATTTTGGGTAGGCTAGAATTTCTTATGAATCACCTCTAAATTTATAATATAGTTCGGAGCACAACTAGTTCCTTCTTCTCTAGCGAGCTTGTACTTCGTGGTAACTTTGAGTCAAGGCTGGTGTAAAGAGGACTGCATGCTCCAACTCCTCATCATCTCTACCATAATCTTCTCAATGTTGATCACCAGTGCTACACTGCTATTGGAAGAGAATTGATGGTGGTGAACATTTGATCCACACAAGTTGTTAGCTAGGCGTCCTAAAAAAAGTTTTTCTTATTTTAATTAAACAACTATTATTTTTAAAATAGCACATCCTACTAAACTTTTAGCCTAGACCGTTGCCACACTAAATGACCATTGCCACGCCATAAGCCATCGGCATGATATGGTAATGAGTCTTGCCAGAGTGAGTGGGGTGTGTGACTATGCGATGACTCATCGCACTAACCCAAGCTTTTATTTGTTTGTTAGTTGTTAAGATATTTTATTTTGTTTTTTGTCAATCAAAAAGTATATCTAAATTATTCAAAATTTTCAAGTAGATGCTAGAAAATAAGTTTCCCCCCATTTTATTTGTACTTGGCATCATACATCTTGTAATTTTGAAATTAAATTTCTTTGTGTAATGCTATATTTGAGTCTTAGGTCAGTCTATTTAGCTTCAAAATAGACTCCAAAAATCCAAAAAGGTTTATCAAAATTCATGGTTCATGCAATTTCTCAATTCCACCAAGATCTGTTTGGAATATTTTTAGTTTAGCACTCCGAATTTATAATTTGTGAATGCACTTTGTTAAGGAACTTTGGATTTTACCTAAACACGTATCTTGAGAAATTACATGAAAAACTTTTGGAAACATATGTTCTTTATTTTGGATCAACAAAAAACAAAATAATTCAAAATAAATACTCTAACACTAATGGAAACCAACTTGTCACACTAAGGGGTTGGCCTGACTCATCTACACAGTTACAACATCCACTCTGCAATGACTTGACTAGCCAGTCACACCATCTACGATGGCAAGACCTAGTATTGTTCCACATTGGTGGCTAATGTGAAAAGTGTTCTTGGGATATATCATTGTTCTCTGGCGCGATTAAAACAACTATTTGAACGTGTATTTTAAAGACATTAGTCTTTGGGCTAAAATAAAAAATCAACATAGAATGGCCTAGGTGAGGCAACAGAGCCATTTATCTCTGTCAACATAGCATCACCAAGGGCACGTTTGTTAGCCGCATCTCCTCCATCTTAGCATTTTGTTGAACTAAACCAGATAGCTTTGTCTCAGAGCCGAGTTAGGCCAACTCGCCATTTGAGTTTTTTGCATATAAGAAGTTTGAATTCGATGGGAAGGGAAAAGCTGAAACTTCTATAGCTAAGCATTGGATCCTAATTCGTAAAAAAAAAATCAGAAGAATTGTAGAAGTAAATCCCTCTAGAGTTTGAAGGGAAGTAAAAATCAAATATCTTTAACATTTCCAATGCATTTTTTTTGACGAAGTGCATTTTTTTTCTAGTCCTATATCCTTTCCTTTATTGTCAAAAAAAATATGTAACTGTCCATATTTTTCCTGCAGTGTTTTCAGTCCTTAGGGAGAGTTATTGAATACTCTCTAGCAATTTGTGATCCAATTTCAATAATCAGGAATCCTCATTCGGCCATCTCCGTCCAGCTGCCGGACATTGAGGGAGGAGATGGTCCTCTTCTCATAGTCCTCTCTGAAAGCTTTGCTGTTACACCATTGAGTCATGAACTTGTCAAGCTACAATATAGTAACAAATGTTTAGTACAGATACATGTGAGTTCACAAAATGAGGCATGAGAACATATGACATTCAAAAAACGACCTCAGCCTCGTGGAGCGCTCCCAACTCTGTCACCAATCTCCTCGAAGCATAATATCTAGCTTTACCCAAAACCCTGTTGTTTTCAAATAAGGACGCGTTCTGGATCAAGTGAAAGGAGAGTATCAATGAATTGCCCAACACAAGTACTCTAGCTTACAAGACAAACACTTTGGCAAGTTTATGTTTAATCGGAGCCTGTTTCTTATAGCTCAAGCATAGAGGAAAAAACAAAATGACGGGAGCATACATTGGCTTATTCTTTTCATGAAGAATTTTAAAGAGATATGAACTTACTTTCGCAACACGAGCTTCTCTCACTTCCATCAATGACTCATATGCCTTGTCCTTTCTAGCAGTTGCTGCATCTAAATCTTCTTGAATTGATGCAATCTCGGCATCAACAACTTTTAACTCATCCTCTAGGCCCTTGATCTTAGATCTGACTTCTCGTTGCTCCTTCCTTATTCCATCAATGATCTGAATGTAGATCATCACTACTTTTTTTCTTTCTTCAGAATAAATATTTGCAGAAACAAAAGATGAAGTTGCAGTATAATATACTTACTCTAACTTGGTCCTGTGTTGCCTCATTTCCGTCCACTGCATCTTGGAGATTAGCTTGAATCATAGAGTTATAAATGACCTTTGATCTGTTTTTTTCAAGGCACTTGATTTCTTCGATCAAACATTTCTGCTCACTTAAAGATATAATCTCATGAGCCGTGCGGTCCCTCAACATCTTGATCTATGAGGTGGAGAGAAAACACATTGCTGTATCATTATTGGCATTGTCGTGGATGCTGAACGTACTGTGTCAAGTTTTAAGGCATACCCTTTGCTCAAGCTCTTCAACAGAAGGCCAAAAACCTGCTCGCTGTGCCCGCATATGGTTGTTTTTAAGAAACATGCCTGAACAGTTTTGAGGCAGTTCGGTCTCCTTCAATTTCTCCGCCACAACTTCATTATATTGTTTGTTCTGAGCTGTCAATGGCTTTAGATCCGAGATTAGAGTGGAGCGTTCCATCTTCAAATAAAGGATAATAAGTTGTAAAACGTGATACGACATGGTTAAAGCATGTGCTTCACTTGTCGAGTAGTCCACTCTCATTGATAACACATTTAGGCCAGAAACAGAACCTACATCCTATTTAAACATGATAATAGGGCATCAAATACTAAAAATGAAGCACCATACATTAGCAAGGAAGATTTTATTACCGGGAGAAACTAAAAACAATACCTTCTTGGCTCTTAAAGCCTCGATAATTTTGTTACGAGCTTGGATCTCTTTCTCGAACTTACTTTGAGCATCCATGAGTTTTTCTCTCAGCTGAGGATCCTCAGATGAGCGGATCTTGACAAAGTAGAAAGCATAAGTAAATTTAGGCCGTCCCCTCCCATAGTTTAGTGGTTCCATTTTTTGGTATCTAAACCAAGACAGTGGATGGTATTCAAAAACATAAACCAAAAGAGACACCGTAAATCCGTAATGGCACATATATAATTTCACCAACCAACAAACAGAAGGTCCAGATCAAATAGTTCTTACAGCAATCTTCTAATTTCTTAATTTTTAGGGTCATGCGCATGTTCTTAATTTCTTATAAACTACGGCATTCTGCAATAGTTCTTACTCATAGCAATCTTCTAATTAAAAACAAAACCGTTTGGGAATACCAGTAGTAGTTTATGCATGCTGTGTAACAAAACGTAGCAACTGGAATTGTACCGATTAATCTATAAGACTATCCGCAGCCACGTTCCTCTACATTCATCCTTTAAAAGGAATATTCCGGTCTGGTCATCAAGATTCTCTCCTCTATACTGTTTTTCCGCAGCCATGCATCCTTTATATCTCTCCTCTACCAGCCGTGGGGTCTATGTGTCAGCAATATTTTATTGTTCTCTCTCCCCCTTTTTCCTCTCTCCCTTGGTCCCTCCGCCCGGTCCTCTCCTCTCTCTCTTCCTCTCTCCCTCCGCCGGCTCCTCTATCTATCTCCCCTTCTTCCTCCCAGTAGCAGGCATGGAGAACGCGGCGGCGGGGGGGGGGGGGGGTGTCGCCCGCGCGGCCCGGTGGCGCTCGGCGTACCCGCGCTCCTGACGGCTGGGCTCCCTTGCCCGCGCAGAGCGTGCCCGTGGCGGAGCTCGTGGTGCGGCACACGGCGGCGGGCGGGGCTCGCAGCACCGCACGTCCCCCGAGCTCTCCCTCCCCCAGCTGCTGCTGCTGGGCGCCGCTCCACCTCCCGAGCGCCCCACCTCGTCCGCCCTCTGCATTGACCGGAGGAGCTCGGGCGGCGCGGGCGGGCGGCGCATCCGTGCATGTGAGCAGCGGCGGGGACGGCTCGTCTCCTCCCTCTCCGGCGCGAGGAGCTCCCATGACTGGGGCGCAGCTGTCGGGTACCTGAATAAGGGGTACCCTTAACCCTCGACTAAGCAATTCAACCCCTGCATTAACAAACCCAAAACCACCATTATTATCCCCCAGCCCAAAAGTACATAAGATATCCGATCGAAGTATCAAATTACGCTGGGCCGGCCCACGAACGGGTCTCGACGAACCAGGCTACTGTTCACTCGACGGGACCCTCTCGACTCGAGGCTGTCCACTCGGGGGGACGGTCACCCCCTCGAGTGACGGAACTCCCCCAGGCGAATGATCACCCGTCGAATACCACGCACTCCCTCGACCCGCCTACTTCTCGTACAATTCCCCATACATTTAATGCATTTCACTTGCTCTCGCCTAACCTCGTGGCTACAGCCGTGGTAACAGTGGACTGTACACCGGTCAAATCCTCCTTTTACTGCCCATACCCAGGAAACCAGCGGATCGTACCGTATTGTATCACCATACCGCGCATTGTGCCCCGTTCGGCACCCCCTCGAGACGCATTCGTCAACACAAACACCGTATTTCCTGGGGCTTGGTCTTATCCGTTTGGGTCTCGACCTCCTCGACTACATTCGGCCCCCTCGACCACCCCCTCGAGCAAGACTTCAACGCCGTCGGTCAGTACTCCAACCACTCCCGACGCGACAGCTACAGGGATCTGCATGCCCGCGCATGGGCATCGGTCTTTCACCGGACATCTACGACGTCATCACACGCACGGGAAGGGCGGCCGTCGTCTCCAAGCACGTCGCTATAGGGCGAGTCACGCCCGAGGTACGCCTCTACAGCAACGGCGACTTGATCGGCATCTCCTTCGACGTCATAACCTACGCCAGCCTTACAAGCATCGATTCTAGGGTTACACTGTACACCCGTGCCCCTCCTTGGCCTATAAAAGGAGATGTCGGGCTAGCATATAAAGGAGAACTCGACTAAAAACAGAGAAAAGCCAGAGCCCGCAGCGCTCAAGTCCTAGCCAACCACACTCGCTCGCTTGTATTCACCCCTGTACAAGCACTTCGGTGCAAGATAATACAAATTTCCCCCCAGCTGGATGTAGGGCCTTCTATTGTCCGAACCAGGATAAACCTCGTGTGTTCTTCTTGCATCACCATCCGGATTAGGGAGCACGCAGTACATATTCACTCGTTGGTGCTCGGCCCTTGGGGTCGAAACACCGACAGCAGCCATGGAGGGCATCAGCCGCTGCCTCCTCCTTCCCTCCCGGCGGGCCCTCTCGGCGCTGCTCCGGCGGGCGGCGGGGCGAGCTCCTCCTCTGCTCCTCCGGCGAGCTCCGTGGTGGTGGGGAGCAGCATCACCACCGAGGAGCTCCGGGGCCATCCTTCTTCCTGCTCCCTCGGTCCCTCCTCTCTTCCGGTCCCACACCAAGCTTGCAGAACGAGGGCGCGCATCCAGGACGCCGCCGTACCTCCTTCATAGCCCCAAGACCGAAGGCCGTCCTGCTGGTCCCAGGAGAGCGTCCAGAAGCCCGCTGTGGTGTTTTGTTCCTGGATGTCCTCTGCAGGAAGCGGTCCATGACACCGCTGCGTATGGTCTAATAACCGCAGGCATCCTGACCTGGGCACTGGAAGGGATCTCGAAGGCTGCAGGCCGACCGGCCGGACGTAAGCGGCGCGAAACTGGAAGGCCTCACTCACCTCAGGACAGTCAGGGTAAAGGGAGCAGATCGATGCCGCCGGCCGTCGCCTTCGCTCCGATCCGGCGGAGGCGGCGATCGCCGTAAGTCTAAACTCTCAAAACGCAGGCGCGCGGGTGGGAGTCGGGGCCGTCAGGGGCCGGGAGGAGCACTTTTTTGGTTTTTTTTTTAGGGAAAGGAGCACTTTTTTGGTTGACGTATCTAATCTCGTGTGTAGCGGGCCCAAATTGCCATCCTCTTTGCCCTGCTTTTGGGCCGGGCCGAATCACTAGTCGTCGTGAGTCTGGAGCATTTCCGAGTTGCCTCCACCGCCACCGCCGCCGCGCGAGTGACGAGAAGAAGGCGCCGCCGCCACGACTCGCCATCAGACTAGTAGGCTCCTATGGCGCGCCGCCGCGTGCTGCTCTTCCTCAAGCCCTTCGACGTGTACCCTCCCCGGCCGTACGCCGGGGCCGCGGCCTCCTCTCCCACCTCTGCGCCCTCGCCCTCGACGCCGCCGCAACCGCGCGCCGCCAACCCCAAGGTCAGTCGCACCTCTCTCTCCTTCTCTCACGTCTCTCTTTGGTTATGCTGTTCGGCATTGCTTTGCCTAGGACTCGACTTGGGTGCTAGGGTTCTCACGTGTTTGGACGGTCCCATCTAGGGTCTTAGACTGTGGCGGGTGAACAAAAAAAAAAAGGCTCGTTCAAATGGCAGTGGAGTTCAGGCGTTCGTTGAAATGCCTCTACGGATCGTGACCTTGTACTTTTACCTTTTTCATGTCCTGGATAACTAACTAAGATGTGGTGCTTAGGCGTTGCAATAGCACTTGCAAATGCCATAGAATGGCATTCCATAGGTAACTTGTTTCATGGTGCACTGTTGCTGTGGTATTGAATAACTCCTTAACTGTTCAGGCCTTTCTTGTTGTATGAGTCTGACATGGTGTTTGCATGCTTCATTTTCGGTTAGAGAAAGATTCACTTACTCCTGGTCTTAGCAGTGTTTGTTGCTTGGGGGCTGTCTTTGAACAATCTGAGCTATCTATAATCTATAATTTAACTGCAGTTTCCCCCTCCTCCCTTGATTCATTTCAATACTGCAGATACTTTTTGATATGGGTTAAGGAACTTACTTATTTTTCTATCACCATCTTGGTTTGGCTTTGCAGATCCTAAGCTATCTAGATGATAGGTGCAGAGTTCACAAGGATACAATTGATCTCTGCCAGAGGGTCCTACAGCGCAAGTCCCTTGACTTTATTTCTGTGCAGCGCAATCATTTGTCTCAGCCAATACGTGATGTGGATCTTGTAATTGCTGTCGGCGGCGATGGCACCCTTCTCCGGGCTAGCCATTTTTTGGACAGCTCAGTTCCTACATTGGGTGTTAATTCAGATCCTACTTGTGCTAAGGAGGTCAGTTGTTTATCCTTTTCTTGCTCACAAGTCTCGTAGCTTGAACCCAGTGAGGTACAATATTCATATCATAACCAGTATGTTATTAGCTGGTTGTTTACTTGTGAGCAGACTGGCCTTTATATTTGTGCCTTATCAGGCCTTGTTATAATTCTGTAGCTCATAATAGCCTCATGCAGGTTGACGAGCTAACTGATGAATTTGATGCAAGAAGGAGCACAGGGTATCTTTGCGCAGCTACTGCAGGAAACTTTGAGCAGGTTATTTTATCTGCTAAATTTCTCATTTTATTATTTGTTTCGAGGGCATTGGACTAAAATTCATGCTCATTCTACTTTGTAGAATTGTATCATTAATGGGTTTTTATATGATCTCAAATTCCATTTTGACTAAACTTGCCATACTCCCAGATACTTGATGCAACGCTTGATGGCAGTAGGCGCCCTTTGGAGCTGTCAAGGATATCGGTGAAACTAAATGGAATTCAGCTGCCGACTTATGCTCTGAATGATATATTGGTGTCACACCCTTGTCCAGCAAGTGTGTCACGCTTCTCATTTAGGTATTTTGTCTGCGTTTCCTTATAAATTCATTTTCCTTTCAAATGTGATCAATTCTGATCAGTATTGCCATCACAGGAAAAGGATCAATACGGGAGAGAACTCGCGTTTAATTAATTGTAGATCAAGCGGTCTGAGGGTCTCAACAGCTGCTGGATCAACTGCTGCCATGCTATCAGCTGGAGGATTTATGATGCCATTATCAAGCCGTGAGCTTCAGTATATGATAAGGGAGCCCATTTGTCCAACGGATGCCGACAAACCAATGCTCCATGATTTTCTAAAGCAAGAGCAACACATGCTTGTTGTATGGTACAATCAAGAGGGTGCTGTTTATGCTGATGGTTCACATGTAGTGCATTCAATTCAGCATGGGGACTCACTTGAGATATCATCAGATGCTCCGCCCTTAAAAGTTGTTTTGCCAGAACATTTGCTAAAGAAGGCTCTTGAATAGTGAAATAACAATGTTTTTGTGATGTTCCTTATCGATTTAATATGATATAGGAGTTGAGCAGTGAGCTGAATTATTGGGTGCTTAAGCAGTATTAATTCATGTTCATGTAGTGACTGGCAGTTAAATGCTATCAGATGAAGCATTAATGACAGATTTGTGAGTTTTTGTTTGTAAATAAAAGCAAAACAAGGGTCAGAGCTCAGAGATAATAGGGAGCTTCCAGTGCTGTACCATGGTCAGCATCGTAATAGCCCCACTGAATTTGAAGCAGATGCTACTAAACTGCTTATGACTTACAGAATTATACATTAGTACACTACTTGGTATTTACATTGTACTGTTGATACCTGATGCAGATGTTCTGGTCTACCCCTGGTAGTTCATACTTTTTACATGTACACTTGGGTCATGGTGCACATCTACTACATCTGACTCACCAATGGTCCCAGATCATTATTTGTATCTACCGTTCATGATTCATTAGTGTAATTGCAGAAAGCTTGTTCTGTCAGTCTCTGACGCTCACTTAGTTTTTGCCAGAGGTTCCTGCATAAACCACCTCTGCTCAGGCAATTCTGAGCAAGACTGAGATCTGACAGCAAAGGCTGTAGAGGGGTGCGGCCCTCAAGCAGGCTAACAACTTTTGACATCTTTGGTCTGAGTGTAGGTGCTGCGGCTGTGCATAACAAAGCAACATTAAGCATGATGAGTGCCTCTTCTGCTGAGTAATTGTATCCTAGGTCTGGATCTACCAATTCCAGGAGAGCTCCTCTCTCATGCAGAACACAAGCCTGGAACACATTTAGAACATGCAGTTAGCTTACTACTCTCAAGGTATGCCCATGAATATTTAATATAATTGATTTTCATTGTCTGCTTCCCTTGTCTACATGAAAAAATGTTATTTTGACATGCTAGAGGTAAAAATTCAGTCAATGCTGTGGGAATGTAAGAATCTATTCCTTTTGTAAGGGACAATAATGCAAGGACTAAATGTAGAGAATTTATTCCTTTTGACACATAGCTCGGTCATGGGATTTACCCAATGTGAATGTTTGAACAATAAGGTTGTCTTAATGTGCATATGTGCATTCATGTTCACTGTCATGAAACATCCTAGGGTTAAGCAAAATCGACTTGTGTCCCAATAACACATTTAGGAGTTACTCAATCAAGAAGATAAAAAAATCCTCTATTTAAGGACCATTGTGATGTATCAGGGGGGCAGGGGGATTCATGTATAGCCAGTAGAAGTTTGGTTTGTACGTATAAAAGGATAGGATGCAGGATTGAGCTAATATTACTGTTCAAATGATAAGGTAATACCAAATGCGCTTCCATACGAAATATCCTAATGTTAAACAAAAACTGAACATTTTGTGTGTAAGGTGATGATATAGCAAGCCCGCCATCCAAAATGGTCTAAACTTTTTCTTTGGTCTAAACTGCTATTTATGAATGGATAAAGATTCAGGAGTTACCCAATCTAGAAGATGAACAAAATCTTCCTTTGGCCTGTAGTTTGTGTCACTTTTTCCACTGACAATTTCCAATGCAACAACACCAAAACTGTATACATCAGCTTTATCTGTCAAATAACCACACATAGCATACTCAGGAGCCATGTATCCACTGCATGAACCCAGAATGATCAAGTCAGATGTAAGTTCTGCAGTTCAATACATTTACTAAAAAGTGAACAGAAATGTAATTTCCATCAGCAATTCAAATAGGAACTGATTAACCACGTTAAGAGTCTTAATTCAATACCACTGTCAATATGCTGCTAGTTGCATCTTTTTTTTCTTGTTTATGTTTATATGCAGGAATGGTAACCCCCATATGTATGTGGCCTCTTTCCTGACTCAGTGACTAGCCAATGAATTCTGTTTTTGTTGGGTTCCCACTGTTTATCCTTGGATTGGTTGCAATGTTTAATTGTTCATTGTTACCATTGCTACAGATTGCCTTCCCTTCTAGAGCTTCTTAGCCTTGTATTGTAGGTCAATCTTCATTAAGCTTTGCCTTCCTAGTGTGGATGTGATTGTATGTTTCAACAAAAAAAAAGTGTGGAAGTTAAACACTTACATAGTTCCAGCTACTTTTGTGCTTATGTGGGTGTGATTATCTTCATTAAGCTTTGCTAGCCCAAAATCTGAGATCTTGGCATTCAAATTTTTGTCAAGCAGTATATTGCTGGCCTTGATATCATGGTGTACGATCCTTATTGTGGATTCCTCATGTAGATATGCTAGACCTTTTGCTATCCCAAGGCAAATCCTATGTCTTGTTGCCCAATCCAATCCTAGTCTGTATTGATCAACTGGACCCAGCAGTAACAGCCCATGAAAGTCTGTGAGTTCTAACATGTAGAATATAAGACTACTCAAAAAAGGGGGTAAACTGGGAAACATGAGAGCACAATTACCAAAAGGAGCTCGTGCAGGGCAATTATTTTCCAGAAACTCATAAACTAACAACAGCTGGTTTCCTTCTGTACAACAGCCAGAGTTTGGCAAGGTTTGGATGCTGTAATGCAGATATCAGCCCTATCTCATTCACAAATTCTCGATTCCCTTGTTTAGACCTTGTTGATAACTGCTTGACAGCAATGACGGTGCCATCGGACAATAAACCCTGTCAAACCAGCAATGGTAATGTTCCTGTATAAGTTGTGCTTTCGCAGTATTAAGTTATTTATAGTTTATGTATGGGAAGTGCTGACTGACCTTGTAAACTGAACCAAAACCACCTTCACCAATCTTGTTGGCCAGGTCAAAGTTCCTAGTTGCCACTTTGATTTGTCGCAAGGTGAAGGAGCCAGTTTGCAGCTCAAGGACTCGGAGATCTAAAGAAAGGGTTCATATGTGGTCATTAACATATATACTAAGATATGGTTTCCTAAATATGGAAAGCTTTATTTCCTGATTTAACTACTTTGTTGTCAAGTAACCAAAAAGTGAGATACATCTACCTATTTATTACACAACACAAAATTTGAGATGAGTTTACTATAGTACCTTTATTCTTTGAACTGTTTCTCCTCTTCTTAATGCAATAAATGCATACAACCAGAGCAGTCAAAATTGCTATTATAGGAATTCCAATCACCAAAGCATCAGATATAATCTTATTGCTACTTCCAGCTTCGGGAGGTTCAAGAATAAAGTCTGAACATGCTCAAAAAAAGATCCAAACTTCCAGGTCAGTAAGGAAAATAACAGTTTTGTTCAAAAGTATAATTTGCACAGCTAAATGTTTCCTTTCACATAACTGTTACTGGAAAAAATATGCAAAATTTACAAGTTCAAGAGTCAAGACACACTTGGTGTTATTGATATTGCAGATATCAGTGGGCCATAAGAACCTCTATCTGGAATGCCTGTTGTCCCTCTTCCAGCCCAATAAAACTGAATTTCTAGAGTATGATTTATGATATATGTTTGAAAAGTCTTGATAACTGGCTTTCCAACTGCAGTGGATGACTGCTTGATATCAAAATCCTCTAGTACCATTCTTCCCTGAAGTTAAAGAGCCTATTGCTAGCATCAGTGCTAACAAAGGGAAATATTTTATTAGTAAGAAAACAGGTAAAAAAAAATTACCTGTATGAATGCATTGAATCTTCTTTTGCCAAGGCTACAAAATGTGCTGTCATTTGTGAACACAATTTCAGCAAAGTGGAGTTTAACTGTGTAGCTCCCACTGAACATACAAAGCCCATAATATGTGAGGGAAAGAGGTGAAAGACGGGCTTTGGTGTACAGCTCTGAATAGGGCATGTCAAATTTTGATGTGCTTGTTGCAATGTAGCTGTCATCAGTGATGTTGTCATCCATGAAGTTACCAGTGCTGCTGAATGCCCAATTTGAACCTGAGCTTACATACAGCAATGAAGCACCTTTTGGCGTCATGTCAGCTTCGTATTTAACTCCATTAATAGTTGCATCTTTGTCACCACAATTGATATGCAAGGAAGATTGATCTGTGAAAAAATGTAGGTAAATATTCCATGCTTCAGTGCTAAAACAAGAAGAAAACTAACTATGATCTGAGCTTTTTATGTAGATTAAAATTAATGTGCCTTTGTGTAAGATGCAGCCAGAAATTCAGTAACTCATTTTAATAGGTGTATTTATTTTGAGTTTACCATTTGGAGTTTATAATCTCCTACAAGCAATTGCAATTGCAACTTATCCAAGCTTCATTAGTCATTATCAATGCTATCCTTGTCACAGTTATGGTATCCATGTGAAATTCATGTAAACAAATCATTTTCTTCTTTGTTCATCTATACGAATGCATTATGGTATACTAATGCTTTATAACTAACTGTGAAGCAACACTAATCATCAAGTTACATTGTCCATTCGAAGCAAGACATGGGAAATTCCTCTTCTAGCATGACTGAACACCACTTCTGCACAAAAGGTAAAAGTGACCAGTGTTCAAGCATTTTATTTCATCATCTAGACAGGTCCATTGCTATAAACTTTTTAAATATATTGAAGCAAAAAGCTAAAGGATCTTAAAAACTGTTAATGTCAGATGAATAGCTCTCCACTAGATTGCTGCAATTGAAGGATTCAAAGGAAAGGGTTATTTATTTTCATAAGGGTACTAAAGAGCAAGAAGATTGGATACTATGCTAAAGATTTCTTACACACTCCCTGGAAGGCATTGGTTAGGACCTGAACTCTCCATCGTGAAGTTATTGAAAGATATGTCTCTGCATATGATCGTTTTCTGTTAATTTTCTACTCTCCTAATTGAAAGTATGACTTGTAAGTTCAATAATAACAGTTATATTGTTGAAATTCTCAGTTACAAGTACATATGTGTATTATGCCCTAGTTAAACAAAGGTGGACATAACAAGAAAACTCAAACTGACTCAGAGCTATTTCTATTATCAAAATTTGGGTGCATTTAAGAAACTAGGAAAAGATTTTATCAATTTTCTACAATCATGTATGGAGGCCGGTAATTGGGAACTATATTGACACACCAATGTCTTAGAATGTTGAAATTGTCCTTTCTTACAAAAACAACAACAATAACAACATAGCCTTTTGTCCCAAGCAAATTGGGATAGGCTAGAGATGAAACCCAAAAGAGACCAGAAAACAAAGGACACATAGAGGGTACAAGAAAAAAGGATTACGGTTCAGGCACGTTAATTGCTAGTATCCAAGCGCTCCTATCCATAGCTAAATTCTTAGGGATATTTCACTCTTTAAGGTCTCTCTTAACCGACTCGTTCTAAGTCAGTTTAGGTCGACCTCTACCGTTCTTTACATCATCGACCTGCTTTAGAACCCTACTACACACCGGCGCCTCAGGTGGCCTCCGTTGGATATGGCCAAACCATCTCAACCGGTGTTGAATCAATTTCTCCTCAATTGGTGCCACCCCAACCCTATCCCGAATATTGTCGTTCCGGACTCTATCCCTTCTTGTGTGCCTACAACACCATCGCAACATACGCATCTCTGCTATACTCAATTTCTGGATATGTCGCCTTTTTATAGGCCAACATTCAGCACCGTATAGCATCGCCGGACGAATCGCTGTCCTATAAAACTTACCTTTTAACTTCTGAGGCACCCTTTTGTCACAGAGGACGCCTGAAGCTTGACGCCATTTCAACCAACCGGTTGAGATTCTATGCCTAACATCTTCATTGATGTCGCCATCCTTTTATAGCATCGATCCTAAATACCGAAAAGTATCCTTTTTGGCCACCACTTGCCCGTCGAGACTAACGTCTCTCTCCTCATTCCTAGTCGCGCTGAAGTCGCACCTCATGTACTCGGTCTTTGTCCTATTAAGTCTAAACCCTTTCGACTCTAACGTGTGCCTCCATAGTTCTAACTTCCTATTAACCCCTGCCCTTGTCTCGTCAACTAGCATCACATCATCAGCAAAGAGCATACACCAAAGGATATCACCTTGTATGTCCCTTGTGACCTCATCCATCATCAAAGCAAATAAATAAGGGCTCAACGCTGAAATTGTCCTTTCTTAACTCGAGCAAAATAGAGATAACTTACGCAATTTTGTTTCTTCGTAATAACCATCCAGGTATGTCCCCAGCGAGTGAGTCTGCGGTTAGATAACTGCAGGACAATTTTCACAGAGGAACATGTAAGGAAGGAGCACAATGAAATGGCATGTAAGAGTTCAGCGTATGCAAATGCATGCCACAACCACAACTTACATGTAATCAACTCTTCCCATGTTAGCAAAAGAAGCTGGTATTTGTCCACTCAATTTATTAAAGCTCAGATCCCTGCATAGACAATGTTGATAGTAAAAGATGTGGCTTTTTTAATTAAAAAAGTTTACTTAGAAAGTTGCCATTTATTACAGCTGTTTCAGAGTTGTCCATGTGCCAATATAAGGCGGGATGCTCCCACTGATGGAACAGTTCCTTAGTACCCTACAATTGAGCAATTTTGTAGCATATGACAGCTAGTATACGGAAAGCTTGAACTTCAGCAAACCACAAACTTACAATTTGTTCAAGGATGGCATTCCACTTAAATCAGGGAAAGGTGAACCACTACCTCTCAGATCACTAATCCTCCTGTTTCACACAGAATCAGAGCCATTTACTGAGGACTTGTACGGGCTGTGCAAACTTATACATTGTAAGAAAATATAATTATGTCATTATGTGTGAAGTTATAAGAGTTTTCAGCATTGTGCTGGCGTACAGATCATGAAGGTTTGTCAATTTAGATAGGCTGGGGGGAATAGGCCCTTCCAACAAGGATCCTTCGATTTGCCTGCACCCAGAGGTGTTACACTAAATAAAGGATATTGATCTGTAGTATTCTCTGTTGGTACTTTTCATGGTGAAATTCACTGATTCACAATGTTTGGAGCTTGGCCAAATTTTCCCAAAAATCAGGCAGTCTTCCAGATAAATTGTTGCTAGAAATCCTCCTGTAAACAGTTACAATAGTTCAAAAGGACTTCGCAAAGTGAAACAGGGTGCGAAAAAGGAAAGATGAAGCTATCCTTACAAATCAATTAAATTAGTCAACAAGTATAGAGCAGGTGGTAGGGGTCCAGTGAACTCATTGGCTGATATTACTCTGAATTTCAGGATCAGTGCGCAAGTCATCAAAGGGCGTACCCAGTGCCATAGGCTCCCGCACTGCGGGGTCTGGGGAAGGGAAAATAGCCAGCAGCCATCCCTGCACAAATGTGTAGAGGCTGAGGCTTAAATCCGGGACCTCTTGGTCATAAGCGGTAAAACTCTACCGCTTGTACCAGTGCGCAAGTCATCAGAAAGCAAAAATTACTTCCACAAACTCTACCAATGAGTATACCTTTCTTAGTGCTGTATGAGTCATCAAATACACTCACAGCTTCTCCAGATGCGTGAGATGTCCAATTTCAGGAGGGATTGGCCCATAGAAACCATTGCCTTCAATATCCCTGGAAATTAATTTACCAGTCAGAACTTGTAAACACATCAGATAGCCTTCCACCAGACTTCTCACTTACAGGTGAGTCAGGGTTGTGATACTTGAGAAAACGATGGGAAAAGGCCCTGACAATTTATTTCCCATCAGTAATCTGCATGGATTTTGCACTAGTCAGATGAACACAAATGCTGTGCAATTCTGTTGTACAATATGAAACATACATAATTCTGTTCTACTTTCCTCCATTGTAAACTATATATAAGACATTTTGTTTCTTTAGATACATTGATTTTACTATGTGTCTAGATATAGTAAAAATCTATGTAGTTAGAAAAGCCAAGCGTTTTATAATTTGAATGGAGGGAGTATATTACTTATTGAAAAGTATTGTACGTATGACGTCCCAAAGCCTCTCAGGGGAAGGTTAATATGGGACTCTGCTTGTGCAACCACATTGTGATGGACAAGCATCCGTAAGTTACATGCAATTATTAAATAAGACTATATTTGCTAGTAATTGCTAATGCTGTATTGCAATCTTATTCTTAACATGCAATTCATTTAAAATATACTCCATCCAGTCATGAAATGCATCGCATTTTGTAGAAACAAATAAATTAACATGCTAGAGTCAGCTTGTTTTCCTTTGTTAGGCCCTACACCGCAGACAAGAGCACAGACAATTACACTGAATTTACAAATTGCAGGTAAATCACCACCCAGTGGCACGAGTAATCTTCCCTTAAGTCTCCAGTGTAGGAAAGAAATGGTCCGGGGTAATTAAGGAAAGTGCAAAGGCACTCACAGTCCTTGTAATTTCATCCGGGCCCACTGGTTGGGCAGTCCACCATGGAACAAGCTCCGGTTTAGATCTCTGTGACATGAAAAATAAAGATTTGTGTTTTCCCTATTATTCTCTTGATAACAGATAGTAATGTTTTTGTGGCACAGGTTGAAGGTGAGTTGTTTACGGGTGGAGAAGATAGGGGAGGTCGGCAAAGTCCGGTGGGAGCTCGCCGGAGATGTTGTGCCTCCCGAGGTCTCTACAAAACCCATTATGTATTATGTTGCCTGTTGATGACAAGATACATAAACATATAAAATCATCTTTACCATAGTATCTAACAGGTCCATTGGCTACCTACTTGCGCTCCTAGATTTGTTGGCTATTCAAGTCCCCTCGTTCCCCCAAAAATACTTGTTCCCGTGGGTGAAGTAGGAGGCCTCTTCTTTTTGGTTGCATTGATTGCTCACCTGCCATGCCCCTAGTACTCCTCACCCGATGCCTCTTCCTTGCCCTACGCCACCTCCTCTGTGCCCAACACCTCTTACCATGCCTCTAAAATTCCTTACCCTCGCGCTGTGTTGCCTCGATCCCCTCGTGATCCTCTCCTCCAACGCCTCTTCCTTGCTCGGTTGCCCCACACCCCCTCCCCACCATATCCTTTTCGCCCAATGCCTCCTTGACACCCGACCCCATCTTCTTGATCTAAATCCCACCTTCTTGTCGCTCAAAGTCACCTGCCAATTGCCTTCTTCGCGCCTAGTGACTCCTCCCTACTCAATCCCTTGCGACCTACTCACTCTGTCCCAAAAAATATATAACTATCATTTTTATTTTCCGAGAAATAACTTTGACTAAGTATACTATTACTTATGTAAGTTAACAAATTTGTTTCCCTAAGCTGCCGCCGCCGTCCCCTGCCATGCCGCCGCCGCCACCCCTCGTCACCCTCACACCGCCGCCGCTCGCCCCACGCCCTAACGCCGCCGTCGTCAGGGTGCCCCCCGCAAAACCCTTGACAATAGAGTTCATGGTGATAAACTCCACGAGAGAGAGAAGGGATAGGGTGATATAGAAATAGTTTGGGGTTTCAATGAAAAAAAAGGGCCATGTTTGCCGTCATTCAAACAGGAAGTGGTTAAAGAAATAGAAATAAAGTTAGGGTTCTAGATGAGAAATGCAAGAGAGAATGAAAACTTTGAAAGAACAAAGGTGACTTAAAATTAGTTTGAAATTTTCAATTAAAAACAAAGGAAGTGTTTTATGTAATATCGCTAGAGGTGACAGCGTAAAACAAGTCCTTGTGCTATCTAGCTAGGGGGACTGTTTAATTTAGATAGTACCGCTAGCTGCACTAAGAAATAGTAAGAAACCAAAAGAAATAGTAAGAAACCAAACCACACATGCATGCTTACATGCGAATGACATGGCAGACTGTATAATCGGAGGAGGTGCAGTGGCAGTCGACGCCGGCGGCAGGGTCTTGGCATGGACCGGCGGCGGCGGTGAAGTCCCAGTGCAGCACGCCGAGCTTGGCCGCGATCCGGTGAAGGACACGCTCTGCGAAAAATTAAGAAGGAGCACTTGAGTTAATTAAAGCTAGACGGGTGACTCGTCATGGTGAGCAAAGGAGGCAACAGAAGAAGGCACCGTAGTACGTACCTTCAGGTGGGAAGAGGCTAGAAGCAGGAGCAGGTGCAGGTGCAGGTGCAGGTGCCTGCTGCTCAGCCCCTGCGCCATGGCCGACGGCCGCCTCGGCGAGCAGCAAGCACAAGAAGCACACCAAAAGCAACAGCGTGCCACACGGACACGGCGGCGGTGTCCACGCCATTTCTCGATCTGCGCTTAAACTGTCTCTTCCTAGGTCTGATTCTGTCGCTTCTTCCCATGCAGTCGCTTCTTCCCATGCAAGTGGCCCGAGATCAGGTGACAGTTTATTGTTGGCTCAGTATATATAGCTAGAGAGAGACGGCGGTACATTTTCTTTGGGCGTTTTTACGGCACGTGTTTGCCGAGTTTGAGTAGCACTTGTGTGCAGCGCATGTGCATCGCCGTATCGTCAGCGCGAGTGCGCTGCAGCAGCATGCTCTCGCTATGCATGCAATGCAACCGCAGCCGCGTGAGCCTTCCTGAATTGATTCGGAGCCGTACGACGTAAAGACCCAGTCATGAGTCGTCATGCATCAAAAGGATCGGAGAACAAGAAGAACGCGCGTAAGAAAAAATCTCAATCTTTGGCCAGCTTCGTATACAATAATCTAATGCCTGCCGGCTTGCTTTTTGTTGGCAGCTCTGCACTTGTTATGAATAGTAATGTTCATCCTTTTTGTGGTGACCTGCTGGCCTGGCTGGGTTCTCACTTTCTTAGGTAAAATGTTGTCCAAACCCATTGTATACTCTTCTTTTTCTTCTTCTTCTTCTTTTATCTGTGCACGTAAAACTTATGAAACTCAGTCACCATTGTCTGCCTCCAAAATTTCCACGGCGTTAATTAACGGCCTAGTAGCTACGTACCGGCCGGATGATTGTGACCTCGTGTCATCCAAACAATTCCAAAGCATTCAGTCCTCGCCAACGCCGACACCAACCACAATGCATGCATGCAATTTCTGCCGTGTGAACGCTCGATGTCACTCACGAGACTGATATTTTTTTTCGACGAAACAACGATTATATTACATGATAGCTAGGTACATTAAAATATTACAAGCACTCGGACTCAAGATCTAACTTGTTAAATGCTTTGCAATATGAATGGCTGCACAGACAAACATTCGGCAATGAAAGACAACATGAGAATAGATGTCCAATGAACAATGACCAACATTTATGTAGGCAGAATTAAGGATCTTCTTCTTTTTTCTTTTGTCTTTTTTCTGCCACCGAAGATTGAGGAAGAATGATCTGAAAAGTGTTTTCTCTAGTCCTTCAATGTAGCCAGATCTAACTACAACAAAAGCGGAGAAGAGACCGGAGAAAATTATTCTATGGCGGCGACAACATCTCCGCCTTGATGCCGCCGTCGAGAAATAAAAGTCTCCATGTCATCATGTCGATGAAGATGCTGATGCCGAAGTTGTCGTCCTTATCTTCAGCGGAGCCGTTATGGAGAAGACGATTCCAACCTTCCCCTTCACTGTCGCCGAAAAGGAAGAGAAGATAAATCACCACTACCAAACAATTTGACATGGAGAAACACTAATCCCAAGACTCGATTTAATAGGAAAAACTTATTAATAATAATGGATCCCCAATCCCTTCAGCCCTCAATGTGATATCGGAGGAGAAGGAAGGGGGACCACAACGGTGGAGAACAATAGCTGTTGGGCGGGCTACGGTACCATACGCCTGACAAAATCTGAAAGACTTGTGCTCGTCTTAAGGAAGAAAATCCATTGTTTAGAAGATGTCCAAACCCATGTACACTATTCTTCTTCTTTCAATCTTCTTCATGGTTAGTTACCTACGCACAACTTATGAAACTCAGTCACCATTGGTTGTTAGATGTTTTGGGCTATAGGCCAAATAATTTCAAATAAATCTCAAAGGCCCACTCACACATGCATGTATATATGAAAAGATGGGGGACTTTAGTCCCACCTTGCTACTTCAAGAGGAGTGAGTCCAACTTAAATAGTTGAGCTACCTCTATCTTATTGGAGCTATTGGGGAGAGGAAAAGGAAGAACCACACGCGCGCGCGCTCGCTCGCCTCGTCTCACCGGGCCGGGGCGGGCGGGGCTAATGGGCGCGCACGCACGACATGCGCGTCAATGGTCCGCCGATTTCCCGCTCCGACCCTTGCGGGTGCGCGGCCTCCTTTTGCCACTCTGAATTTTTGCATGCATGGAGAAAATTGCGCTGGCCTATTTGGTAAACAATTATTCTCGTATTATGGTAAGTGCACAAACGGCAGGTCAATTACCATAATACTGTGATTGAGTGACTAATTACTTTCCTATTTGCTGCGATGCGTATATAAATATGGGGCGAGACGTCGTCCTCAGCACCGAGAGATTCATCTCTTCCTCGCCACAGTGCTGCACTGCCGCCATCTTCCCCATCCCGTCGCCGACGTGCCATCGGTGTCGGGAGAGCAGGCTCCGAAACCTACGTCTCCTCGCGTCCCTGCATGGGGTAAGGGGTGTATCAGGTTTTTTGGGAAGCGCCGTCGTGACTGCTCGCTGGACGTCTTCTTCCCTCTATGCCGCTGATCCGGATCTCAGTCGACGGTTTGCTACGTCTTCCTTCGCCGGCAATCCCACTGTAAGAATGTCGATTCTCTCTCCGTTATTCGTTCTCGTATTCTCTCTATTGCTAGTATCAAATCACATACCTGTGGTACATGCGGTTGGTCTTTTTCTCATTATTAGAATTAATTTATGCATCGCTAAATTGCTCTTATTTCCAATAATCCAAAAACCTGATAGTCATTTAGCGATGACTAAGGGATATACTGATGCGATGAAACCGGAGAAGTTCACTGGTGTGAATTTTAAGAGATGGCAGACGAGGGCCCAGTTGTGGCTCATGGCTATGGGCGCGTTTTGGGTCATGGGTAATCCTCCCGCACTACCTCTCGCGTCTGAGAAAGAGGTGCAAGAGTTTACTGCGGCTACGATGATTTTCGTCGGATACGTTCTTAGCGTGCTCTCTGACTAGCTGTGTGATATTTATATGAACATCAAAAGTGCTGCTGAACTATGGGAGGCACTTGAACACAAGTTCGGTGCTGCAGACGCTAGGAATGAGTTGTATGTGACGGAGAAGTACCACAACTTTAAAATGGTTGAAAACCGTTCAGTCGTGGAACAGACTCATAAGTTCTAACTTATTGTGAGGGAACTTGAACAACTCGGACACGTCTTGCCTGACAAGTTTGTGGCTGGTGGTATGATTGCCAAGTTGCCTCCGTCATGGAGAAACTTTGCCACAACTCTGAAACATAAAATCTGAAGATCTCAGTCGAGGATCTGTTGGCTGGTCTTGATGTTGAAGAGAAGGCTCGGGCAAAGGATGCTCCACCAAAAGCCCCAGAACAGTCCAGTGCCAATGTGATGCAGCATGTTGGCAAGAACAAGCAAAAGCCTATTCAGACTACTCATTTCAAGAAGAAGAAGATGAACATGGATGAAGTTGTGTGTTTCGTTTGTGGTGAGAATGGACACTTCGCCAAGAAGTGCAAGAAACGCTAGGGCAAGAAGAATCAGCAGAGGCAGAAGTCTGCCAACATGACTATTGGTGATCCTAGCGGATCTGGGTACGATAATTATTTACCTAGTGTATTTTTGTATGTCAATCTAATGATTAGTGGATCGATACAGGAGCCAATATTCATGTTTGTACTGATATCTCCATGTTTTCATCTTACCAGGTCGGACGACGTTCAACCGTCATGATGGGGAACAACTCGCATGCTTCTGTTCTTGGTATTGGTTCGGTCGATCTGAAGTTCATGTCGGGAAAGATCGTGTGGCTCAAGAACGTGCAGCATGCTCCCTCAATAAAGAAGAACCTCGTTAGTGGATCCCTCTTGTGTCGAAATGATTCAAGCTGGTATTTGAGTCTAATAAAGTAGTTGTCTCGAGGTATGGCCAATTCATTGGCAAAGGCTATGAGAGCGGAGGCTTGTTCCGCTTTTCACTCTCCGATTTCTGTAATATAGTTGTGAACCATTTGTGTGATTCGAATTTGGTGGCTGATATATGGCATTCATGTTTGTGTCACATTAATTTTGGTTGTATGTTGCGTCTATCCAGTATGAATTTAATTTTGAATTTTTCTACTGTCAAAGGCTCTAAATATCAAGCATGTGTGCAAGCAAAGCAACCTCGTAAGCATCACAAGGCTGTAGACGAGAGATGCACGACATTGTTAGAGCTCATACATTCAGATATTTGTGAAATGAATGGTGTGTTGATAAAAGGAGGGAAAAGATACTTTATGAATTTAATTGATGATGCAACTAAATATTATTATGTGTTTCTTCTAAAAACTAAAGATAAGACATTTGAATGTTTTAAGACTTATAAAGCTAAGGTAGAAAACCAATTAGAAAATAAAATCAAGCATGTTAGGTCTGATCGCGGTGGAGAGTATTTTTCCAATGAGTTCGATCTCTTCTGTGCGGAGAATGGAATAATTCATGAACGGACACCACCATATTCACCCCAATCTAATGGGGTTGCCGAAAGAAAGAACCGGGCGTTAATGGACTTGGTGAATGCCGTGTTAGGAACATCCGGTATGGCTAAAGCATGGTGGGGGGAGGCTGTTTTAACAGCATGTCATGTTCTAAATAGTGTTCTAACTAAAAACAGTGAAGTTACTCCGTATGAAGGATGGAAAGGAAGGAAACCATCACTCCATTACTTGTGTACATGGGGCTGTTTGGCCATGGTTAGCATACCCATTATTAAGAAACACAAGCTCGGACCAAAGACCGTTGATCGTATCTTTTTGGGTTATGCGTATCACAGTACGGCTTATAAGTTCTTAGTGATAAAATCTGAAGCGCTTGATGTTTTAGTTGATTCACTTTTGGAGTCACGGGATGTTATTTTCTTTGAGAATATTTTTCTGATGAAAGTTGCTTATTCTTTACCGAGTTCGTCTAGTGAATTTATTCCTGAGCCTACACCCTCGATAGAGCCAATTATAGACCCACCTGGTATTGAAGAGGATGACAATGTTGTAGCTCCTAGAAGGAGTAAGAGACGAAGGGTTGAAAAATCCTTTGGTGATGACTTCATTGTGTATCTCATAGATGATACTCCCACGACCATTGCAGAGGCATATGCATCACCAGATGCGGATTATTGGAAGGATGCGGTCCGTAGTGAGATGGACTCCATCACTGCAAATGGAACATGGGAAGTAGTAGATAAACCAGTGGGTTGCAGACCGATTGGCTGTAAATGGGTATTTAAGAAGAAGCTTAGGCCTGACAGTACTATTGAAAAGTACAAGGCTAGGCTTGTTGCTAAAGGTTTTACACAAAAAGAAGATGAGAATTTCTTTGATACCTACTCACCTGTTGCCAGATTAACTACAATCCGAGTGTTATCCTTGGCTGCTTCCCATAACCTTCTTGTCCATCAGATGGACGTGAAGACGGCTTTCCTTAATCGAGAGTTAGAGGAAGAAATTTATATGAATCAGCCTGATAGATTTATAGCACAAGGACAGGAGGACAAGGTGTGTAGGTTACTTGAATCCTTGTACGACCTAAAGCAGGCACCTAAGCAGTGGCATGAGAAGTTCAAAAAGACTTTGACCTTTGCTGGGTTTGCAATAAATGAAGTCGACACGTGTGTATTACCATTATGGTGGGGGCAAAGGAGTAATCCTATGTTTGTATGTTGATGACATACTAATTTTTGGGACAAGTATCAAAGAGATTAATGATGTAAAATCATTCTTATCCTAAAATTTTGACATGAAATATTTGGGAGAAGCCGATGTGATCCTCAATATTAAACTTAATAAGGGTGAGAATGGGATTATTCTTTTGCAGTCTCATTATGTGGAAAAGGTTTTGAACCACTTTGGTTATATAGATTGCAATCCTTCTCCAACACCCTATGATCCTTGCCTAATACTTCAAAAGAATAAAAGGTTAGGAAAGGATCATTTGAGATATTCCCAAATTATTGGATCTTTGATGTACTTAGCTAGCGCAACCCGCCCTAATATCTCATTTGCTGTAAGCAAGTTGAGTAGATTTTCCTCTAATCCAGGAACTGATCATTGGCGTGGTATTGACCGAGTAATGCGCTATCTAAAAGGCACAATGAGTTATGCAATTCACTATTCAGGGTACCCAGGAGTACTCGAAGGATATAGTGATTCAAACTGGATTACAGAAGCTGATGAGCTTAAAGCCACTAGTGGATACATATTCACTTTGGGTGGTGGTTGAAACGACCTTGATTTCCGCGAAGGGAAATCCACAGTGTCGGAGTGTAATATGACCATTTAAATCACATTACCCGATAACAGTTGAATCCATAATCCATACATCGAACAAAAGAGTGCAAATAGAGGGAGTTACAATAACTTATTACATCGCCACAGGGCGGAATCAGAGTTCATGCAGCATAACAATAAAAGCTTGAGGTGCGGAAGCTATCTTCTTCTCTCCAACTTGAGCGTAGGCACAAAACCCTCAATCGCTGTACTCCCCAGATGAGTACTCACTCCTTGAACCTGAAACCAAATTTTCAGTACGATTTGTACTGGCCACACTCCCACCCTATGCATTGCTTTGTGGAAGTGGATGCAAAAATAAGGGTATCTCAAAAGGAACCTATAAAGGCTGGGTTTTCCTATGCAATGTTCAAGTATATAAAACAATAGTATAATAAATAAGTTTTAAACACAAACCCATTCCCATCATCCATCTTCATCCATAACTGTAGCATCATCTCATCTCATCTCCAACACCCTCTCAGACTCTGGTCGACAAGCCAACTCCCTCTTGGCTTGCCTCAGCGGCCCGCAGCCCTCAAACTGGCTCACGGCCGGAAAACACACTCAGAGGAAGGTAGAACACTCCACTCACTAGTCCGGTGCATACGAAACATAGGAAAGGTCCATAGCCGAAGATTCGGCATATGTATCGATCGATCAACCATACACTCTGCAGAGATTTCACTAATCCACCAGATAACCATCATCGATGCACGCGCGCACCTAGGCAGATTCCGGGCGCCTACTGCCATAGGCGATGCCACTCTACCATCCAGCACTGGATCACTGGAACTGTGAAGAGAGCATGTATCCGCTCCCGAAGAGGATGCCATGCCATGTACCCACTCCCGAAGGGGGTGCCATGATCGTCTCGGTAGGGTGTTAGCTCCATCCCATGCATATACCTTCCTATCACTTCTCGCCTAGCAGTAGTGGCATCGACCTATCCAGCGGTTCGGCCGTCTCCCCCCCATGGAGAGCGAGTGGAAAGCAAGAGATTCCTAGGTCCGGATACCAGCGCAACAGTTCCTAGATTTGACCAAACCGGGATATCTTCATCAGGGTTTATCTTTAACGTGCTACCACGGCACCTTCATCCCGGGCTCCACCTTTCCGAGGATCACACCCAAGGACCACCATCACATCTCAGTTAGCCCGCCACAGGCTCCTCTCATGGGAATGTCTAGAACCATTCCCTGGCAAGACTTGCTCCAAAAGCTCGTCGTAGATCCCGGCTCGATCGACTCAACCCTCACCCTACTCCCTGCCGTAAGCTCCACCCCAAACCCGGATATAACATCATCAGCTCACATACTCATCTGAAACATCAACTCACACAACCAGCCTGGCACCCTCCAGGCCTTCCTCGGGTTCATCACGTCGCATCAAAATGTAAGCGAGTGAAGTATAGAAATTATAAGCATAGCAGATAAGCAGGTGGCTATCATAACAGCGGGTAAGCAGGTGATAGTTTACAACAAGGTAGGGCTCATCAAATAAATACTCTATCATGCAGTCCTAGCATAGGCATAGCATTATAGCAACATGAATGTAAAGCACTAGCCATACTATAATTGTCATGCGTAATGGGATCTACGAGGTTGGGTGGTGTGTGGCACCTTCACTGACGTAGCTGTCGGACTTCTCCTGGTAGTCACTGTCGTCAAGCTTGTCCTCGCTCGAGCCTGTAACGAGATTTAACGGTCGCAGAAGCGACCCCTATAGATTAGCACAAAGAACGAATGCAAAATAGAAGATCCAAATACACTCAAACATAGCCTAGATAGATAGGGCTCGATTTATAGAAAATTTGGATATGTGGATCATAATTTTCTGAGCTCGTATGAATTAGATATGAATTTTCAAAGATTTAACCATTTTCTAAAAAGAGAAAGGGGCTCGAGGGGTTACGGTCTCAAGGTTACGCTCTCGAGGGGTATACTCTCGAGGGGTATGCTCTCGAGGGGTACTGTCTCGAGGGCACGATCGCGAGGATGCGGTCTCGAGGGTACTGCTTTCGAGGGCATGCTCGACGACGGAAAACTGCTCTGCTTCGACAGCGGGGCTCGGCTGGTTACGACGGGGTTAAAGATCCGGCGAGGGCTGCTCCAAGACTTCGCTAACTCATGCATCGTCCTCGGGTCGTCAAGGCGAACACGTAGGCGGTCATCGAGTCAGGAGCTTGGTTCCGGCGACGTGCTTTATAGCGGACAGCGCTCGAGGGTGACGGTGCTCGAGGTGTAGAACTCGAGGTCGTCGCGTCGAGGTGTCAAACTCGAGGATCTGTCCTCCGATGGGTCAAACTCGAGGGTCGGCTCTTCGAAGAGGTCGAACTCGAGGGTCGGTTGTCGAAGGGGTCAAACTCGAAGGGGTCAAACTCGAGGGTCGGCTCGAGCGCGTGATCCGTCTCGGACGAGATCGGCTCGGACGCTGAGTTCCTCCTCGGCGATCGACGGCGGAAGAACCCTCGATTCCTGGTGCCACAAAGGATCTCCGGTGCCATTAACCCGCCCATCGGTTTCGGGACTTCACGACGGTCACGTCGATGGGCTTCAGGGCGACAGCTTCAGTTCCGTGTCGAGCTCGACGGCAGACGGTGGCTCGATGGCGACGGTTGGAGTCACGCAACATCTGCTCGAGGTGCCGGCGGTGACCAAAACACACGGCGGAGTCTGCACGGGCAGAAACTCCCACGGCGGAGCTTCGACAGGTCCTCGGTGCACGGCAACGGCACTCCGAGAGGGTCCACGGTCTCCATCTTGCCCACTCGATGCAGCTCGTCACGGCGGAGCTTCCCGGCTTCTTCCTGCTCCTCGAGGGTGATCGATGGTGGCAGGAACGACGGTGAACGACGGCGTTCTGGAGCGGCAACGTACTGACACGTCGAGGACAAGGTGGTTCGGGTCGATGCTCTGGTGAGGCAAACGCAGAGCTAGGGTGTGCACGGGGTCCGTCTCATCAAGGCGAGCGCGGATCCGGAAACAACGGAGGTCGAGGCTCAACGGAAAGGCGGCTGGGTGATCTCGCCACGGCGGAGCTTGGCGTGCGGCGATGAACTGGGCGGCTTCTGTTCCGGCATCCTCCCGATGCCGTGGTCCAAGAGGCTCGGCTAGTCTCGTGTGTGCGTGCGGGTGTGTCCAGTGAGGTCGGTAGTGACCCGGGCCTACGCGCTCACGGCGGAGCGCCATGGCCAACAGCACGGCGGAGGGTTCGAGAGGGCGGCGATGGCGGTGCTCACCGATGGTCGAAGAGGATGGAGGTGCGGTACAAGTCCAAGCGGCTCCGGCTCGCGGTACTGCTCCTCCTTCCTGCTCCCGACGCAACAGCGGTGGCTCCGAGTCGACGGTCTTCCTCCCCAACTTCGGCGGCGGCTTCTTCTTCTTCCCCGACTCCTTTCTTCCTCCTTCCTTCAGCTCTTCTCCAATCGAGGCTGGCAAGGTGGAATGGGGTTCCACCAGAGCGGCGGCGGTGGCCTGGGAACCCTAGGGTGCCGGGGTGCTTGCTTTATAGGGCGGACGCGGTGGTAGGTAGCCGACGGACGGCCGATCACAGCTTTGCTTGATCGAGCGGTCAAGGGATGTCCAAGTCAGCAGCTGGGGTTCGAATTGGGTCCAGAGAACAGCGAGAGGGGGCTAGGTAACGCTGGGTGTTGAAGTTCTTTATGGCGGCAGCGTTCCACTGCGGCGACAGCGCAGGTGCGCGCGCGCGCAGAGAATATTGCCTGCGGCCGTGGGAACTTTACGCGGGCTGGTCGGTCCAGGTGGCTTGCGGGCGCGCGTCGATGCGGGGCGACACCGGATCGAGCGGTCGAGGGAGGTTGCTTAGGAGCGACGCCGGGGAACAGTGCTGACGCGAGCACGCACGGCCGGTCGGGTGACCTCAGCGGGCGCGATGACACGTGGGTTCCACTTCGAGGCCCCATCGTCAGCGACTCATCGGCAACAGAGGCTCGGTGCGGCGCGCGGACGCGCGCGGCTCTTGCTGGGCCGTCGGCCTGGTTGGGCCGGCAGCGCGGGGTCGAGCGGCGAGCAGGGGGGGTCGAGCGGCGAGCAGGGGGTCGAGCGGCGAGCGCAGGGTCGAGCGGCGAGCGCGGGGTCGAGCGACGAGCGCAGGGTCGAGCGGCGAGTGCCGGCGAACGCGCGCAGGCCGGGTCGACGGGGCTTCTCGGGCCTGTCTCCTCCTTTTCTTTTTCCTTTTCTTTTTCTTTTTCATTTTCAAATATATTTATATATATACTTATATATATACGGTGTGCTTATTTTGTGTTACAGAATACTGAGCATACATGGCCCAAATACTTCTAGGGTATTATTCCCTTAATATTTATTTGTCAAAATAAATATTATGTTTTCATTTTTATTATCCAACTCATAAACCAAATAGAAATCCAACTCACTCTTTTAATGCAACATGATGATTAAACAAATGAAACATTAAAATGTAACAAGCGAATATAGAGCATTGTTATGAGATGTTATTTAACTTGCAACATATGAATGCCATGCATGACATGCTAGGGTTGATGCATATGTAAGGGGTAGATGATGACATGTCGCACCACATCACTCAGGGTTTTGTCGAAAAATTTTGTAGTTCGAATTTTTGGGTTGTTACAGTGGTGCTGTCTCTTGGAGGTCTTGTAAGTAGACAATACTTACAAAGTCCATAATGGAGGTAGAGCTTACAGCTCTGGATACAGCCTCTACTGAGGCTAAATGGTTAAGAGAGATGTTGATGGACTTGCTTATGGTTGAGAAACCAATTCCTTCTATTCTCATAAACTGTGATAATCAAACGGTGATCATGAAGGTGAAGAATAGTCAGGACAATAGAAAGAAGTCCAGCAAACATA
The DNA here is from genome assembly GCA_023333625.1 of Bothriochloa decipiens. Taxonomy (NCBI): domain Eukaryota; kingdom Viridiplantae; phylum Streptophyta; class Magnoliopsida; order Poales; family Poaceae; genus Bothriochloa; species Bothriochloa decipiens. The sequence goes on along the minus strand of CM041630.1, from coordinate 39,321,670 downwards.
TAAAGCGTAGACTGAAGTCTGTCAGGAAATTAAGGAGCTCCAGAGTAATAGCTGTAGACTAAATCTAGACAGCTAAGAACCTGGCAGATCCCTTTACATAGGGACTATCGCGCACCGTGATTGACAATGCATCGAAGGAGATGGGATTGAGACCCATGTGAGTTAACCTCAGTAGTAACCCAACCTATGTGATCGGAGATCCTGTGAATTAGGACCTGAGAAGAACAAGCTGTTGGTTAATGGGAGAGTACAATCTTTCCTTTTGGCCCACTCCGTTGGAGATGCAGTACTCTCATCTCTGCAAGGCAGGTTGACTTTGTCTTAATGTGTTCTAAGGCTTTATAGTGAGATACTGTCCTACAGAGTATCCCTGTAAGAACACACCTATGTGAGCCCAACTGTTAGTCGTAGTTTATAAGAATTGAGTATTCTTTAATAAGCTCATGAAGTGAGTTAGGAGTATGACTCATACGCTCCACTCGCGGTGTTGGCTATGGCAGCCTAGTATCAGTCAAGACTTCAAGTGAAGCCTATTCGCACCAAACTGCCAATTCAAGGCCTAGTCCATTGTGCAGTTGCGGATGGGCCTATCTTGTTGTTCTAGGTGGATGTTCAACTTTAACCGGTCTCCATTGAATAGCTGGTATATTAATAATACTGTGGTACAGAGAGTATGACTCGCGTGCCCTTGGGATGTGATGGGGATTCTTAAATATTTTGGGCCATGGGCCAAACAATTTTAAATAAATTCCAAAGGCCCACTCACACATGCATGTATATATAAAAAATAGGGGACTTTAGTCCCACCTTACTACTTCAAGAGGAGTGATGCCAACTTAAATAGTTGAGCTATCTCTATCTTGCTGGAGCTATTGGGGAGAGAAAAAGGAAGAACCACACGCACGCGCGCTCGCTCGCCTCGCCGGGCCGGGCCGGGCGGGGCGAGGCGGGGCTAATGGGCGTGCACGCACGACATGCGCGTGCATGGTCCGCTGATTTCCCGTTTCGACCCTTGCGGGTGCGCGGCCTCCTTTTGCCACTCTAAATTTTTGCATGCATGGAGAAAATTACGCTGGCCTATTTGGTAAGCAATTATTCTCGTATTATGGTAAGTGCACAAACGGCAGGTCAATTACCATAATACTGTGATTTATTGACTAATTACTTTCCTATTTGCTGCGATGCGTGTATAAATATGGGGCGAGACGTCGTCCTCAGCACCGAGAGATTCATCTCTTCCTCGCCACAATACTGCGCTGCCGCCGTCTTCCCCATCCCATAGCCGACGTGCCATCGGTGTCGAGAGAGCAGGCTCCGAAGCCTACGTCTCCTCGCGTTCCTGCACGGGGTAGGGGGCGTATCAGGTTTTTGGGAAGCGCCATCACGACTGCTCGCTGTACGTCTTCTTCCCTCTACGCCGTTGATCCGGATCTCAGTCGATGGTCTGCTACGTCTTCCTTCGTCGGCAATCCCACTGTAAGAAAGTCGATTCTCTCTCCGTTGTTCGTTCTCGCATTCTCTCTGTTGCTAGTATCAAATCACATATTTATGATACATGCTGTTGATCTTTTCTTTATTGTCAAAATTAATTTATGCATCGCTAAATTGCTCTTATTTCAAACATTGGCTGCCTCCAAAATTTCCACAGCGTTAACGGCCTAGCTACGTACCGGCCGGATGATTAATAATTGGAACCTCGTATCGATCATCCAAACAATTCCAAAGCACGCAGTCCTCGCCGACGCCGACGCCAATGCGATTTCTGCTGTGTGAACCCTCGATGTCACTACCTGCAGGTGTACTGTATTCTTTCTTCCTTGCTGACCCAGTTGAGACTACATCTATGCATTCCGGTCTTTGCATTGGCTGCTCTGGCTACTTAATTACCCGGTCCGGTCCAAGAAGCCGGCCGATCGGCATTTCACGTTTGACAAGATGAGCGTGTACAGTCGGGAAAAAAATGCAGTGGGGATAGTCCCTACACGACCCCGTAGGCATCGGAAGCCAAATTATGACGCGTAGCACTTTGGGAAACTTGGCTCACGACCTAGGGCTCGATCTGACCGGTAGCAACTCGGCTTAAAGCTCGGCTCCGGCTCCGGCTCCGGCTCCTAACTCTTCACGCTTTCGGCTCGAGCTTGCAAGAGAAGGAACTAACTGAACGACGCCGTGCCTTGCAAGAAAAGGATCAGGGCTACATGCATCGGATTGGCTGGTTCGCGGTCTTTAGATTCGAAATTCGTGGCTTCCTTCTAGGACAAGGATTGTCAGCAAGCTCCGCACTTCGTTGGATCGGGAATGCCTGCAAGCTCTGTTGGTGCTAGAACCTAGCACCGACGAGGACGAGCAGCACCTGCTCGACCCCCTCGAATTCCTCCCTGAATCAAGAAAGAAGACGAGCCGAGATCCTAAACTCACGCACACACAACACACTCTCTGCTCCTGCGTTAGCTGAAGACAGAGCCTAAATATGATGGCAAAGAAGCTACATTTTTCATTGCATTGGATACCTTATATATATACAATCCTCCATCCACTATCGGATACATAAGACATGGCTATCTACCTGTATTACATCAGCCCAACTAGTCCTAGTACTATGCTTACATCAGCCCAAGACGTGACTGATGGAGCCTCTACTGGTGCACGATCAATCGTCATGCAGCTAGAGGACCATACATGGTCGGCCTCGACGTGACCTCCCCTGTCTTGCCCATGCTAGAAAAGTGATGATGGGATTGCAGCAGATTATGTCTAACAATCTTCCCCTAATCTTGCTACTAGCCCTTAACCTCCACCATGCCGATCATCTTCCTCAGCTCCTAGAATGGAAGACGCCCGAGTGACTTGGTGAGGATGTCAGCGAGCTGCCAACCAGTATCGACGAACTTGATGACCAGCTGCCCTCCATCGACGCAATCACGAAGGAAGTGAAACTTCACGTCGATGTGCTTACATCTGTTGTGGAGGACGGGATTCTTCGCCAGCGCAATTGCTGGCTGGTAGTCCACCTTGAGCGTCGTTGGCTGAGCTTGAACTCCGGTGAGTTCCGTCAGCAGCCGACGCAGCCAGACCACTTGGCACGCCGCCGTGGCCGTAGCCACATATTCTGCCTCACAGGTGGACAGAGCCACCATCTTCTGCTTCAGCTACTGCCAGGCGATCGGCGCTCCACCAAGAAATACAAGCACGCCGGAAGTGCTCCGCCGCCCGTCCACATCACCCGCCATGTCCGCGTCGCTGAACGCCGTGAGTCCTGGCGCACCTTCTTTGGCCTCGGGCGGCGCTTCACTGAACACCTTCAGCCGAAGCCCGCCGCGCTTGAGGAAAACAATTTCCCACTCCGCTGTGCCCTGGACGTAGCGCAACAAGCGCTTGACCGCCGTCTAGTGGTCCTCCTGCGGATCCTCCATGAACCTGCTCACATAGCCTACCGCAAAAGCGATGTTCGGCCGTGTGTGAGTCAGCCAGCGCAACCCGCCGACGATGCTCCGGTAAAGTATAGCATCCACCTTCGCCGCGGTACTCTGCCTGGAGAGCTTAATGCACTCCTCCATCGGCGTGGCCATAGCCTGCCATGCCCGCCCGCTCGAGCAGCTTCTGCGCGTAGGCACGCTGCCCCAGCCTTGCCCCAGCCTGATGGCGTCCTCCCCCTGCCTCACCTCGATGCTGAGGTAGTAAGACAGGGCACCCAAATCGCTCATCTAAAACCGCGAGGCTATCTCCTCCTTGAAATTTGCGATGTCCTAAAACTGGGCGCCGGTGACAATGAGGTTGTCCACGTACACCCCGACGACGAGACGCTCCTTCCCCCGTCAACGGGTGTACAGTGCGTGCTCCGTGGCGCATCTCCCGAACCCGAGCTCAGCCATGGTGGCATCAAGCTTGGCGTTCCATGCCCGTGGTGCCTGACATAGGCCATAGAGGGCCTTGCGCAGGCGTAGCAACTTCTTTTCTGTGTCCTTGATGATGAACCCCGGCGTCTGCTTGACGTAGACCGTCTCCGCCAGGTCCCCATTGAGGAACGCCGACTTGACGTCGAGGTGGTGAACTTGCCACTCCTTGGCAGCGGCGAGAGCAAGCAAGAGCCGCACGGACTCCATGCGCGTGACAGGGCAAAACCTCCTAGAAGTCGATCCCCTCGCACTGCACAAAACCGCGAGCCACGAGCCGCACTTTGTGCTTCACCACTGCGCCGATGGTATGTGTCCACGAAGTCCGTGATGTCCGATGGTGGTGTCGCATACTCGATGGTTGCCACTGTAGTTCCTCGAGGCGGGGTCGTTCGCAGCGTAGAAGTTCCATCATTCGAGGCCTCCTGATCAGCGATCGAGGCCCCTTTCACAGTCGAGGGCCCCCATGCGTGGGTCGAACCCCACTGTTCCACATTCGGGGCTCCTTCCGTGGTCAAGGCCCTCCGCTCTGAGGCTTCCTGGCCCACGATCAAGGGTTCGCCCACGAGCAAGCTGCCCTGGCCCGTACTTGTTCCGGCTGACCCACGGTTAACGCCACCTGATCCGCAGTCGTGGCCTCGCGAGCTGTGGTCGCACTCGAGACCGCTCGACGCACCAGGCAACTCTCGGTCGAGGCCTCCCTCGCAGTCGAGACCCCGCCCTGATGCGCGATCGAGGCCAGCCCTCGCGCAATCGCGGTCCTCCGCCTGACCCACAGCTGTGGTCGAGGCCACCCCTTGTGCGATCGAGCCTTCCGACCCCATGGTTGAGGCTCTGTGATTGGGTTGTCCGACGCCTCTAGTCTCGCGTTCGAGACTGAGGCCCCCGGTCAAGAAGTGAAAACGCAAGCAAAAACCTCTGCTCCGGGTGAACCAGGTGGCTCCACCGCCCCGACTGCTGCCGTCTCCTCTGCTTCCCTGGTCCCTGGCACCGCGTCTTGGCCATGGATGACCATATGCTCTACTATGAAGGAGTTGCAGAGCCTGCCACCCCTTGCTCGAGGCCGTCCACTTCTAGCCTGTCCCAGGTCCACGATGCTGCCTCGTCAAAGACCACATCCCGGGACACCGCGACTTTCCCGCCGACAGGGTTGTAGAGCCGATAGGCTTTCGACCCCTCCTCATAGCCGAGGAACACCATACGGGTGTTCTTGTCCTCTAGTTTCCCCAGGCCTAGCTTGATGGTCTTCACATGACTGATGCAGCCGAACATGCGCAGGTATGAAACATTGGGCTTGCGCCCGTGCCATGCCTCGTACGGCGTCTTCCTCTTGAGGGATTTGGTCGGCGACCGATTGAGGATGTGCACGGTGGTGGTGACCGCCTCACCCCAGAACACGGCCGGCATCCCCTTGGTCTTCTTCATCGAGCATGCCATGCTGACGATGGTTTGATTTCGATGCTCCACGACGCCGTTCTGCTACGGTGAGTAGGGTGCAGCGAGATGTCGACCCACCCCCTCCTCAATGCAGTACTCGGTGAACTCGAGCGCCGTGAACTCGCCGCCACGGTCGGTCCGAAGCACCCATAGCCGCTTGCACCACTCCGCCTCCACCCGCGCCTTGAAGCTCTTGATGGCGTCCACCGTGTCACTCTTACTCGTTAGGAGCTGCAGCCACATGTAGCGGCTGCAGTCATCCACGAGCAGGAGGAAGTACCTCTGTCCTCCGTGTGTTGTCGGGTTGATTGGTCTGCATAGGTCCCCATGGACCAGCTCTAGGGGATCCGCCGCCTCACCGTCTTTGGGAATGATAGCCACCTCTGCTTCCCCGCCAGGCAGCTGTCGCACAGCTCCCCGGCATGCTCGATCCATGGCAGCCCGGTCACCATGTTCCCGAGTCAGCCCAGAGCGTCGAAGCTCAGGTGGTCGAACTGGTCATGCCACAGCCATGGCTCCTGCTTTGCATGCCACCGCCAAACACACAGGAGCGTGCACGCCGCTGCCAAGCACACAGGATGCTCACCTTCAAGTCAAGAAGATAGAGTCAATTTTTGGAGCGTGTTACCTTGGCGAGAATACGCCGCTCCTTGTCCCTGATTCGCAGCACGCCATCATGGATCAGCACTTCTGTCCCGTGCTAGTCAAGTTGGCCTAGACTGACGATGCTCGCGCGGAGCTGGGGGATGAAGTACACGTCCGTCAACGTGCGCTGCTCCCCGTTCCGGCACCGGAAGATGACCGTGCCTTGGCCGTGGATGTCCACCCATGAGCCATTCCCGAACTTGACCGTGCCGGTCTTGTTCGTGTCGAGGTCGTGAAGGAAGTGCGGCAGCCAGTCATATGGTTGCTTGCACCGGAGTCGAGGTACCACCGCTGCTCCTTCTCGTCACCGACTACGCCCAGATGTGCCTGCGCCTGCGGTTCATCAAGATCGATGGCCTGCAGCGCAATCCTCTGCTCCGCCTCTGTTTCCTCTGCTTTGCCTTCCTGCAGAGCGCAGTACTCACCTATCAAAAGCGCCTTCTCGTTGTCGCTATCGTCCTGAGCCAAGTGCGCCTCCTCCTTCTTCTCCTTCCTCTCCAGGCACTCGCTTGCCTAGTGCCCCACCTTGCCGCACTTCCGGCAAGCGTTGGGGGTGACGGTTTTCTTTTTACCCTTCTTCTTGTCCGCCGGAGCCTTCCCCTGCTGCTTTCCATCGTTGCCGCCACGGTCACCACCGCTGCGGCTAAAGCCTTTCCTGGACCGACGCTTCTCTTTCATTCGCGCCGTCCACTCCTCCTCCATCAGCATCAACTTGGGTTTCTCCTTCTCCGGCGACGTTGCACCGCGACTCTCCATAACCCGCAGCCGCCTAGCCACATCCTCCAGAGACAATGTGGAGATGTCCAACATCATCTCAATGAACATGGTGAGCTGCGAGTACTTCGGAGGCACTACACAGAGCAGCTAGCTGACGAGATCCTCGTCCTCCACCGGTTTGCCATAGGTGGCGAGCTGGCTCGCCAGCGAATGAAGATGAAGCACGAAGTCCTCCACCGACTCCCCGAACTTGAACCGGATGTCGTTGAGCTCCCAGCGCAGCTGCTGAACCTTGGCCCGCTTGGCTCGATCCGAGCCTACACGGAGCGACTCCAGCATCTCCCACGCCTCCTTTACCGTCTTCTTCTGGTCGAGCGCCTCATGGAACTCGCCCGGGATGGAGGCCATGAGCGCCTCCATGACGCCCACCTCCGCCTCCTCACCGGCATTGTCGACCTCCACGGCCTTCCACTCGCCGTAGTTGGTGCGGGTGAGCATCGGCCAGGAGTTGCTCCCGCCGTACTTCCTCACCTCGCGCACCTCCACTGGCTGTGCCACCGGCTGGATCTGCCTCTCCGCATCTCCGCCGCCGCCCTGCAGCACTCCGGTGGAATCCGCCATCGCTGGCTGCTAAGCCTGACGATGTGTGCGGCTCTGATACCACGTGTTGGCGCTAGAATCTAGCACCGACGAGGACGAGCAGCACCTGCTCGACCCCCCCTCGAGTTCCTCCCTGAACCAAGGAAGAAGACGAGCCGAGCTCCCAAACTCACACACAACACACCCTCTGCTCCTGTGTTGGCTGAAGACAAAGCCTGAATATGGTGGCAAAGAAGCTACACTTTCCACTGCATTGGATAACTTATATATATACAATCCTCCATCCACTATCAGGTACATGAGGCATGGATGTCTATAGTACTCAACTACTTCTAGTACTACGCTTACATCAGCCCAAGACATGGCTGATGGAGCTTCTACTGGTGCACGACCTATCGCCATGCTGCTACAGGACCAGACATGGTCGGTCTTGACCTGACCTCCTCTGTCCTTGCCCATGCTGAAAAAGTGACGATGGAATTGCAGGAGATTATGTCTAACGAGCTCCAGGCTTGGCAACTTCGACGGGATTCGGCCATCGGACCTCAACCGGCAACCTCTGAACTCGGCGTGGGCTGCACAAGGCCAACCTTCTCTTCGTGGTGCGTAGCTTCTTCTTCCAGCTTCCTCCATTGCCCCTGCTGCAGAAAGCCTGCTGCCGCTGCCGTCAACTGGGACGATCCAGTTTAGCCACGCGCGTGTGCAACATGGTAATATGATGCATATCGATCTTGTGTGTTTTGCCTTCTGTATGCTCAGGAAATTGCTCATGAAAAAATACAGTACTTCGATGTCTACTGTCATTTATTTTTGCCATTCTGATGCTACTAACTTTTTTTATACAAATGATTACTAATCATTTATGGATATTATAATCTTCTATTAAGTGATCATCACCAATCACTGCCTGCATCTTTTCCTTTTGAAGTACACCATTTGATTTCAGTAGAGCTTGCAATTTGTTCCTAATTACCTCAACATGCCTTCGTTTAAGATCAGTCCTTGTCTCTATGAACCTGAAAGCTCGTAATTTCCTAGTCTTCGTGGTGCATAGCTTCAGCCATATACTTCATCCATTGCTCTTGATCTTTACAATCTGTAGTCTTCACGCATGGAGAGACTTACTATAGAAGTATCCTGACTACAAGATTTGGCATCTGCATTCAGTCTGACGGTGCCGCACGCCGTGATGGGCATGCTGCAGCAGGACTGCAGCGAGGTGCATGGGGCGTCCGTCAAGGAGAAGAAAGATGTGCTTCAAGCTCAATCACAAACTGAGAAGTTTTCTTCACTATCGACTGCAGTAACAATAGCCATGGAGGCTAAGTCTGCTATAAGCAACAATGATGGTGTTCCAATCAGTGAAGGCCTAGTCAACTTTAATTCATCAAATACCAGTGAAAATGATGTAGTACAGGTATGTGCGCCGTTTTCCTGACTCGATGACATGATAACACATAATTATTCTACGTTTGTTTCTTTGGTATCAACACGTCTTAAATATGTGTTTTTAAGCAGGAGGACACCCATGCTATCATTGAGTCAACATCCACATTACCCACGATTATGTCAGTTTCAAAGTTACCAGAATCAGCACCACAAGAGGCTAAGGTATGAGATGTTAGTTTCATTATTAGGCATAAAAATTCATACTATAGATTACTGTTTAAGTACCTTTAACTTGCATCTAATTACACAACAATGGAGCTTATGATATGTACAATTAACAGGTGGTTGATGAAGTAGGGCCAAGTTTAATTGTTCCTGAAGTTGGAATGACTTTTGATTCAGAGGATAAAGCTTACGAGATGTATAACGCATATGCTGGAAAAGTTGGTTTTAGCATTAGAAAGAGCCACACAAAACATCGACTAGACGATACTATATGCCAAAAATATATAGTTTGTAGTAATGAAGGTCATCAAAGAAATGAGTCATCACAAAAGGACATTACAAGGACGGGTTGCGATGCTCGTGTTCAATTTAGTGTCAGCAGAGAAGGGATTTGGAAAGTGCAAAAGGTTGTACTTGATCATAATCATTTTTTTGCTAGTCCAAACAAGTGTCACAAGCTGAAGTCCCAACTATGTGTTACAGAAGCAGACATGAAGCTAATTGGGCAGATAAGGGAAGTAGGTATGAAGCCAAGCCAGGTGTATGAGTTCATGAAGGAGTTCTATGGTGGTGACAAAGTGCTATTCTCAAAGATGGATTGCAATAATGAGATCGGTCGCCAGCGCAAGAAGTACCTTGAATCCAATGATGCACAAACATTAATGGAATACCTCAAGAGTAAATAGATAGAGGATCCCATATTCTTTTATGTAGTTCAATTAGATGAAGAAGATGGTCGGGTTGCTAATTTCTTCTGGGCTGATGGTCAATCTATCATGGATTATGCATGCTTCGGTGATGTTGTGTGATTTGACACCACATTTAGCACTAATAAGTTTGAACTTCCTTTTGCTCAAATTCTTGGAACAAACCATCACAAGCAAACAATAATTTTTGGGGCCGCACTGATATTTAATCAGACTATTGAATCATTTATTTGGCTCTTTAAAACCTTCCTATTAGCAATGTCAGGCAAGCATCCAAGAACAATTTTCACTGACCAAGATGTGGCAATGGCTGGAGCAATTGCTTATGTATTCCGAAATACAAGCCATCGTCTCTGTTTATGGCACATCTATTTAAATGCTGCTAAACATCTCGGGCATGTAATTCATAAGCATCCTGATAAGTTTCTATCTGAGTTTAAGAGACGTGTATATGAAGATAGATCGGAAGCTCTGTTCATACAGAAGTGGAATGATTTGCTGACTAAGTATAACCTTGAGAACAACCAGTGGATGATAAACTTATATGCTTTGAGAAAAAAGTGGGTTGCTGTCTATCGTGACTCTTTCACAGCTGATATGAACTCTACTCAAAGGAGCGAAGGTATGAATAATGTATTCAAGAAAAGGTTTTGTAGAAAACTTGGTCTTTCAGAACTCCTTGTAGAACGTGAGAAGGTTGCTGCTAGTCTTCGCGAAAATGAGTTAGATGCAGACCTTAGTTCACGCCGCATGACCCTAGTTACTTAAATCCAAAATTTACCTATGTTGAAGACTGCAGCGGAATCCTATACAAAAAGAATGTATTCAGAGTTTGAGGAAGAATTTAAAAAACAATTTGAATTCTCTTGGGAATTGTTAAAAAGTGATGGGCCAGACTTCACGTATATGGTTACACATATGTATTCTAACCACGGAGCAACGGTTCAGTTCAACACTATAGACATGACTATTACATGTTCTTGCTGGAAGTACGAATCCATAGGTATGTACACTCAATCTGAATTCAATATAAATTCTAGTATGAACCGATTATAACAGCTTATTTTTATCTTATAGGTGTATTGTGCAAGCATGCTCTCAAAGTGTTATATGTAAACAATGTTTTCATTTTGCCACCGCAATACATAAAGAAAAGGTGGACAAAAGATGCAAAAAGAGGATTTTATATTGAGAAACAAGAAACTGAACAGGAAAGTTTGAAAACATGTGTTGCACGCATTTCACGGAAGGCAACATCCATTGCACTGAAGTGTTCACTATTGAAAGAACTTCTTGATGATTTGGAGAAAGGCATAGATAAGTTGGACCGAGAAGCAGACAATTCTATAACCAAGATGCAAGAAAAATCTGATGAGGATCCCCTTGTATCAATTGAAGGTGTTACTGCTGACACACTGAAAGGTGTAATATCGTTTAGAGTTCCTCAGGTGGCAAAAGGCGCAAAGGACAAACGGGTCCAAGATGTGGTTGAGAAGAATACAAGCAAGACCAAGAAGAAAAATGATTTGAAGAAAGGTATTTATCGTATCTATTCTAGCTAATTTTGCTTTGCAATATAGCTTCTCCAATAGTAACTTTTTAAAATATTTCCAGGTGCACGAAAAGATCCAAATAATTCCTCAGAAAATGGGGATGGAGTTTCTGATCCTCATGTATCGACTGTAAGACATGGCCTGGACTCATTATCCACTTGTTTTTCATTGTTATTTATTTACACGAAAGAGTTGTGAACAATTTGATATTATGTGATGCAGTGCTTTCATGATGGTGCCATCACCGCGACCAATGTGTTTGGCCAATCTTCTAGCATGGATGGCCCTTTGATCCAAGGCAACTATGCTAATGCTACAATGCCAAACTATTCAAATGGCGTGTCTGCGCATTCTTCGATAATGTCTATTCCTTTCATCCAAGGTGGACTTACAAGCCTTTTACATGGCGTTGAGACAGTGGCCACACTTTCATCATCTGCTAGAAAGTTACATTTCTGATCAATACAATTCGTGCAGCTCATAAGGATGTATTTTGATGTGTATTTAGTAGCTTTGTATGACCATTTTAATAGCTCAAAGGCCACATGCAACATTAAATATTCAGTAGCTATGTACTACCTTGCAACATTAACTGACAATATGCATTTCGATTATCCAAGAAATAGAGCAAGCTTCTGATATCTTCAATATTGATTTCAATTCAATATTGACACATTGCTTATACAGGTTCATGCAAATGCTATATTTATTTCAGTGAAAAAAATCATCTCTGCGTATTACAGCTTCTGTGCTACTACCTCCTACAAAGGATGTTTAGATCAAAAATGAAAAGTTGCACAGGTTGTTTCTTTGAAACACCTGTGCTACTGAATCCTACACAGCAAGGTCAGAAAAAGGAATGACAAGTTGCACAGATGTTTCTTCAATTACAAAGCGACTCATCATTCTGTGTTACAAGCCATCAGACTTTGCAAATACCACAGGCACATGGACATATACTTTTTCAAACAAACAATGGGTCTCGTATATTTATGTAAAGCAATTAGCATGGGTGATGTATTTCAAAATGGTTCAAAATGCCATATGTATTTCAAAATGGCTAAAAATGTCATATATATTTCATATTACATCTTTGAAGCATATGTGTCGCTAACTATTAAAACAAAGCTCAGAGGAAAAAAAAAATGCTACACAGTTTGTTTTTCCAAAGGAGCTTCGCATCCATACATTGCACACTAATCAATCACACTAGTCACACTTCAGGTTTCCTTGCGATCTAGGACTGGACGATGCAAAACACCGCCTGAAGACTTCCTTGCATCTAATGGAAGACAGTCCTATCTCTTCCTTCACTCCCTTAAGAAACCTGCAGTCCAGCAGGATACAAGTATCATGATTCCATACAACCGGCATAACTCAGTTTATTTCAAGGATCCCAGGCATGAAACCATATGCACCAGCAAAGGATAATTTAATCATCTAATACAATTTCACCACACAATGAGACACTAATGCTTCTTCCAGTTGCAGTGTGATACACTTTTTGATAATTGTAATAATTGATGCAATAGGAGTTGATACATGGTCATGCACTTAATGTCATATACAATGGTATCTGAACCTGTGCTACTAACTCCTACACAGCAATAGCAGAAATTCTGAATAAATCAGATAACAATAGGGAAGGACCAATAGACATACCTTTCTCCAAAGCTCCTTGTTCAGCTTATGTTGCTTCAAAGATTCAGTTCAGCACCTTGTCACAAAGTTTGCTCATAACTTTGTCCTTTTTGCTAGGATGAACAAAACGCCCCCATATTCCCATCCCACATCATCCGAATTCCTTTTCAGGACATTAGCTCCCTTTTCAGGTGCAGATGCAGCTTCTGTTGTTGACATCGACATCCTACATTCAATATTCAGTAAGCAAGTAACAAGTGACACCTAACTGTAACTAGCTAATTGCATTAAAAAATTGTAACTAAGCTAAGCTATACATTCAGATTCAGTCCATCAGTCATTCATGTTAGCAGCTATATATTTAGAGTTCAACCAATTACAGAAGCACAGATGCATCCAACAGAGGATGAAAGGATAGTCATTCGGACAAATAACAGGTTTCTGATTCAGTCAACAGTCATTCTCATTCCAAAGCAAAACAGAGTTGAGGAGAGGGCGGGACAGACTGACCTTGGGGACTGGCCGACGGGAGGAGCAGCGGACGGCGGGAGGGGAGTACCCGGCGGGGAGTAGGGCGGAGGCGGCGGCGGGGCGCGCGCGACCTGACGGCGGAGCTGCACGAGGGCCGGCCGCCGTCAGCGACGATGCGAAGGACGCCCGGCGGCGCACGCGACCTGCCAGCGGATCTGCAGCCGTGGCGTCGGACGGCCTTGTTGGCGCCGGCGGGGTCTCGCACAGGACGCGGAGTCGGGCGGATGCAGCTACCGCCATGGGGGCAGAGACGGCGGCGGGAGAAAGTAGAGGAGATGGGATGAGAAGAGAATCCGTCAGCCGTGAGTGTGACCATCGACTCGTCAGGTTGAGCCGCGCGCTGTGCATCAGCCGAGCCGAGAAGAGAATCATGAGTCGAGAGGAGCTTTCCTGCGGGCCTTTAGATGCGGTGGACGTATACACGCGTCTGGAATCGGAGATAGGTTCGTACTGAGTTCGGTAGGGACCGGTCCGTACCCAATTTCCTTCCCGTACAGTCGGACCCACCATATATATATATATACAGCATATGCGGGTAGACTAACCTCGGTCGAGGCCACATGCATGCACACGTCCGTCCCTGTCTTCTTGCATGCTGATGCTGCCAAATTTTCTCTCGCCTCTCATATGCATCTTGTCGTGGTTGGCTGTTGGCCTTAAGTCAACTCTGAAGATGACCTTGAGTCAAATGCATGCATGGCTCGTCACCTCCAAACATGACTGCAAGTATTTAGACTACCTGCACCTGGTCCGGTAAAAGGTTCGTGCAGGAACTTTTACCGGATTGGAGAACTGCACACAAGGTACTGTAAAGGGTACGCTACCCACCGGCGGCATCCGCTATTTTCAGCAGGGTAGCGGCCGTGCGGTAAAGGCTGAAGTGGTGCGGGACCCACAACGTGGGGAGAGAGAGGAGGCCGCGCACGCGTCCCGAGAGAGAGTAGGCCCACGCGTCCGCGCCAGCGGAGAGGATGGTGGCGCTCGGCTTCGGCCCCGGCCATCGCGCTCCGGCACCGGATCCGCCACCGCGCCGTCGGAGAGGGAGGAGGAGAGGGTTGCCGCCCGCCGTTGGATCTGGCCCGCCGGTGGAGTAGAGCAGCAGGGGAGCAGAGGAAGTGGCCTCTCCTGGGCTCGAATGCCGAGGCCGCACCGCGCGGCGGCTTGCGCACAGGGCTCGTCCGCCATGGCCGCAGCCCAAGAAGGTGTGCTTCATGGGGAGCAGCCCGTCCACGCCCGAACAGCTCCGCAGCGGCGAAGATGGAGCCACCGGCGGCGAGGCATGCGGGCATCTGAGGAGGCGTCGAGCGCGCCGGACTTGACTGCCGCCGCGTGCGCGGCGCGGGGGTCGGCGGTGACGGCGGCCATTGCACGGCGGGGCAGGCGGGGAGGAGGACCATGGCCATGGGGAGGCAGAGACGAAGGGGACGGCGCGGGCTGGAAGGGGAGGAAGGTAGTCGACATGGAGGTGAGGTGGAGCGGGGCAGGGCTCGCCGGCGCGGGGAGGGAGAAGCCGGGGCGCCGAGCCGGTAGAGGAGGAAGAGGAGTGAGGGGGAGTCGAGGAGAGAGAGAATGGGACCAGGGAGGGAGAGGGGATATTATAAAAAATTCACAAGTGGGCCCTACAGTAGATATAAGGTGTTAGAGTATGGATGGGTACGAGAGAAAGCAGTATAGATGAGAGAATCTTGATGACCAGGCTATAATATTCTTTTTAGAGGATGGATATAAAAGATCATGAATGCAGATAGTCTTCGGGCCTGTTAGGGAGGGCTCCCAACAGCTTCATGAGGCTATTGGAAGCTATTTTTTTTGCCAAACACCACTTTTCAAAACAGCTTCATACATGAAGCCATTCTCACAAAGATATGGGGTGGGAGAGAGCTGAAAACAGTAGCTTCTCCCAGCTTCATTTGTCACATGTGGACCCCACACTACACTATTGACTGATCCTTCCCCACAGGAGAGAGAGAGAGCGCGCACG
The DNA here is from genome assembly GCA_023333625.1 of Bothriochloa decipiens. Taxonomy (NCBI): domain Eukaryota; kingdom Viridiplantae; phylum Streptophyta; class Magnoliopsida; order Poales; family Poaceae; genus Bothriochloa; species Bothriochloa decipiens. The sequence continues at coordinate 39,306,351 of CM041630.1, read as the reverse complement.
TGTAGGGGAGGGAGCCCGCGTACACCGACGAACCGGGTGCAACCGCCGGAGCATGGCCCTCGAGGCGCATCCACCATGGCAAGACTCGCCGGGAGCTTGACTTCCAGCGCAGGGTAGGGGCGCGACGCCAAGGACGTAAGGCCACAGGCGCGAGACGGAGGCGCAGGCGTCGGGCTTGCCTACCGGAGGCGCGGGCACATTGTCGTCAGAGGCCTCGGGCGGCGGGGCGCGAGGCCGGAGCGTCGGTAGCAGGGCACGGTCGCGGAGGCGCGAGGCGGGAGAGCACGGGCCCCAGATGTTGGCCACCAGAGGCGTGGTCGCCTGGAGTGCCACGCCGGAGCATCGAAGGCGGGGCGCAGGTGCGTACACGGCCCATCGGAGGCGCGGTCGCCGGGGACGCCGGAGGATGCGCCTGGCTAACGGTCATGGGTTCGAAATTGTAAGCCGGTTAGGCAATTTGTACTCGAACTTATCGAAAGTCGAAAGGGGGCTCTATCACCCTGTTTCCCTGGTGGGAGTAGCCAACATTCGTGTGCATTTTGATCTTTGTGACGTTTCATCCAGCCACAAGCGTTTGATTGTCGATCTGGACGAAATCAGAGCCGATCAATCTCTCTCGGAGTCACTCTCAGATCAAATCCATGTCGATCATTCCCGACGGTGATCATGGTGCAGACACAGTGAAGAGGAGGACCCACATAAGGCATGGCTTTCTATTTGAAAGAGAATCTAATCACCTTTGTGTTCCAGAAGCAGAAGACAATGTCACTGTCCTCCTGTTAGTCAGAGTTCATGGCAGCTACAGCAGCAGCCAAACAAGCTCTGACGACATTGAGGAACTTGATCAGTTAGTATCACCAGACTGTCACTCTCTATGTTGACAACAACTCTGCCACATAGCACTCATGAAAAATCTAGTGTTTCATGGAAGAAGCAAGCATATAGAATTGAAGTACCATTTCATGATGAGTGTGTTGATAGATCAGATCATGGTGAAGAGGGTGTGAACTGATGGACAGAAAGCAGATGTGCAGACTAAGGCAATGCCTGCTCTAAAACTTTCAGTGATGACGCATTTGATTGGGGTTAGAGAGATCAGTGCTTGTCAGGCTTGGGGGAGTATATGTTGGCGTGTAATCCTGAAAACACTGACAGTGGGAGCATAGAGCAGGAGAGGGGTACGACTGCAGGCGAGAAACATTCAGTTTGAATGGAGAACGCCACATCAAGAAGCTGGTGCTGACCGTGGCCACGGCGTGTCAGTTTCTGCAGTGTGTGTTTTCAGCGTCAAGTATCATGTGTATTAGCAGTTGTTTAGATCACGTGTGTGTTCAAGGCTACTGCTATATGTATCTAGGAGTCCAAGGTGTTGAGTTAACAATTTATAAGCCGGTTAGGCCATTTGTACTCGAACCTATCGAAAGCCAAAAGGCGGGCTGTCACCATGTTGCCCTGGTGGCAGTTGCCAGTGTTCGTGTATTCCGTGTTCATGATCTTTGTGTTCATGTTTGATACAGACACAAACAATGTTTGATTGTCGATCTGGACTGAATCGGAGCCAATCAATCTCTCGCGGAGTCACTCTCAGATCGAATTGATCCATGTCGATCGTTCCCGATGGTGACCATGGTGCAGACACAGTGGAGTGGAGGATCCACAGGATGCATAGCTTTCTATTTGAAAGAGAATCTGATCACCTTGTGTTCCAGAAGCAGAAGATAGTGCCATTGTCCTCCTGTGAGTGAGAGTTCATGTCAGCTTCAGCAGCAGCTAAACAAGCTCTGACGACATTGAGGAACTTGATCAGTGAGTATCACCAGACTGTCACTAGGAAGCACTTTTGGTAGTAATATCCCGGTGAGACCCAATTAGCCATGCATCAGGCATTTGCATGTCCCACTCCCCGATGAAGCAATTCTTCTTGAGCTGTAGAATGAACAGTGCAACTTATGCATCATTTTTCTTCTTAGTAAATTGCTTCAGTTGCATTAAAGGACTTGCCTAATAATGTGTTTCCCTAATTGCTAGGCAAGCTCAGATGAATCTGAACACACTGGCAGTGAGCAGATTAGCGCTGATGAGGATTCAGAAGAATTGGCTGAAGATGTCCCTGATGAACCACGCAGAATTTGGACTGCAACGAAGTGGCCGGCGGATAAGATAACAGTTACAAAAATTGACGAAAATGGTTTTCCCACGGAGAGGATGGCACAACATAGAATGCGCAGGCTTGCTGGTCTTGTTGCTCGCCAATAGGTCCCAGTGATTCTTGATTTTGTCATGTTGCTCACTGATGAAGATAAGTATCTATTGTTTGATGCCTACAGCATTCCTAAACTGGAGATCCCCGAAGAAATGAGGAGTTTGGCAAAGAAACGGTTTTTGAGGTTGGTTGCCAATTGTTTTCGGACGTACACGAGTCATCTTTTCAGGAATTATGTGGAAAAAGGGCTTACTCCATTTGATCGTCATAAGCATATCAAACCAAACAATGGGAAGATTTTGTAAGATTGAAGACTACTAATGAGTTCAAAGAAGTAAGCACTTACTTCAAGTCTCTCCGGCAGAGAAACATGTTCGACCACCATCTTGGTACAGGCGGATACGAAGGGAAATTTGAACAATGGGAGGCAGAAGATGAACAGATGGCGAGAGATGGCATTGCAAACCCTTGGGCAGAGTACGCTGAGGGCCGGAGCAGGTATTTTCTGAGGGCCAGGAGCACTTTGTCTATAATCAAGGGCAAAGCAGTAATCAAATAGGAGGGTGATGAAGCCAAGGAAGTAGCTAAAAAATTAAGAAGTTTACAGATTCTCAATATTTGGGAGTCAATTTAGTTAGGGAAAATGATATACTCAGTTCATGCTTGGGCCCAGAACACCTAGTTTGCGTGCGTGGTTATTCAAGCTACAAGGGTGGAAGCATGGATTTCCAGAATTCATTGATATGTACAAAAAGCGTAAGAGGGCAGGTGTGGATTATGATGCTCTTAAGGATGAACTCAGGGTTGAGATCATGGATGAGTTGATGAAGAAGATTGGCCTCCTAAATGGAAGTCAAACAAATCTAGGTTATATCCCAAGCACCAGAGGTGGCAGAAGTCCATCTGCTCCTGACAATCGTGGTCTGGTAGTATCAGATAATACAGCTGATCCCATTGCCCTTTTAGATGATTGTACTTCATGTGCCCTTGTCATCCACCTTGGAGGATCACAGATTGAGGTTGCAAAGGGTCAGGTGTATCCTATTGAAGGGGACGTACAAGTCCAAATACTTCCTGGGTATGCAGAGGTTAAGATCGAGCATGTACACTACCCCTTCAGGTGTCATTTGCTTGATCCTCCCCCTAGTGCTGAGATAACAACAATTGGGGAAGCCCTAATGGGAAGGATCCAGTGGAGGTGGATTGACATTTTGCTGAACTCTAATCCCATGGATTGTCCCGTAGGTCACAAGTCAAGAAGAACTCAGTTTGAACCATCCCTTCATGTGTCCAGGCTTTTGGCGACATCTGGTGCAGACATCAATTCCAATGCTATTGGTACTGAGGAATATTTGTCAATATCAAAGTGTGCAAACCCAGCAGCAGCACTTGCAAAATCTAGATGATGCAGTCAAGGGGTCCAATAGTACTACTGCTAAGATGGAGGTGATTGTTGTGCCTGATAAGATGGATAAGCAGAAGAAGGGTAACAAAGCAAATATGCTTAAAGTTGTTGCTGCACCCAAGGGGTCCGATACCGAGAAGGGAGTGACTATGGATAAGCAGATCGAGGGTAACAAAGCAAATAAGCAGATTAAGAACAAATCCCATAGGCAGACGGTTGGCTGTGGGCAACAATTGGATAAGCAGAATAAGGACAAAGCCCATATGGAAGAGAGGGCACGCCGAAATGTGTTTTCTAAATATGCAACGCTTGATGCATCCAAATTAGCTGCCAAAGGAGGCACATAAAAGGGTGGCGAAAGAGGAGTTCCTCTTCTGCAATGACCAAAGCCAATGCCAAATTCAAGTTTGGAGAAGCAATCCTAACAAAAAAAGAACTTGCCAATTGTGGTCCTTGGACCAATGTCCTCCATACCTACTATCTTGAAACTTGTGCTCAACAGAAGGATCACATAACCATGAATTACGACCGTTCCCAGTTATGGCATACTGCAGAGTCGGGTAATGATTTGGCAGTTGGATTTAATGACTTGTACGACCTCTTCAATCTTGTTGCGATGGGCATGGGGCTGTTACGCTGTTTTTGTGTGTAAGTTGAAAGCTCCCATTTGAATTTGTTATATGTTTGAGTCTCATATATGTACTTCTAGGTGGCACAAGGTGCTACCTGGAAGATAGATTGTGCTCATTTCGCACCTTGGCTTCATGGTAGCTGAGATAGAGTTGCATTTTTATCACAATCAACTTTTTTTGTGTTCCAGTTGTTGAATCCTTAGTTTCTTTAAATTTTAAATTTAGATAACAAATGTACAAGGATTGTAGAAGCAATGTATTAATAATTGATGCCCCCCTTTTGTTTTGTCTACAGATACATGGTACAAAAGGTCAAGGTTGACGACGTGCCTGTGGGCATTATGGACCCCCAAATGTTCTCGAAAGACTACATTCATCAGAATGAGTCAACCGTTGTGGATTATGCGAAAAATGTCTTTAATCATTTTGCAAAGGTCTCAAATAGCCTGATAATGGTTCCCCACAATACTGGAGACCACTGGTTATTGGTGGTAATCATCCCAAAGTGGAACAAGGTTCTTTACCTTGATTTCGACAGATCAAAACAGCAGGACCATAGCAAATTGAAATTAGTGATTAACCAGTAAGTTTGGCTTTGATCTGCATTTGCATAATTTATAAGTGGGAAACCATATGGATCACATGGTCATGTTGCTTGATTGCAGGGCTTTTGCTCTTTCTAATTACAAAAAGAAGCCAGATAAGGGTGAACTTTTACATGCCACTAAATCTGCGGTATTAATAAAGAATGATTTGTTTAAAAGTTAATTTATTGTCATATCTCATTTTAAAGGACTAAAATAAGATATATAAAAGCCTTATATGCGCCCCAGAATATCGCACACATAAGTTGATAAATTATAAATAGTACCAAGTTAGAGTTTATTACATAGCGCACGAATAGCATGACATTGTATTTAACAAGGATAAGACATAACTAAGATAACTCCAGGTGTTGGCTCCACCACAGGGACAATTCAACTGGTTGACACAAGCTAGTAGTCGTGTCGATAACTCTCGATCCAGTCTTGATCTGTTACCCATCCGGGATTTTCCAAGTAATAAAATAAAACAAGTGTAAGTACATACGTACTTAGCAAGCATAGCAGGGGTTCATGAGGCTCAATGAAAGTTGACATGGTTTAATTGCAATTAGCTTTTTAGTGTATGTCAAGTTTTAGCAATTAGCATCAAGGTAGTAACAATTTTCATAACCACATGATCAGGTAGAACATAACTAAGAGTATGATAAAAACAACAACATTAACAAGTATCACAATTTATGTTGATGATCCAATTCTATAAAAGTCTCCAAGGCCGCCCTGTCCATGGGCACGAACGACATATCGGTTTAACTCTGCACAGAGGTGTACACTTTCACTACGGGTCATGATTTCCAAATGTCCAAGGTCATGACTCCCAAAACACTGAAAACCATATAAAGCCACTCATAGGTTCGTCTAACAAGCTAGGGCCGTAGGGTCATCGAATGTAGGAAAACCCTCCTTCCAATATGGCACATCCCAGTTATACACATACTGAAGAAGCCGTCCTATACCCAACTCACAGATCCTCTAACTTACTAGAAAAGGTCCTATGAATAACTAGAGCCAGAGCCATATAGCCCCCATAGCTGTACGTCATGTCCTGGATGATCACTTACAGTTTGGATCTTATAGAAAAACATCTTTTCATTAGTGGCATAGTCATTAATCAAGTCACAAGATCATAGTTATAAAGAACTAGCATTAACTACCCATGTGCAACATCCCTAGTTATCAAGGTAAACAAGTGTTCAAAGCTAGGTAATCCTATCAGGGTAGCAAAGGAGACACATGCATATGATTTAGTGTGTATAGTGAATAGATAACAAGGATGGTCGCAACTATACTTGCCTTGTTCAAAGCTTTCTTGAAGAACCTGCTGATCCTGGTTGTCAAAGAACTCTTGGTCTCCAACGAATAACTCACTCTCTAGATCCGATCAACAATCAGCAACACACAAGCATTGAGCAATCATACACGAGCAAACAATAGAATTAAATTAGAGCAGTACACCATATCATAAAATAGGTTGAAAAGAGTTGATAAAATTGATCTACTCGTTGCTACGATCACACAGACGTAAAGATCACTGAAATTGGAGCTATAATGAGAAAGTTATGGATTTTTCAAGATTTCCTATTGCAAAATAATTAGTTTAAAATAAAACTCAATTTTCCAAAAGTTGAAAATAAATCTAATAGTGATACTAACACGTAGATTATGAAATTACGAACCTAACGCAACTTGAACGCACCAAATCGGAGCTAAAACGAAGAAGTTATAAAAGTTTGAAGATAGTGGCAAAACTGTAAATAGATGAAAACGCATTTTGAAACTGAAAAAGGAAAATAAGTTTCCCCATGAAGAAAATGTACTCTGCGAAAAGCGCCAAGGGCTCTTAACCGATTAAGCAGAAAGACAGGGGGTCTTTGGCAAAAAGTGTCGGCCGAAGGGGTACGGGCTAATATCGGCTGTGGGATCTAAGATGAGCGGTGCATATTAGATGGCAGGGGTGAGAGAGAGAGCGGTCGGCCGGGGAAGAAGGCAGGTGCGGCGGCCGACATTGCCAGCGGCGAAGGAAGCTCGCCGGCGAAGGTGAAACCGGCCTAGAGACATCGAATTGGCATGAGACCTAAACCAAACGATGGAGAAGCTTTGCGCGACCTCAACCGACCACAGATGGGAACCGGAGTGAGCTCAGGGCGACTGGTGACCGATGGCGGCGACGGCGAGCTTGCCGGCGTACACCGACCGAGTGCTACAGGCCACTACACAGCTCGAAATCGATACCAAACAAAAGAGGGGCTCGAGGCAACCTCACCGGTGTAGAAGATGACGGCGAAGACACGATGGCGGTGGCGAATTCCTAGCTCGAGCAGCTGGCGTCAATGGCGGCTAGGGTTATGGTGCGGCCGGAGCTTGCGAGGAGGCGGCGCTTGCTCTATGGCTTGAGATGCGGGTCAAGGTTGCGGCGGCGCCCGCTATTTATGGCCCGGGTCGGCTTGGGGAGCACGGCGGAGCGAGGGAAGTCGGGGCGGAGTCGGGCTCCTGCCGGAGTCCGGCGCGGTTACGAGGTAGAAGACGGGGAAGCGGGTCCCGCTTGTCAGCGACACACGACGCGGGACCGGCCCGTCAATCGGTCCGAGAGAGAGGCGGGAGACGACGCGCGGCGCGGCGGCTTGCTAGGCTTCGGCATGGTGGCCCAAGAAGGAGAAGCGCGTGCGCGAGCTGCTGCTGTTGCTTGCTAGGCCGGAGGCAGGAGTGGGCCGCAGTAGCGGTAGGCCTTTGGGCCGGTCATGGGAGAAGCGTGGGAAACGGCAGTAGGCCGCGGGCCGCTCGGGCTGTTTGGGCCGAAAAGGAGAAAGGGTGAAGGGAGGGAAAGAAATTGCTTTTCTTTTATTTAAACCCTTTTTTAAATGCATTTTCAAAAGGATTTTGAAATCCAACCAAAACCAAACATCACAAAATGAATAATGCACTAGCATGAATACACAAGCATGCTTCTTGATCTAAGATTGATTTTACTTTTATAAAATTTATTATTTCCCCTAGGTTGAATGCCCACTAGAAATGCAAAAATTAAATCATTTTGACTATTTTAAAATCATACAAATTTTAGGGTGTTACATTTATCTTGATTGGGTGTCCCCTGTAACTGATGCTTTTGATGCTTATATTGTTTTTCAAGTGCCACCGGCAACCCAGTGGCAAGACATCTGGCTTCTACACTGCATATCACATGACCTTAGCAACGGCGGCTGTAACTTGTAAAGACCCTTTGGTATAAACTTCCACGAACTCCTGGAGCTGATCTAATTTATTGTTTTGTCTGTCTTAACTGAAAGGTTATTTTGCATGCTAGGATTTTGAGGTGCCGAACACGACATTGGATTTAAGTGTGCTGTTTCAAGTTCGAGAAATACTTGCCCAAGTCTTGGTGTTGCAACAAAAGCAGGGGACATAATCTGCTGCTAATGATCTTGTGAAGACTCCAAAAGCTGTGTTTGTGAATCTGGTGCTAGAACTGTGATCTCAGTGTTGTTATATTTGGTTTTGTAAACATTTTTCTGTGTTTTTTGTAAATGTTTTCTGTTGTTTTTTTAAACTCTGTGAACCCTGGACATGAGACGGTTAAAAACCCTAGAGCCAACTTATTTTTTATGTACCGAGAGTTATATTCGGAGACGATAGACATGAGACGGGTATTTTGTATTTGAGACGGGCTTCTGTCACTATAATAGACGGTTATTTAACCGTCTCAATAAGCATACTCATAGACAGGTATTTAGTCATCCCTGAGTATACTCAGTAGATGTCTCAAATTCAAGGTCTGAGATGTATATGTAGCCGTCTGAACTTTCGCATAGACTTGAGATAGGTGGTATGACCCGTCGCAAAATGTGCGGTTTAAGACGGGTGGTATCACCCGTCTCTAAGACAAACAATGTAGAGACAGTTGTTTCTCCGTCTTAAAAAGATTCGAGACGGGCTGTATGTGTATAGCAGACCATTTTGTTAGAGACGGTTCGTCGAATTCGCCCATCAGTACTTTTTGTCTATTTGAGATGGTTTTTAACCCGTCTCCAAAATGGCGAAATCAGAGACGCGTATATTGAGACACGACCCCTATCCGTCACTAATAGGACTCACTAGCCGTCTCAAATGTGTAACTCTGCACCGGTGAAGATGTGTCCGTCCGGGTGCAATGCATAGGAGACGATCCTAATCCCATCGATCGGCCACGGAGTCGACAGGCTATTCCAGGACCAGTCCCTAGATGGACGCCATGGTTCCAGCTCCACCCTGGTGGTGCGTGCCCACGACAGCACCTGCATGGTGGGTGTAGAATCGAGTTCACGGTCTGTCGTCACCGCGTAGTGCTTGTCACCAACAGCCATGGCTGTCCCCAAGCTACGCAGCTCATCCGGAACGCGAGGGCCGAGGTTGAGGCTGGTGTTTTCCGTGTTGTAGACGAAGGTTGGAGAAGCACCGTTGCCGCGGCTCCGACGATTGGTGTCGACAAAGATGTTGGTGCCCAGAGAGGTGAAGGCCATTGCACGGAGCGCTGGCGCCACTAACCGGAGGACAGCAGATGTTTCAGAGAGGCGCCTTGGAAGATTCATGGTGTCGGCCTCAAGCTTGTGGATGCTGTACCCGTCCTTCCGGTCATCCAGAACAAGATACAAATGCTTCTTACGCCTGCTAGTGGCGTAATCCTCATTCCACCTTCGCCGCTTAGACGACGACGGCAACGGCGACGACGACGATGACGATCCCTTCTCCGATCTGCCGCCCATTGCAGATCGCGACAGAGCATTTCTCGCAAGGAAAAGAAGGATGAGCTGCGGAGTCGGAAGAGAAATAAATTCGATTCCGAGTCAGGCTCGGCTTGAGAAAAGGAAATACCTGGCCGCTCAACTGCAATTTTTTGCTCGATTCGGGACCAATCAAGCTCACCAGGCTAACTGGAGCGGCGGCTTGTAGGGCAAGTAGATCCGATCACCTCAGCCGCCGCGGAGGTGTAGGTCCGGTGGTGCCTCGGCAGGCCACGGCTCACGGCCCGATGCCGACAGCGCAAGCGCAGGAAGGAACAGATCGACAGGAGTTGGCCTCGACCGTTATACATATCTGGTCAATGTTTTTAGTTTAAAGAAATGATATCTTTTTCGGCATTCCAGCTGCATACTCCCTCCGTCCAAAAAAGAATGACGTTATGGGATGCGTGCCCGATCAAAGACTAGATTTGTACAAAATACGTTCAACATTTTCATCTTTAAATAAATTTGTTAAAAAACTAGACTTTAAGATCTTTCCGATGATACTAATTACTTAAAAAAACTAGACATATTTGTCTAACAGCTTGACTTTTTAGAACACTCTTTACCTTAATAGAGCGCTGCACAAAACATGAAGATCTGAATCTGTGCCCAATATAGGTTCACTAGTTTCATATCTTAGTGAAAAACTAGCACGCGTTAGATCATCCTGTGTTATCTTGCCAATGTCCTTCATTTTGATTAAGTTATTTGTGTGTTTGGTGCATAACTGTGCTACTCTCCCTTCCCCGGAGCGCTCCTTCCTGGGGGGCGACTCCGGGGGCGCCCGCGCCGCCGCCTCTCGCACCCCTGTCCCCGGCACCCTTTGGCCGCCGTCGCCGCCCTTGTCCACAGCGGCGGCGGCGGCCAGTGGCGGTGGTCCTCAAAAAGGGGCCCTGCCGCGCCACCACGTCTCCCTCCACCCCGTCTCCTCCCGCCCCCTCCCCTGACCGGCGAACTCGATGTCCATGGGGGATTGCCGGCCAGCCGGCCGGATCCGTTCCTCTGTGGGCGGGATCTGGCGAGACGGCGTCGTCTGCGCCCTCCCCGGCGTTTGCCTTACTCCGGCAGGGTGCCGGCCAACGCTGCCCGGATCCACGACCTCGGGGAGTGCAGAGCTTGGATCCGCCCTCCTCCGGCTGGGTGGCGGCGGCCGCCGCCCGGATCAGCGGCCCCTTCACCGGATCTGGCGTTCCCGGCGACCTCAGATGCCGTCCATGGCGGCGACGATTGGGAGGCCTGGCGCAGGCGTGCGTGTCTGGCTTCCAGCTGCCGGTTGGCAGTCGGGCCAAGCCGGACGCCCTATGCCCCCTGCCCGATGCGGAGCTTGGAGTTACTGGTGGTGCTCAGTGTCGCCGTGGTGGCGGGGCCGGTGGTGGCGTGTGACGCTCGTGCTCTGCCATGGTGGCACGGCCGATGGTGCACGCCGCTCCTTGCACCGATCTGCTCTTAGGTTGGGAGGGACGACATCTCCCCTCCGACGGCGCATAGCTCTCCCGGGGGTGGTCTGCGGCCGACTGGTTGGAAGGTGAGATGCGACGGGTTGCTCCATGACCTTCAGAACCTGGGAGAAATCCCTACCCGGTGTTCCCGGGCCAACGATGATGGCGCATCCGCGTCGTTTGCCTTGTTGGAGGCGTCGTTGCAGCGTTCCTGTTCGTCGGGACAAGACAGGGTCGAAAGACCCGGTGCTCTTTCCTACGCTGTCGGCGTCTGTTTTGATGTCGATCTCCTTCTTGAAGGCAGCGCTGGAGCACCATGTCCGCCCGTCAATCTCTCCTGTGGTCTCCGTTGCCTTCGTGTCTATCGTCTTGTGCCTAATTGTGCCTCTTGCTGCTCTACTCTTGGTATGTCCTTCGTGATTGTCGCAGCCGTAGCTGGAGCTTGGCCACCCCCACGCAGATGCTTTGCTGCTAGGAGCGTGCTGGCCCCATCCGCGGATGCTTTGTCGCGTTGATGGTCTTGTGTGTTGTTGTGGTTTCGTGGGGACCCTCCTACCCGTGGTCTTGCGTCCTCAATGACTTGGAGGAGTCAGCCACGGTTCTGGCGGATGTTTTGTCGCCGAGGTCATCGTTCATTTTCGGCAGATGCTTTGCTGCCAAGGTGCTTGGCAGATGCTTTGCCGTCTGGAGTTCCAGCGGATGCTTTGCCGCTGCTATCTTCCTCTACGGCTCCTGTCACTATAGGCTACTAATGTGTTGAGCTATTTTATTGTATTAGGCTCAGATGATGGGGATGTTAGGTGGAGGGTTCCCCCCCTCATGTTCTTGTTTTTGTTTGTGTTGAGGACTTCGTTGGTAATCCCGAGATTACCTTCGAATCCTTCTGTAATATCTATGTATGTGTATGTCTATTGACCATTCCCACTTCTCTTAATGCAAAACGTGCGACGCACGATTTCGAAAAAAAAAAGATCATAACTGTGCTGTTGTGTTTCCCTATTTGGACATGTGGCCACAGAATCACACATTAAGGTATTATCCTTTCTACATTGGAGTGGAAGAACTTATCCCTTCTAATTTTTATGTTACTATTATCCCAAGTTTTAAATCGCCGCCTATGTTTCTTAGCTACTGGCCTTCTCAACAGCTACCGCCGGCTATAGCGGGAGATAGCCGGAGATTTGAAACCAATCATATTCCTTATGATTTTATCTACAAAACATGAGTCCTTGTCAAAAGAAAACATGAAAAATATATGTGGACCCTACACATTATTATAGTTGTGACAAATTTTCACACGAGAAACAAAAACTTTTCCGGCACTGTTAAAATTTTTGACGTATCCAGGCATGAACCAAAGAATTGTCCAAGTTTTGGCACTGCCCTGTTGCCCTGTTTGACCTAGCCAAAATTTGGCTTTGCTTATATATATCTCGTTCAACCAAACAGGCGCTCAGTGACGTAGGTTTCCGCCGCCCTCATATGGCCACACTCTGCTTCGCCACGGCCGAGCAGCCGCGGACCCTTCCCCGTCCCCGGCCACCAACGAAGCCGGTAAGAGCGTAGGATGCTGATCCCTTAGTTCTTCCCTCTACCGGCGATCCGTGGCCGTGCGGTCAGAACTGGGGTTCCCTTGGGGAATTTGGGTTGACGGGTGTGGTCGGGGGGCTTGGGTGGTGCAATGCCTGGTGTTCGTTGAAATGTCTGTGCGGACTGTGTCTCGTTTTGCCTCTCTCTTTACTTTTTCTTCCCTGGACCGTTAGCTGCATCATTGCATTGTTTGATTTGGGCATCAGAGGATGCTGACTGAGCATCAATGCCTGGTGTCCACCTTGCAATATTCAGCACAACATTGTAATGCATCAGAGGATGCTAACTGAACATTAGTTCTGGCCACATTTCATTGTTTGATTTGGGCATTGCGGATTTGAATACCAGGGATTTCTATGTTTTGGACTTGTTTAATGTCTGAGTATGACATGCTGTCTGAGGGCATAGTATGTGCATGTTGTCTGATAATGGTTCACGTTTTATTTGCCCTGGCCTATCTACACCGTGGTTTGTCCTTCCAAATCAGTTGTCTGGATGACAGTTGCAGAGTTCACATTATTAGTTGTATGAGTGATGTTTGTAATTGTATCTTATTAAGTCTAGTTGCATGAGTGATGCTTTTGTATCCAAAGTTTCCTGCCGTAGCTGCTCAAAGAGCAAGCTACAGAATTATAATAACTAGACTGAATTGGAAAAATTACAGTTTGCTTTCTCTGCAAAATGTTCTCAATAGTATTAGTGATATTAAACAGACTTTATGGAACATCAGGCTTATCCTACTTCTTTATAGAACTGTATCACTAATGATTTGTAGTTCCCAATTCTCATTTCTACTGAACTTGTCATAGTCACAGAGTACCCGATGCAACAATTGATGGCATTAGACAACCTTTGGAGTTGTCTAGGATATCTGTGAAACTAAATGGAATTCAAATACCAATTTATGCTATGAATTATGTATTGGTATCACATCATTATCCAGCAAGTATGTTGTGCCTCTCATTTAGGTACTTTTTCTGAGCTTGCTTGTAAATTTAATTTTGTTTCAATGTAATCAATCACAGGATAGAGCTTGCATTTAATTAATTGTAGTGGTCTGAGGGTCTCACCAACTGCTATCAGCTGGATGATTTGTGATGCCATTATCGACCCATGAACATCTGTATATGATAACTTGATAAGGACGCTATGCTGACAAAATACTGCTGCATGGTTTATTTAAGCAAGAGCAACACATTCTTGTTATCTTTTACAATCAGGAGGGTGTTATTTATGTTGATGTTTCACTTGTAGGCCATTCAATTTAGCATGGGGAGAGACTTGAGATATCCTCATATCCTCAGACTCTTTCAACCTTATAAGTTGTGTTCCAGAACATTTGCTGAAGAGGACATCTGAATTGTGAAATAACAGTATCTTGTAATGGTGGCTTTTTATTTGGTATGATGTTTGAGGTGAGCTCAGTTATTGACTACTTAATTGGTATAAGTTCATCTCCAAGTTGTAATTGATAGTTAACTGCTACCAGATGAATGGAAAAATTCTTTTCAAGAACAAAAGAAAAGTTGGTTAAGAGCTCGGAGACCATAGTCCATAGGGAACTTCCAGTGTTATGTTACATACATCTTCCTTAATATTCCCATGGAATCTGAAACAGAGACTACTAAAATGCATAGAGCTTTACCTGTACTGACATAGTATGCTACTTGCTATTTACATCGCACTGGAGAACTTGATACAAACATGCTGGCCTATGCCTATCCCTAGTAGTTCCTACATGTAACCTAGTTCATGATGCATTTCCACTACATCTAACTTACCAGTGGTCTCAGGATACCATGTATGTCCATGGTCGATGATTCATTAGTATCACTGCATGAGGCTTGTGCTGTCAGGCTCTGACTCTCACTTGGGTTTTGCCAGAAGTTCCTGCGTACACCACTTGAGCTCAGGTTATTTGCTGCAAGGCTGATATCTGACATCAAAGGCTGCAGAGGGGTGCTGCCTTCAAGTATGCTAACAACTTTCGACATCTTTGGTCTGAGTGTAGGTGCTGCAGTTGTGCATAGCAGGGCAACATTCAGCATGACGAGCGCCTCTTCTGTTGAGTAATTCGATCCTAGATCTGGATCTACCAATTCCAGCAGAGTTCCTCTCTCATGCAGAACACAAGCCTGGAAAAGATTTGGAAGATGCCGTTAACTTATTAATCGAGGTATGTACATCTGAATAACATAAGAACTGATAGGATTTGACATTCTGATATGCAGAAAATAAGATACTGTTTTCTCATTTGATTACTCTAGTCTAGAGGTAAAAATCATGACAACGACCACTCTGTGGCTCTCTTGGGTGAAAAATCTCTCGTAAATCCCTCCCTTACAGTTTCACCTGGTTTTTTCATCTCTCTTTTTCCTATTGCAACTTAAGTTTCTGTACAGTTTCTTAGCCCCTTTCTTTATATATATGTATTTATACAAAAATAAGATCTCCCCTACTCTATCCATTTCAATATAAAAGAACACTCTGGGATGGCAAGATTCTTTTTCTTAAGGACCAAATGAGTGAGAATTTAATGTACCCATGGAAATTCATGTATAAAAGAAGTTGTTTTAAGTAAGTACACAAGGACAGGATGCAGGATTTGAGCTAATATTACTGTTGATATGATAAGTTAATATTGAGTTTGCTTCCATATGAAACATCCTAGTGTTTAACAAAAAAAAAGGATCATGTCCCAACAATATGGACAGCTCATATTTGTAGCAGAAACAACTATCTGGGGTCATTGCTTTAATGTAAGGTGATCATATGGCAAACCCCCATTTAACATGGTCTAAACCCCTACTGATGTTTATGAATGGATCACGATTTGGGAGTTACCCAATCTAAAAGATAAACGAAGTCTTCCTTCGGCCTGTAGTTTGTGTTACTTTTTCCACTGACAATTTCCAAAACAACAACACCAAAACTGTATACATCGGCTTTATCTGTTAAGTAACCACGCATAGCATACTCAGGAGCCATGTATCCTCTGCATGAATACAAAACAATCAAGTCAGCTGTAAATTATGCAGTTTTATAGCCTATAGACTTACTAAAAAAAGGCTCAGATAAGTTCTTCAAATAGGAACTGATAAACATCATTAAGTGCCTTATTCAGGGAAATTGTCAATATGCTGCTGACTTCATATTTCTCCAATGTTTTCTCTATGTTCTCTATGTTAAATGTTTTCAGTTTTCATGACGTTTTTAGTATTTTCCATTAGGTCTAATGTTCCCATGTTCGTTGTATCCATTGTTTTCAAAGTTCAAACTGTCTTGTCAAAAAAAAAAGTCAAACTGTCTTCCCTTCTAGAGATTCTTATCTGTAGGTCAATAGGATTTTAAAGAAAACAAGGATATGAGATGAAAACACTTACATAGTTCCAGCTACTTTTGTGCTTATGTGGGTGTGATCATCTTCATTAAGCTTTGCTAGCCCAAAATCTGAGATCTTGGCATTCAAATCTTTATCGAGCAGTATATTGCTGGCCTTGATATCTCGGTGCACAATCCTTATTGCAGACTCCTCATGCAAATACGCTAGACCTCTTGCTATTCCAAGGCAAATCTTATGCCTTGTTGCCCAATCCATTCTCAGTCTATACTGTTCAACTGGACATAGCAGTAACATTCCATGGAAATAGTCTGACTTCTATGTAGCATAAGTTTTTAAAGGGTAAACCAAGAAACATGGAGAGTATGTTTACCGAAAAGAGCTCGTGCAAGGCAATTGTTTTCCATATATTCATAAACTAGCGACAGCTGGTTTCCTTCAGTACAGGAGCCGTAGAGTTTGACAAGGTTAGGATGCTGGAGTGCAGATATCATGCCTATCTCATTCACAAATTCCCGATTCCCTTGTTTAGACCTTGATGACAACTGCTTGACAGCGATGATGGTACCATCGGACAATAAACCCTCAAGTCAGTGAAGGCAATGTTCCAGTGTAAGAGTTGTACTTTAGCAGTATTAACCTCAGCACAATTTATGTGTGCAAAGCAATGCTAACTGACCTTGTAAACTGAACCAAATCCTCCTTCACCAATCTTGTTAGCTGCATCAAAGTTCCTAGTTGCTGCTTTGATTTGACGCAAGGTGAGGAGCCAATTTGCAGGTCAAGGGCTCTGAGTTCTGCAAGATTTATGTTCGGTCATTATACTAAGAGATACATAGGGATGATTTCTTTGTTCCACAGCAATATGCAATATCTTTACTATGCTGGCTTAATTGTTTTGTTGTCAAGGAATTTTAAACTATGAGATCTCTGTTTATTTTGGATCCCGTATTATCTTGCAATTCCTAGTGCAGCTCACTTAGGTGTGCTCATGTGGAGTTCACCAGAAATTGAAAGATAGTTACCAGTTTATTAAATAACACAAAATTTGAATGAGAAAAATAACCATAATACCTGTATGCATCGAACTCTTTCTCTGCTTCTTAATAATACAATAAATACCGACAATCAGAGCAGCGAATATTGCTGAAATAGGGATTCCAATTATTAAAGCAATAGATGCCCTTGAACTCTGTTTTCTGCTACTTTCAGCTTTGGGAGGCACAACAGCCAATGGAATCAGGAAATCTGAACATGAGCAACATAAACCACAATTGCCAGATCAGTATGGGAAATAACAGCTTTCTTTCGAAACTATAATCTGCAAATGTTCAATATTTGTGTCAGGATTCAAAGGAACAGACTTGGAGTTACTGATATTGCAGATATCAGTGGGCCATTTTTTTTCTCGAATACGCAGGAGAGCTGCGTATCATTGTATTATAGAGAAGAAAAAGGTCCGAGTACATCACCAACTCATGCCGGAACCATACATGAGGAGGTTGGGACACTTACAACATTATCACCTATGGTACATGTGGCGACCAACCCTAGACACCGAAACAGAGGTAACTGAAGTGCTTGGAGCTTCTTAGCACCAGCCAAGCACCACAGTTTGTATTCATCTCTAAACTGCCTCAAGACCTCATTAACGGATGGAGTAGCTCCATCAAAGACACATGAATTGCGATGCTTCCATATCAGCCAAGATGTCAAAATGATTAGCGAATTAACCCCTTTTCTGTACTCCTTCTTGACTCTACGAATACACTTGGCCCACCAATCAGCAAAGCTATGATCATTTTGTTGTGGTACTGCTTCACCTATCTCCATGGGCGAAAGAATGTTGAACCATACTTGCCGCGAGAACACACAATTAGTGAGCAGATGTTGAATAGTCTCCTCCTCTTGGTCACATAGTGGACATCTCGCTGGATGTGACAGTCCCCGGCGAGCAAGCCGATCTGCTGTCCAACATCGGTTTCTAATGGTATGGAATGCCAGTTGTCCCTCTTCCTTCCCAATAGAATTGAATCTCTAAAGTGTGATTTGTGACATATGTTTGAAAAGTCTTGATAACTGGCTTTGCAGCCGCACCAGCCGACTGTTCAATGTCGAAATCCTCTAGCACCATTCTTCCCTGAGGTTAAAGAACACACCTTTATATCAATGCTAACAAAGGGAGGTGTTATAATAGATAGGAAACGACTAACATCTAGTTTACCTGTATAAAGACGTTGAATCTTCTTTTGCCAAGGCTATAATATGTGCTGTCATTTGTGAAAACAATTTCAGCAAAGTGGAGATTAACTGTGTAGCTCCCACTTAACAGGCAAAGCCCGTAATATGTGAGGGACAGAGGAGAAAGACGGGCTTTGGTGTACAGATCTGAATTGGGCACAGCCAATTTTGATGTGCTTGTTGCAATGTAGTTGTCGTCGTTTATGTTGTCATCCATGAAGTTCCCGGTGCTGCTGAACGCCCAGTTCGAGCCTGGGGATACATACAGCAATGATGCCCCTTTGGGTATTGTGTCAGCTTCATATTTAGTTCCATTAATAGTTGCTTCTTTGTCACCGCAATTGATATGCAATGAAGAGTGATCTGCGGAAATATGTTGGTAGGAAGTAAGCCCTAATTACCAGTATGTGATTTTAAGGGGTTTATGTTTAGCACTTTTACTAATAATCCTACAGGCTATAGCAATTTTTAACTTATCCAAAATTCATTAATCATTATCAATGCTGCTCCTGTTGGGGGAAGAACACCCCACAGCATTGCATTATGGTGTACCAATGCTTTAAAACTAACTGTGAAGCAACAACAGGGATCAACTTACATTGTCCATTCGAAGCAACGCATGGAAAATTCCTCTTTAAGCATGGCTGAATACTATTTCTGTGCAGGGAAGGCAAACGTGGGAGTTAGAACGTTTTATTGTGTCTAGACAGGTCCATGGTCTAAACTTTTTTATTAAATTGAAGCAACGAGCTAAAAGATCTTACAAACTGTTCGCTTCAGCTGAATAGCTCTCCACGAGTTGCTGCAGTTGAAGAATTCGTAGGAAAGGGTTACATTATGTATTTTCTTAAGGATTCTGAAGAGCAAGAAGACAAGGTATCATGCTAAAGCTTTCTTACACACTCCCTTGAAGGCATTGGCTAGGACCTGAACTTCCTGTCGTGAAGTTATTAAAAGATAAGTCCCTGCATATGATCATTTTCTGTTATATTAGTTTGTATTGAAAGCTTCACTTCTTGTTACCAAAAAAAAAACTGACTTCTTACTCCGTAGTTCCATAATGGGGTACTTAGTTACATGTACATACAGGTATTGAGCAATTTTTCTCTATGCAGACACCAGTTAAACAAGAGTGGACATAGGAAGAAAACTCAACTGGTTCAATGCTATTTCCATCATGACATGTATCGTGGATGCATTTTAGAAATCAAAACATTTTATCAGTTTTTCTACTATTCATGTATGAAGACCATTTATCCAGCAATTGGCATAGTATTAACACACCAACATCTTAGAAATAGAAAGTTGAAGTTGTATTTTCTTAAGTTCTTAACTTTTATGATAACTTTAAAACGTCCTGGAAAATAAAGGTATGTAGTATTTTTTATGGATGTTTATAGGTATCGGCTCATTGACCTATCTATTTATAAGAGATATGGGTTCTTGATTCAGCATTGATGCCTCAGAGTGTGGAAGTAGGTTATTACTCACGCAATCTTGTTTCTTCTTAGTAACCATCCAGGTATGTTCCCAGTGAGTGAATTTCCAGTTAGATATCTGCCGGAAATTTTGGTAGAAGCACATTCAAGAAAAGGGCACAATGAAGTATCATGTTTATTTCAATTTATGAAAATGCCACTACTTACATGTAATCTACAGCTCTCATGCTAGCGAAAGAAGGTGGTATTTCTCCACTCAGTTTATTAAAGCTGAGATCCCTGCACAGACAATATTCTAATAAAATATGTGAATAATAAAAACATTCTAGCACTTACATAAATTGTGACTTATTACAGATGCTTAAGAGTTGTCCATGTGCCAATGTAAGGAGGTATGCTTCCACTGATAACAGTTCCTTAGTACCCTACATTTGAGTATCATATGAGATATAACAGATAGCATATGGCAAGCTTGAACTTCAGTAAACCACAAACTTACAATTTGTTCATGGATGTCATTCGCCTTAAATCAGGAAAAGATGAACCACTATCTCTCAGGTCACTAATCCTCCTGTTTCACACAGAAACACAAGCAGGATTTAGTGAAAACTGATAATATCTTTTGTTTATGGTGAATCAGTAAGACTTATACCCAGTAAGTGATTATCATTATATGTAAACTTATGAGAACAATATAATTTCAAACATTTTTGCTGACATACAGATCAGAAAGGTTTGTCAATTCAGATAGGCTTGAGGGAATTGGCCCTTCCAACAAAGATCCTTCGATTTGCCTGCACCAAGAGGAGTTACATACTTACATTACTATAATTACGTATAAGCATGTGATTTCTGCGGGTATAAGATATGTTTGTTCATAAATTCACTGACTTACAATTTTTCAAGCCTTTTCAATTTTCCCCAAAAATCAGGCATCCTTCCGGAAAAATTGGTGCTAGAAATCCCCCTGTTACCAGTTTCAATAGTGAAAAATTAACAAAAGACTCTTCAAAGTGAAACGAAGTGGGAAAATAATATATATGAATTAGTAGTCTTACAAATCAGTTAAATTACTGAATAGTGAAAGAGCAGTTGGAAGGGGTCCAGTGAACTCATTGGTTGATAATATTCTAAGTTATAGGATGAGAATGTAAGTCGTCAGAAACTGCATTGACCAATAATCATATCTTCCCTGTGTGCATTTTAAGATAAACACACTCACAGCTTCTCTATTCGAATTAGATGCCCAATTTCAGGAGGCATTGGCCCATAGAACTGATTGCTTTCAATGCTCCTGCAAATTAATTTGCCAGCCATAATTCGTAAAGGTAACTCATGAAGTAATTATAAGTATAGTTTCTTTCAGGCTCTTACAGGTTAGTCAGGGTTGTGATCTTTGTGAGAACCATTGGAAAAGGCCCTGACAATCTGTTCGCCATCAGTGACCTGCATGGCTTTGGCATCAACAGATCAGTAACATGCTGACTCTGTTTGCTGTACAAAATGAATTATTAAAATCTGGGCCATGGAAATTATAGTCAGATGAACAAGAGCACTATTCTAACAAGACCACAAAGGGAGACTACTACAATGTTGGTCACTGCTAAATTTATTTATTTTTTCTTGTGGTGAACCTAAACAATATATGAACTACTGAAAAGGTAGGTATAAGTGCAGAGATGATGACTAGTATTCACAAAGTTGTCTTTTGACATAGGACAAAAGCCACCTAATCTATCACAGCACAGGATGGGGGAAAATTGTGCTTAGGAGTGGTCTAATTTGTTGCTATCTTAGATATTCCTTGCCGACACCCAGGCCCTACACCAGGCACGAATCTTTCCCTGAGGCTCCATAATTAGCACCACACACACTACATTTTGTTCTACCACCAAGTCAAGCAGACAATAGGCAGGTCAAGTGCAAGCGCACTCACAGTCCTTGTAACTTCATCTGGGCCCACTGGTCAGGCACTCCACCATGAAACAAGCTCCTGCTTAGGTCTCTGCAGCACGGAAACAGCACATTATATGTTTCCTTTCTTTATGATATTATTTTTATCGTAATTCTTTATTATATTATTACTATATGTATTATGATGCCATTGCTCTTAACAGCTGAAGCTTATGGCACCGATCGTTTTGACCAACGGTTGACTAGTTGGGATTGAGAACTCACAGCTGGAGGAGGTTGGGGAGGTCAGCAAAGTCTGGCGGGAGCTTACCGGAGAAGTTCTGCCCCTTGAGGAATCTGCAAATTAAAGATTATCATGGTGCCAACTGCCAAACCGGCCTGAGTGATGTGGTTTTGTTGGCTCAAGGAATTAAAGAAAAGGAAATTGTGTGAAAAAGGAGTGTGGACAAGTGAACGCGTACATCTCGGTGACATGGCAAACGGTGCCGTTGGAGAAGGAGCAGTCACAGTGCACCCCGGAGTCGCTGTGATCGTCGCAGGGACCGGCACCGGCAGTGAAGTCCCGGGTGGACACACCCAGTCTGGCCGTGATCCGGCGAAGGACGCGCACTGCAGAAGGAGATTGTAACAACACGGTTTCAGCAGATGGGGAGAGCACAGCATCTGAGCTGAAGAGAAAGAGGAGGAAATTAAAACGAATTTGTGGTTAGTTGCAGTTGCAGCCTTGCAGACAGCAGCATGCCAGGCTCTTTGCCCGTCTCCATTGCTGGTTTAGTTTGCAGCTGAGACTCTGATCAGTGATCACATTGGAGTTTGCTGATGATCTGTGAACATCCAACCAAAGACCCGTTTGCTCGATTGGAGTTCTTTATCCCCCACCCACCCACACACCACCAAAGAAAGGAAACTTTTGTTTCAAAGAAACTGTTTCTTGGAGATCCTTTGGCAGGTGTTGCAGCAATTAGGCAGCTCAAGAGTGAAGAGTCCGAAGCAAGAGTAGGAAGCTGGACAAGAAGGCTGCCTGCCAAGCAAACAACATGCTCGATCCATGCGCAGCCATTTGTTTTGCCTCACAACCACTAAGGCAACAAAATCAACTGAAAAGGTTGGTGCAATGAATCAATGCAGTACAGCAGCGGGGCGAGAGTAAACACCTTCAGCTGGAACGAGGCTAGGAGTGGGAGGAGCAGCAGCCTCGCTCCCTGCGCCATGGACGGCCTCGGCGAGCAGCAAGCCGAGGAAGAGCAGCATGCAGAAGCAGCTCCAGGCACATGGGCATGGACATGGCGGCCTACACGCCATCTCTCTCTGTTCCAAGTGGGGATGGTGATCAGGTAAAACTAGTGGAGTGTGAGAGCGAGTGGGTGACTTGGCTGTCTCTAGGCGAAGAAAGAGGGAGAGGTATCTATATATATTTTTTTTCTCTTGTATAAAGGCGTCTCAGTCATTTGGAGTCTTCTCGGCAGTATCATTGGCGGCATGTCATGTCATGGGCTCATGGCATGGGTGTCTCTCCATACAACTCACGAGTGCACAGCTGAATTGCTTTTTTGGTTGCCCTTAGCTCGGTCTGTGAGCATCTCAAGCGGCTCGAGAGGGAAACCTTCTCTGTTTGGGATCATCAGGATGGGAAGCCGTTGGCGACGAGGAGCAGAGGTTGATCTCCTTGCCTGGTCTACTTCCGGTTCCGGATGCAATGCAATACAATGCTAGTTGTTTCTTTTTGATACAATGCTAGTTGGCGACGAGGAGCAGAGGTTGATCTCCTTGCCTGGTCTACTTCCGGTTCCGGATGCAATGCAATACAATGCTAGTTCCGGTTCCGGATACAATGCTAGTTGTTTCATATTTTCTGTGGCCGTTACTGTTCTTTGATCGAACTGTCCGCCTGCAGAAATCGCTATACGTTTTTCCGGTCCTGAAAATTAGAACTGCAACTATACACTGGTTACTCTGCGTTGTTATATTCGTAACTGCGCTGTTAGATTAGGCAGCTGTCGGTGTCAGGTAGTTGAAATAAAATGTCTCTTTCACACATCGATCACCCCCCATATACTGAACTTCAATCACAACAGTGGCCTAGTCAACTAGTACTCCCTCTTATCCAAAATTATAAAACATTTGATTTTTATAACACCAAGTTTGACCGTTCGTCTCATTCAAAAATTTATTCAAAATATCACTTCTTTTGACGTACCTTTCTTTATCTATACCATAAAAGAGCGAAAGAATCAAAATATATGTGTCACCCATAAAAATTATACCCATTTAAACATCCACCTTTAGATGATTTATTATCTTTAGATCGAACGGTGTATATTAATCTGACTGTGAGCCACGCGCTAGAGTAAGAAATCTTACACGTTCCTGTCATGTAATAGCTCTCGCCCATCCTCCTCCATGTGCTGTTTTTTTCACCCACGAACGTACCCATACCCGCCGATAAACATGCAGCCGTAAAACAGCCGGCTAGCCGCATGCAGCCTGGCACCACAGCTCCCCGTCTCTTCTATTTTTTCACCGAAAAATACCGTAATCCACGTTCCTGTCCCGGCGGCGGCGGCGGCGATTGAGGCCCGTCCTGCGCATGGCCGCCATCTACGGCTCCGTCCGCAAGGCCTCCTTCAACCGCGGCCACTACAGAGAGAAGCAGCCGTTGTATACCATGATGTCTGCCACGTATTCACGTGTGCCCTAGGGGGAGGTTCGTCCAGGATATGGCAAATTTCATCGTCATGAACGACCTGACGCCCATGCATTTCCATGTCTCCAGCGTCGCGCCGCTGCATCATGTGATCCCGATCATAGTGAGCACCTCTCCCCTTCTCACCTTTACTCCGTTTTTCCCCGATCTCGAGCGCCACCTGCAGCCGCCCGCCCGGGTAGATTGGACGCAATTTCGAGGCACGCATGAGCACCACTCTGGTCGCCTAGCGAGCTTCCTATCATGACGAGAAAAGATGTTGCCACAGTGATTACAGCAGTATATGTCACAGAGTGCACTAGGCATGATGACATCTACTCGAGTGTTTTCTACCTGCTCTCACTATTTCCCAATAATTGTATCTTCTGAAACCCTCTGAAGTGTAAGCAATAATGGATCTGGTTTTTGCAGGTGCGTTCCTTGCTGTTTCTTAAGTCTTAACACACGGTATACTAGATTCTTAATTAATGGATTAGAGTGCCTGCTTGAGTTGCGAAGCATGCATGCATGTCCCACAATCCCAGCTGCTTCTTTGGCATTCATTGTATGGTGGAATGTCGTTTGTTGAAGGGTAAGAATGAGTGGTCGACAATGAGGATACAGCCAAATTGCCCAAAACTTTGACAGGCCACCTTGCTCACTTGGTCATGATCATTATGCTCAATATATTGTTTGGTATTTGCTTGTGGTCTTTTGTGGACATATCACAGAGAATCATTGCTCCTTCTGGGCATAAATTTTTATCATGTTTTTGACAGTCAAATTAACTAACTTGGGATATCCTATTTGCACATCAAAGAGAATAACTCACTCTTAATTCAGGGATATAATAATTTAGGTGTTGGTCGCCTATTGGCACTACTCCCAGAAGTTCCACTTATAAAATTGAGGTGATTTAGCAACTCTTATGCTTTTGGATGTGAATGCTTCATCATTTCAGCTTGTACAGCTATGCAGAAAAAGTGATCATTACCGGAAATCCAGGCCTTGCCGAGTGCCCAGAATTTTGCCGAGTGCAAAATATCAGGGCACTCGGCAAAGCCACCTTTTATAAGGAATCTACAAGTTTTGGAATTGGTTTGATGACAGGCTGACATGACATGACATTAGGTACGGCCTCTAAT
Organism: Bothriochloa decipiens; assembly: GCA_023333625.1. Lineage (NCBI taxonomy): Eukaryota > Viridiplantae > Streptophyta > Magnoliopsida > Poales > Poaceae > Bothriochloa > Bothriochloa decipiens. The sequence continues at coordinate 39,280,958 of CM041630.1, read as the reverse complement.
TGTTTTCGGATTGTGCAAGGCTGATTTCCATTGTTGTTCGTCTTGTTTACCGTATTGGTCGTTGGATTTGCACTGTATATATGCCGTTGTCACAACTTGACTTCTGGAAGTATTTGGTGTAGTACGTAATCAAGGGGACACTTCACTGTCTTATTCCAATTACTATAAAATGTGACTAAAGTATTTGAATTATCCACTAGGTTCGTAAATTATATCTTAACATCCCATGGGCGTGTGGCGACAGTTTGTGTGTTCACAGCTTCAATTCTGTATGCAAATGCTTCTTGGGCAACTTATCAAAGGAAGCATGAGTTTTCGCACTGCCATAATCTAAGACTTTTTTTTAAAAAAAACTGCTTATTATATCTTTTTCCTGAAACCAAAAGGAATTTGAGCAGGATTAATGGGAGCAACTATTTTTGCAATGGTAAATTGCACTAACGCCTTCTATCTAACTACTTAATCATGATAAAGAAAGGCTAAATTGGTAACAAAGCTTGATATTTCTTTTTTTTTTGCGAAAACAAAGCTTGATATTTAATTACATCCTTTTTGCAAATCTAGATATCTAATACAATTTCGATAAGCTATTAAGCAGTTCTAAAATCCTTTGCAATTATTGTCATGGTCTTCCAAAGGATTAATAGCATCATTTTTTTTTTGGTAACGGCAATTGGCACTGTTGCCTTCCCTAGCAACTTAACCATGATGAAAAAGGCTAAATTAGTAACAAATTTTCATGTTTACAACCTTTTGCCAATCTAAAATTCTAATAATAAGGAACCCAATACCAAAAAAAAGATGACGTTGCTGAAAACTTGAAAGGTAACAAGTGATTGGTCAATGATGATGCATAATTGGGTCTATGGTCTTCACTATACATACGCAGTGACCAGTTCAACACAATGATGACATAATTGATTGATAACTATTGCATTTATATTTTAAGACATATTAAGCATCCCAGCATGAAGAATCTGCAAAAATCCAGTAATGAGCTGAATTAGCAATATGATGTGCAAAATTCAGTGCATCTAGGAAAATGAAAAGGAGATATCCTGAAATTCCTTCAAGCATGTCTTAAGTTTGAAATTCCTTCAAGCATGTCTTAACGAAATATCCTGAAATTCCTTCGGTGCCTGTCTTAAAAGTTAATTTTTATTTATAAGATACGTGTTCAATAACCATAAACGGTGCTAAAAATATTAGTTGGATCATGATTTTAATTATTTTGTATCTCTTAACATGTTTATTTGATGAAATTTGAAAAGGAGCAGAAAATTTGTAATTTATGCTACTTAAATGGGCATGTGAATTTAATACAAGGTAAATGTCTAGACTAGATGGCTACTTTGTATTATGATATGCTGAAAAGCTGGATTTATGAGCAAATAGGGTTGAGCATGGGCCAAGGAGTTTCATTCACTTATGAGGTACAAACGTAGTCCATGAATTATTTTTCCATCAATATGCTTCATCGATTTATGATTTTCCTTCATCTTTGTTGATGAATCTAATCACAAGTCTCCAATTGATAACAATAACAATTATTGTTGTAAATTTAAATAGGAATTTTTTGATGTTTAGGAGCTTTTCCCATTTTTCTTGTCACTTAATATTAACAAGTTGTACAGGCTTATAGTATTGGAGCACGATGAAGCATGGCACACTATTGGTTCTCCTAGCCATGTGGTGTCATGACAAGCTTGAGGGCGGTCAATATTAGTGAAGGAAGATGAAAATGAAGATGAAGAGAGCTAAAAACATGTGTCCAGTCCAAAAAATGACATTTTTGGCCACCTACAAAGAAAGAAAAGTGTGACACATTGCATAAACTATTTTTAAAAGTAACTATTTGTGTACAAAATACATAGATCATAACCTTGTCTTCTTATTTACCGTGGAATGTTTAGAATAAAATGGTCAATAATAGAGTATTTTGTGGAGACCAACCACAAGCAAAGCTCCTATAATATGTTATGAGGACCATCACAAATCTTGAAGAAAAATATTTTGTGATGAATAATAATTGATTTGACAAGTGAGTTTCTTAAGTCATTTCTAAAAATTTAATAATAATTTTACTACGCAATGTATAAGAATTATCTTATTATTATCTTATTAACATTTGTTATTACATGCGTGTCGCACGTGCATGGTTACTAGTTAATAAAAATTCTTCAAGAATGACTTCAATTTGATGAGGTTGAACATGGGGTCAAACATCTTATAATTTGTGATGGATTGAGTAACATGCTATTTTTTTAAGATCAGGAAGAGCAGATACCCTAATCAAAATTTATTTATTAAAAACAAAAATGCAAAGTACAAAACAGGTTACATGGGGGAAACAAAGAGAGTTCAGGGGACAAAGATAAAAGAGCAAAACACTAGGGAAGGGAAACTAGAATAGAACAAGAAAAGGAGCTAAAAAGAATCTAGACATAACACAAAAGAAGATCCAGATAGAAAAAAAAAACACTTTTCTAAAATTTGCCATGCATTTCAGCACACTTGGTTGTGAGGTCGTTACTCTCCATCCAGATGCTCCAACATAATAAAATGAAAACCTCTATGAAGAACTGGTGATTGAAAGAATTCCTAAAGTCATAAACTGCTTGGAGGCTTATTGTATTGCACTGTGGTTGAAAATCTAGAAGATTCTATCACCTTGAAGCACAGGGGTAACAATTGTTCTGAAGTCTCTTCCATATCTTGGTCATATAGAGGACACAACTGTTTTCCATGAACATGAGTGTTAGAGTGCGCAGCGGCCGGGCCCATTCCAATGGAGTCCACAACATATTCAGGCCTTAGACCTAACGTAACCCAAAAGGCTAGCCTGATAGGTGAGGACTGCCCCCACCTTATATGTTGTGCTCCTCCACCATCAATTATTGATGTGAGACTAAATCCAATAATCTCCTCCGTCACATATTGGGCCCAACTCTTCATATCACACTACCCGTGCAATCTCCGGAAGACGTTATCCAGGCCTCGAATCCAACAATGAGTATGTTTCTCGTACTTAGCCTATCTTGCAAAAGCAACCAGAAGAAAACTTTATGTTTTGGTTGGAAGAAGGGGTTCCAATTCCACACATGAAGGCTTTGTGAGCCCTTCTTGACAAGATAGGGACTCGACAATATATGATGAAAAGGCATGTAACCACCAAATGTAGCTCTAGGAGCCCTTGCCTTGAGTTAAAATTGAACTTTCCAACAAGTTGAGTAACTTTGTGTAGTTGTGAGAATGCATCAACTGAGAGAGGCAAGTGAAAGAGGCTCAAAGTGTAAGTGATTGTGAGAGACTTTTGAACTGTTATGATTTTTCCCTTTGCAAAAGAGTAAAGCCCTTGATAGTTTACTCTTGCCACCATGTTGTGCCACATGTCTTCCCCAAAAATCCCGCGTTTACCATCTTGTACTATAACTGAAGCTAGATGTTTTAATTTGGTGAGAAGTTTTAAGATGTCTCTCTACCGAAATGAGTGTTTTTTTAACAAGTTGGTAGTCTCTAGTGTAAGGTGAAGTTAGGAGAAGGTATTATTTTCAGGTCTAACTGTATCTCCCATCTATTTTCTATGAGAGCAGGTTTTAGACCTCAAGTAAAGTTATTTTAGGTTCCAATTGATAGGGCTTCTCCACGGGTTTCATGAGTCATGTTTTGCTAAACGGGGTAAAATAAAATGACATCACTGGTGAAGCCCTTTAAACTTGCTCTCATAGAAGTTGAGGGTGGGGGCTGGATGGAGAAAAGATAATTGATACACCTAGCTTCACCTCGTCTGTGCGTAGAAAAAGGAAGTCCCCACGAGCTACCAGAGTGTGCGGTTATCGGGGCATGTGGCCACCAAGAAGGGGTGCATTGGCTCTGCATGAACAACCCTAGAAGGGGAAAATAAGAGCAGCCTTTTACTTGTGTGCCGTTAAAAAAGATGCTCTAATCGTCTATGCCCCCTGAAAGATGACTTATACTATCTATGTCCCTGGGTCTCAAAAGTTTTCTCTCCCACGCCATTCCTTCTGTTACTCTGGCTAACGGTGTCAAACATACAGGTCAAAAGACCAGTTTACCCTCCGATGGGGTCCATGTGTTAGCCAACAAAACTTTCGCCTGCGTCCTCCGCGGTCCTCCCCAGAACAAGCAGCACGGCAAGGCGGAAGAGGAGAGGAGGCGTAGAGGGGCCTCGGCAGCGGCGGCGGGACGGAGCTCATGGCTGCTCCCTACCCACGTCCGCGGCACGCGCGGCGGCGGAGCTCCCGGCCCGCGTGCGGAGCTCCGGACGGCAGGGGAGCTAGTGGTAGTGCGGAGGAGATGGCCACACCCGCCATGACCGGCGGCGCGCTCACGCTCGCGATGACGGTGGCCGAGCGGACCAGCCCTGCGCTTGCAGTGGCGGCGGCCTGGTGGAGCGGCCGCGCGTGCGCCTACAACGGCGGGGCAGACTCCCACGCTCGCGCTCACTGCCGCGGCGGTCGGGCGGACCGACCCACGCTCGCGCTCGTGATGGCGGCGGCCCGGCGGAGCGCCCGCGTGCGCGCCTGTAGCGGCGGGACATACCTCTCATGCGCGCGCTCGCGGCGGTGGCGACCGAGCGGATCGGCCCACGCTCGCGCTCGCTGCGGCAGTGACCCGGCGGAGCGCCCGCGCTTGCCTGCAATGATGGGGCGGACCTCCCCTGCATCACGCTTGCGGCGGCGGTGGCCCAGCGGAGCGCCCAGTGTGCGCCAGCGGCGGGGCAGACCTAAGACCTCCCTTGCGTCGGCGGGACACGGATGACCTTCTCGTTGATGCAGAGAAAAAGGGGCTAGGCCGGAGGTTGATGATGGACCCCACAGGTGGGGTCTACCTGTCGACGGGTGTGACATAGAGAAGAAAGGAGCAACCAGGGGCAACTGAGTTCATTTGCCATAGTCGACCCTACTTGTCAAAACTCCTAAACGGCACAAAACGAATAAAAGGTGGACCGAATGGCGTGTGAGAGAAAACTTTTGACATAGACGGCGCGAGCGCGAGCGTGGGCCAGTCCGCTCGGTCGCCACCACCGCGAGCGCGCGCGGGGGAGGTATGTCCCGCCGCTGTAGGCACACGCACGGGCGCTCCGCCGGGCCGCCGCCGTCGCGAGCGCGAGCGTGGGTCGGTCCGCCCGGCCGCCGCCGCAGCGAGCGCGAGCATGGGAGGTCTGCCCCGCCGCTGTAGGCGCACGCGTGGCCGCTCCACCGGCTGCCGCCACTGCAAGCGCAGGGCTGGTCCGCCCGGCCACCGTCATCGCGAGCGCGAGCACGCCGCCGGTCATGGCGGGTGTGGCCATCTCCTCCGCGCCGCCACTAGCTCGCCCGCCGCCTGGAGCTTCGCACGCGGGCCGGGAGCTCCGCCGTCGCCGGACGTGGGTAGGGAGCGGCCACGAGCTCCGCCCCGCCGCCGCTGCCGAGGCCCCTCTACGCCTCCTCTCCTCTTCCCCCTCGCCGTGCTGCTCGTTCTGGGGAGGACCGCGGAGGACGCCGGCGAAAGTTTTGTTGGTTGACACATGGACCCCATCGGAGGGTAAACTGGTCTTTTGACCTATATGTTTGACACCGTTAGCCAGAGTAACAGAAGAAATGGCGTGGGAGAGAAAACTTTTAAAACCCAGGGACATGGACAGTAGAAGCCATCTTTGAAGGGCATAGACGATTAGAACATCTTTTTAATGGCATATAAGTAAAAGGCTCGTAGGTCGTTCTGGTCATCTCATTCCTTTTGCTCATTACGAGAAGTTGTTTTGTTAAATAAGCGCTAAAATGGTTCCGACTCCACCATTAATGTTTTTTGTGGAGCAAGAAAAGTTTCACGATAAAGTGGAGCCATACGAAAGGGTCTTCCAACCAGCTCCTGGAGCTGTGCAAACGGTCCAGTAAGATGTCGTTATCTCACCACGTCAGCTGATCACCACAAGTTATTAGGCTTTGTTATATAAATCTATACTATAAAAGAGCAAAAAAATTAATCAATACACATTACCTAAAAATTTATACCCACCTTATGTTTTAACCGTTAGATGTAACTAAAGATCTTGATCTAAAGGATATTAACTCTCCTTGCCTCTAACAAGTGGGCCACCCGTAAGATGTAAGATTTGTTTGCGTTTTTATAGTTCAATTACCTGACTTTCATTCCCCTTTTGTCACCAAATTTTTTTCTTACCCACCCATCGTACCCACATGCGAATGTGCGATCTATAGCCTCGACCCTTTTTTAAGATATGTTGGTGGCCGGGTTCCCGAGACGCGCAAACCGCCCGGCGGCAGAGACGTTTCCTTTCTTGTGACGCAACTCCATCCCCGTCGCACCGGCGATCAGCCTTACGCCCTCCCACGGCGGCGGCTACGATCGCGTACATGGCACGCGCGCTCAAGGAGAGCGAGGAGGACGACGTGCTCGCGGACCCCCCCAGCCTGCACACCGTGTTCGCGCCGGGGGAGGGTGCTGGCAACCGAGGAGACGTGTCCCTGCGCTTGAATCAAACAGAAGCGACCAATTAAACACATGCTAGCCATCCGCCGGATGGATCTTTGGCGACCCCGACTTCCTCAAAGTGACCGGCGACGTCGCCACGAGATTTTATTGATTAATTCATTACTGGTTGCAATATACTTTGTTTTAATTTGTCTGTCGTGTAATGGCTGATAGCTCAGGTATGTGATGATCTGTATTCTATAAACTGTTAAAGAACAAAATCTTTTTATTGCTTTTTATTTGTTATTATTCTACGTATTCTCCTTTTCATTTTACAGGCTATTTCTTTGAACAAATCACCCTGTGGAAGCAAAAAAAAACACCCTGCTGGTTATATTTACTCAGAGAATGACAATAGTTTGTGTGACATGCTGCATGCATCTAACAGGTCTCCTTATTATTAGAGGTTGTGGAAAAAACTGCATGCATCTAACAGGTCTCCTTATTAGAGGCAGTGGAAAAAAAATTGCTCCACCATTGATCAAGTAGTTAAAAGGAGAAGTGTTAATTAATTGTTTGAATTCTAATGGTAAGAACTTCATGCTTTGAGAAAAATTTTAGGTGCAAGTTCCTCTAATACATCTCAGATAATCTCCTAATGCTGCAGAGGTTGTTCATTATTCGTCATTACAATCTGGAAACGTGTGACGTTAGCGGATTGCCACGGACACTGATGTTTGGTATATATGAGAACACTCCCCCTAATTAGTTATTTCGTGCCGCTCACTTTGCTCCACAGGATTTGGGACGCTAGAAACCAATGTCTTCAGGAATGAACCCTCGTGTAGTAGGCGTATAATCTCTACAGCTTTGACGATCTTGTTATCTGAAAAAAAAATGCCTTAATGGCGGGAGTGCTTCCAAGGAGGATATTCTAAAGAACATGTCATCAGGCAAGAAGGGTGGGAGTGCTTGCAAGTTGGTACACATAACCCACCATTGTTCAGTAGATGCATTTTGGGGCTAATTGTTAGGCTTTCATAACACAAAGTTAGCTACAAGATTACTGCATGTTCATCCATCAACACTTATCTTGATTTGTTTGACAATTATAGGGCGGCGATACATTAGTCCAATTTTGTTGTTTCCCAGTTACCTGTCTGGACTGAAGCCTTTCCTGCATGTTGTCTCATGTAGCACATGGAATTTCCATTATAATCAGAAAGAAGATCAGGTCATCTCTTGAATTACTTAAGTGTTTAAAGCATTTGGAGGGAGTTTTGCAATGGAATGCCGTGTAATGACATATTATCTTCAGGGATTGATAAGACAACAAACTATAAACCTACTATTCTTGAGAAAACCTTAACCTACTTTTCTGGAAAAAAACAAGCAAACGGACTGTATGTAATAGATGTATGCCCTTCTTTGTCCGAAAGAAATTGTACAATTAGGTTCAGAACATGGAACCATCCATAAAACTATATTTGCTTGCTGAAAAACTCAAGATTGGCATGTTTTTAACCATTGAATTACCTACCTCCTCTATGGGCACCAGGACCATCAACACTAAGGATTATCATATTTTTCTCATGTCATGCTGATGCTCTATCAGCAAGGGTTATTCAGATATATGATCCAACAACTCCATGTACAACCATTAGCTTATGGTTGTTCACCTTTAGTATTTCGAGCAACAATGCATTTGGTCCCGCACCTGCCACTCTAAGGTTTGGAAACAATCTCCATGATCAATAATATGACTTTACTTTATTAATTTATTTTCTCTTACTAATCAGTGCCAACTTGCTATGTATAACACTATAACTTAGTAATATTTTTTGCTACAGTTTGAAGTTGAATGAATGTTCATCAGTATTGGATTAGACACATCAGAGAACACCATGGTGGTGGTTGGGCGTTGTGTTGTGCCCATATTCTTTAAGCATGACTTAATTAAAAAAGGGGCCATTTACCATTTCAACTATGATGATACAAGTAGCAAACTATCAGTGGCAGGATGACAGAAAGAAAGACATGCATTTAAGAATTAATGTTTTTGTTAATTCTTGTCAATCTCAGAAAAAACGTCGCAGAACATGTTTGGATGCTTATAATCATAACATAAAGGATTTGGGGAAAACATCCGGTATGCATTAAAAATTTTGTTTTTAGCATTATGATTTGTAATTGTAATGAAAGATTTTTAATAGGCACGTGCGGTGCATGTGTACTAGTAAATATAAACAAAGTAATAAAACCATCTCATGGATGGATAAAAAAGAAGGTACCAGAGCCGCGTAACTTGCCACTTCAGCTAATCACCACGAGTTAGGCCTTAACGGCACAAGTAAAACCATCTCGTGGAAAAAAGAGAACACAGTCGCTTTCCGTTCGTTTTCTTTTCGTGGGAGGGCAAAGCCAGCGCCGCCGCCCCTATCCGCTACTCCCTCGCCGCCGCTGAGACGCGGCGGACAGCCTCCCGTCCCATGGGCTGCGCAGGATCCACCCCGGCCACCAAAGATGCCGGAGGAAGTAGCGGTAAGAGCTCACGATCTCGATCCCCAAGTTCTTTGCTTCGCTAGGCGATCCGTACGGCCGGAATCGGGGTTTTCTTGGCGAACTGCGGTTCTTCGGTCTCAGGATTCCTAGGTCTCTTGCGAGGTTGCGATCTTGGGAGGGCTTTGTGCCGCGCAATGCGGTACTGCTTGCGGTGAAGGGAATTGCGTCCTATCTTGTGGTCGGGTGGACTCCTTTGGTTCCAGTTGGGTCAGATTATCAGTTCGAGGCCTTTGTAATTTTGTGAAATCTTGGGGGTGATAAGGGTGATGGAGGACTATTATTGGTGGAAATGAATGGTTAAGGATTAAGTCGCCTGCTATTGATGTCTTGGTTTCCTGGTTGGTAGCTCGAAAGAATTGCCAGAAGGTCGTCGTAGTTCTTAGAGCCGTTGTGATTTGTGGAATCCTTTGTTCTCTAGTATGCCTTTTGTAGACGTTTCAGTTTGTGAGGAAATATTCATGTGAGTGCGAGTATGAGTATGGGCTGTGGGGCTTGCACTGCTGTATTGGCACTAGCAGAGTGTTCCTTCTGCATATCTGAACAGGAGTGCCACAGAATCTAAGTGCCACAGAAGCCTGAATTGGACCTGCGTTTTGCTTTTGCATATCTGAACAGTCTGTGGATCATGCTATAAATCAGTTTCTGTCATGTAGGTAGGAGAGCTGGATCTTAGATTACATGAGCAGGAGTTAGATTGTCTTGATGAGCTGTCCTTTTGTTTGTTGGTACCATAGCTGTGAGGTGATATAATGAACGGCTATGAGATATAAGTCAACTTGGCAGTGTGTTGTGTCACCGGAACCTTCAAGACGGCTGACTGATGACAATATAGTGTGTGCCGTTGAATTCTGTGAATAAGTGGCCAACAATGAAGAATGGATAACAAACATGCTTAGAGCAACTTATAGTATGCTTGATCTGTCTGTTTCTCTATTTGATAACATGTGGTCATGCAGAGTTGTGCATTCCTTTAGAGCTGACTCGTAGTTCTGATTTTGGATGCCTGTACAATTATGACCAAATAAAATTTTGATATTCATTCTTTCTTCTTGTATTTTTAGTGCTATCTGGCATCTATTCTTACAGCAATGCACTTGATTCATATTATGTGTTTAGTTGTGTGCCATTTCCATATTTCAAGTTACATGGCACTTCTAAAACATTAGGAATATAAACATAATATTTTCACTGTTTGCATTGCATAGAATTGTGCTTTTGTGGTTCAACTGAGCAGCTTATTATTCTGAATCTTAATGGTCAATGTTTATTGGGGAATATTGTTCAAGCATTGCATTTACATCTTGTTCTCAGCCATATACCAGTGTCTCTCTTGGTTTCTGGATAATCAGCTGGTTAGGTCACGCAATCAGCCAATCACTAAAATTAGCTAATTGATACCAAGAATTGGCAGGAAATAATAAACTTGCTAGTTGCCCTAAAAGCTGCATATATTTGTGTCAGCTAGACTACATAATAAGAAAGTAGTTACCTAGCACAAAGCATAATGGTAGCAACTGTAAAAGGTTAAATCTAAAGACTAGAAATTTTTTCTTCCTTTAAAATGTGTGCAAGGGAACAGTGAATTGTTTACTCAATTTTATGTATATAAGCATGTTCCTGCCTTGTATACGTGTTCTTTCACAGCATCCTTGTACCATTACTGTCACACCTTTGCTGAGTTTCTATGAACTGATTAAAATTTGAAGATTCTACATGCTTAATTAACTAATATGATTTTATTTCTGTACCCTTATCTAGTGATGTTTATATTATATAATATGCAGAAGGCAATCATGGCACTAAGAAAGTGAGGAAGCCCAAAGCTTGGAAGCATCCCCAACCGATAACCATGGCTCAGCTCAGGCAGATGCGTGAGGAGTTTTGGGACACTGCTCCTCACTATGGTGGTCAGAAAGGTATTCTCATCTTTGGTTTTGTTCACTCATCTTCAGCATATTGTTTGGTTTGTATAAGTTGAGCTAATTCATCTTCCTTTAATCTGCTTGGATGCATAATTGCTTATATTTCTAGTTGCACTCTTATTACTCCTTGCACTAACCATTTTGAACCTTGTACAGAAATTTGGGATGCCCTTCGAGTTGCATCAGAATCTGAGGTATCCCATGCACAGGCTGTTGTGGAAAGTGCAGGCATAATTGTTTCTAATGCTGATCTGACTCTCTGCTATGATGAAAGGGGTGCGGCTTTTCAGCTTGACTCTTTGCCTTCCTGTTATTCTTTCACATTTGTTCATTTTGTTTAATAGGTCTGCTTAACATTCCAGGTGCCAAGTATGAACTGCCCAAGTATGTTTTGAGCGAACCAACCAACCTTATTCGAGACAGCTGAACAGCAGCCGTAGGAAGACCTTCCGATGTAAAAACTGTAAATGACCGCAGATGCCAAATTAATCCCTTGGTTTAGTGTCCTGATAACTGGAGCGCTCTTGAGTAACTTCCATCTTGCTTTGGCAACTTTTGGCAATAGGGTTTTCTACTGTTATATTAGTAGTATCATATGGTGTACTCTTCCACTCCTATCATTGAGATAAAGCTTTTACGTACACACTATTGTTCTCGGTTCTACTGTAAACACGAGTCTCCTTAGAATTCTTTGGAGTGAGAATGCCGCTTAGATTGTTCTCGTCCATTATCATGATATTAAGTTGGAGCATATGTTCTAGAAACATGTCACATCTCGTGCAATGAATTATATGACTGCCAGATTTAAGTTTTTATCTTGTAGAGTTAGCTATCATTATCTGGTCTGGTCTGAGTTTGACATTGGAAAATGAAATGCATGATAAGGAGCAAATCACATTCTAGTTTTACATTATTGCAACATATCTGATGATATTGGAGTTTTGTGAAACCTACTAAAACGGTAGCAGTGCTAGCAAGTCTGGGATCTCACAGGCTGAAGAGATTCAGGGCCTGATGCTGATTCGTCTAGTGATAGTGTGGCGTAGAGTCTGAGAAGAGCCTGAACCGGCTGAATGCCTCCTCCATTGCCCTCACCATCGCCAGCAGCTCCAGATCCATCCCCCCACCATCTTGGTTGCTGGCGTTGGTGGAGTTCCTCCTCTCGCAGAGCGCAAACCGGCACACCGGGCAGTTGCCGTGCCCCTTCACCCAGGGGGCGATGCACCCCTGGTGAAACATGTGGTTGCAGGGCGTGGTCGCCACCTTCTCTCCGGACAGGAATGTCTCCAGGCATATGGGGCAGGCCTTCTCTTCAGTGGTTGCCGGTGGTGTTGCACTCCTGGTCTGGAGGATGCCTCTGCCTCTGCCGCCTTGCTTCTTCTGCGAATCCGGTGGCCTGTATTCCTGCTTCCTGAGCTGATCCATGGCCTCCCTGAACTCCTCATCGGTTAGTCCACTGTCTTCTCGCCTCTGTCGTGGGTTTAGGGTCGCGCCACTGCCACCATGGACATGGTGGGTCTGGAATGGTGTGTGTGGCTGCAAAGGGAGCCTGAGCACAACATCAGTTGGCCAGATGCTACTGTTGATGACAGTGTCAAGTGTTCAAAGTTTAATGCAGCTGAAGGTCAGATTGAGAAGGCAGACAGACAGATCACAGAAGAGTCTTTTGAAGTGTACCGGGAACTGGAACGCTCGAAAGGTGGTCTTCTTCTGAACCTCTGCTCCGCAAGCCCCCAAGGGTAATCCTGGATCAAAATCCAAAAGCATCATGGCTTTGAACTTGCAAAACTGAACAGTTGGAGTTGATGAGAGTATCTCATCATCACAAGTTACATGGCCACTGAGTGTCTGAAAGTTACTGCTTGTATGAATGAATTCGCATCTATCTGGAAACATGAAAAGATGAGGAAAAAAAAGAGTTGGTATGGAACGGTACCCCATGATGCAGAGCCCAAGGAGACCTCCTCCTGCTCCTGGACGGCAACTGATGGTACATGGCGTACTCAAGCTCACGAGGCACGGGGCCGTACTCCTGCCCGTAGCTCCCGTCCGGCCGCCGGCCGTCGGTCATCTCGCCACTCTAGCAACGACCGGAGAGCTCGTCGAGGGCGACGACTGATGAGCTCTTTGAGGGTGTCGGCATGTATAAGTATAACCAACCATCGATCCTTGGGATATACTGGGGCTCACCACTCACAAGGTGGAATCAAGAATCAGGTGCTTTCTGCTGATATCCACAGAGCACACAGAGGCTGGGGGTGGGCATCAGGTTCTCCTCCAAATCATATCGGATCAGCGATTGTTCTCGGACGTTTCTTTTTTCTTGGTATATTGCAGCACAGACAAATGAGGACATGTTCAGATTACTTGAGTTCAGAAAAGGGACAGCCCTACAATCACAAATGCACCAATTCCATTGCACATGAGCCGCTGCACTACTAGGTTTCATTCACGTTATTTTTTTTATTTTTTGAAAATTGAATCTTCCGGTTATGTTCAGTTTTCCAATGCTGACGGAAGATTCATGCTGGGAGATCCAGCTCCAAGATTGCCCGCCTGGTGGAATTAATAAGAATTTTCAACTTGAACGCACACAGAAAGTGAGCATCAGATTCTCAGCTGCCGCAGCAGCGAGTTGAGGTATGCTCAAAATGAAAAATCCATACGAGTCAGTGAGTCACTCACCTTATGCTTATCATATGATATTGTGCTTAGTGTGAGCATAAAAACACAGATTTCTGAAGTTCTCATTGCAGAATACTACAGGATGGTTATCTGAAGATGTGCAATGTACATTTCCTACAACGAAATGCACTGACGACATTCTGCCGTGGCAGAAAATCATCTTTGCACTTGTTAGGAAAATTCATACAAAGTGATGACACTTGGCTTAGTTGACTTAACTGGAAACTAGAGACCACCAAAAACATGCTCCGAAATTCATCTGAAACGAATCTATGCAGTCGGAGTTGTCACAGCTAGAATCTCTTCAGTCCTATGCACCAAAATCGAATCATGGAACCCAATGATCCTTGAATTATCCCACTTATGCTTGTGGAGAACTGCACACCACATAACTCACATCTTCAACCTTTCCTATGCATCGTACTTGCAAAGGTTCTCAAACCCCATGTACTCATGCCGCGCAATCTTGTGAATCATGTTAGAGACGCCAACCCCACCTGCAGGTTGAAAAGAGGATTGCTTAGGTAACATGGCTCAGAGAGTGGGATTTGATCAATTCCAAACAAGTGTAGAAGATGGTACCGAGAGAAATCGCGCTGACGAAGATCATGAAAGCCAGTATGAAGATGATAAGCGATGCCCGCCCTAACAAGTTGATCAACTTCCTCACCGCATGCTGTCCGATGAGGGCAGCAACAAACGCCACAACGGTGAAATAAACAGCTGAAGAAAAGGCCAAGGAATCAACTCAAATATGTGTATCACTGTTAAAAGAGAAAAATTGGATGAACATGAAAGAAACAGCCTATACCATAAGGCACTGGAAACCGGTTCAAGAGGTAGTATTCGACAACCGACATGGAAGATGAGAACATCATTGCAAAGGTAGCCGTAGCACTTGAAACCTATCATAGAATCAGATATGGAGGTGTTTCAGTGTCAATGCATGATTTAAGCAGACATTGAAACAGGAGTAAGGAAGCAGTGTACCTGGGGAGGGATGCCAAGCTCCAAGAACAGTGGCCCCATAATGAAGCCACCTCCAAGACCTAGGAGTCCACCGACTAGTCCTGCAGCTATACCAAATAGACCGTATACAACTACCTGATGAAATTTCATGGTAGTTTGTTCACTTCCCTTTGATGATAACACCCTCTTCCCACTCATCAGCCCAAATCCTTCATACAGTGTCACTCCTACTGACACTGGAACCTATGTCCAACCAGCAGAAACATTTAATCATGTTGTGTTTGATACATGGGGATGTGGCCAATATTGTAGATTTGTAACCACACACTAATCTTACATTCTAACATGTCATACCTGGAGAAGGTTCAAGACCCAGTACCATGGGGAGCAAGTAGCAGTGTAATTCTGAAAAATGAAAGGAAACAACATAGGTGTTAAAATATTGCTGTTGAGAAGGCCCAAAGAAAATGGGAAACATTGGAGACAAATCATAAAAACTTAGACAATAACCACTGAATATTAGACAAGGCCAATGTCAACATCTAAATTTTAGAATGTAACTTTCTGCTGCAGAATCCTGACCTTTGTGACCTGAAGAACAAGGAATGCCACCCACACAAATGAAAGAAGGCCAACCTCCTTCCAGTGAATGTTCTTTAGAAGTGATGGCTGAAACAGTGGAAACTTTCAAGATTAAAATCCTTGTTACTAAGTTTCAAAAGAATGTAGCTGAGTATATATATATAATCATTAGATGTTTACCGCTTCATCTGATGAGATGGCTTTTTTCTCTGCTGCTGCACCTGGTCCAGTAGGAAGTAGTGCATACTTTGCTTCCTCACCTGAACGGTTGAAAAAGGTAAGGAATAGATTCTGCATTTGTGTGACAAATGAGTACATTTATTTATTTCTCTTTTACCTGCAGTTTGCTCCAAACGTTTCGCAGCCTCCTGGAAGAAAAGAAGTTCATCACATTACAATATTGTAGGATGTGAAAAAAAAAATGTAAGACAAAGCCTCAATGTTAACAAAGGAGACAAGGAAGTCACACCCTTTGGATTATTGTCTCTTTCTTCCATGTCTCAATGCCCTTCAGAAAGGCTTTTGTGGAAGTTCCTATTATCAAATTTGAAAGTGTAAGGTCATTCATGAACAATAGATGAGATATTTCATAATTTTGGGAACCGGTACAAGATAAGCACCTAGGAAAAGAATTATCAGGAGAACTGTGACCAGCCAGTCGGGGAATACAACATTAAAAATAACACCAATGCTGATCCCAAGCATTAGCATAGGCTGAATGAGCACAGCTAGGTCATAATCGATCACCGGCATGTCCAAAGTTGGATGTTTTAGCTTGAGATTATAGTAAACAGTTGAAACAGACGCTCCCATAATCATACCTGTCCCAAAGAGTAAAACATCTCAATAAAAGTACTAAAAATGAGGATATACAAATAAATGATTTTTTTATATAATGTCGTTATGTTTTGTATGGATGTACATAAATTTGGTAAGAAGATTTTTCTTTGAAACGCAGAGAAAATAATGTAAACCAGCCATACAAAGAACAGATAGGTAATTAGGTATTAACAAAAAAGGAGTTCCAAATAATCATGTCTCTGCACTTGACAATGGACATCAAAAAAATTAGTTTGCATGTGAAAGACAATATTCAACAAGCAAGGTGCATGCATATGTGCAACACAGTCCTCGTATGCTGGAGTAGTTTAGAACCCGATGCAGTATCCTTGTACCTCTCAACTCATTGTACAGCTTTTGACCTTTATAGCCTATGCATGAATTGAGGTCTGCATTGTGCTGAAAATTAAGTACTACTTCCAACAAAGGTAGAAAGATGTATTCTGTCGACACATGAATCTATTAATTATCAACCATCACAGAAACCTGCATGGCATGAGAAAAAACTACTGAAAAGAATAGCAACAACTACTGCTTTCAGGATATAATAAAACGATCCTAATTAGCCAAAGACTTGCTTTTGAGAAGTATACTACAACAGCAACAGGACGGAAAAGATACCAGATGAAGACGCATACTACTGCACACATGAATCAGCCAACAAAGGAAAGAATACACTAAACAAGCTCTATAAACCGATTGTGGACCGAACTGTTGCTTTCGGAGCATGCACACAAGAGGAAGGATCCACAGGAAGCAGTAAGATCCTCACACTTTGATATCGCAGTAGATGATTTTGGGTCAAACCCAATGATGAGTGTCAGCATCGGCACAAAGATCCCGCCGCCACCAACTCCGCCAACGCTCCCGAATGCCGCGCCAAAGAATCCAATCAGTGAGCCCAGCACAATTTTCCACCCAAGTACCATTGGCTGTAGAAAGCAACCAAACAAGATTCACCAAATGTAAAACATCATTCATGTCTTAAAAGCAGTAAAGAATAACTATGGACAAGTACAGGTCGGATCGGATTACGACAGCGCTGTAAGCCATCTCAAATTCAATAGGATAAATAGGATATACTAGCTCAGTTCTGTCTGCGTGAGGCCTTGTTTAGTTTTCTAAATTTGACACCGAATTTATTACGTAGAATTCCTATTTTTCACCGCATCAAAATGCTGACACATGTATGGAGTATTAAATATAAATAAAATTAAAAACTAATTACACAGTTTTATTGTACTTTATGAGACGAATATTTTAAATCTAATTAATCAAAATTTAGATAATTTTTACTATACGCTGATTTGACGCGCGCACTGTGCATCCGCCGAATCCAGCTGCCGAATCCGGCAACTAAACAAGACCTGACCCAAACTGGAGTCCGTGATAAATCCAGAGCAGACGAACTCTGACACTCGGAGCCTACCAAACATTCTAACTTTGCAAACTTACAAGTTACAACCCAACGCAGAACTGCTAAACTAGCAACTGAGCTCCGTTAAAAACAAGCAATATGCTCTTTTTTCCGTGAAAAGAAAACAAAGAAACTCTGGAGGAAAAAAAGAAGCGGTGTAGTTTGGAAAATTACCGGCCACACGTGCTGGTACGAGTTGCCGTCGCTTTTCCACATCAGATTGGCCACCTTCCGGAACAGGCTCATCTCCTCCTCCGGCGCCACGCTGGCCCCAACCAGCAACAGCCCCCGGTCGGCAGCCACGGCGGCCGCCGCCGCCGCCGCAAACGCGACGGCCAGCGCGGCCGCGGCGTGGCACTTCCTCCCCATTGCTTGTCGGCAGCTGTGCAGTTCCCAAGAACCGAAAAGAATACAAGGAAGATTGGAAAGCTCGGCTTTTTGGGCCGGGGGAGGTGGGGGCTCGGAAATCACGGGATTGAACGCGTTCTTGCGGTTTCAGGGCTGGGTGGGAGACGTGCAAAGGGCGCAGCTTTTCTGGGATCCCGGGTTGGTCTTGTTGGAAGATTGAATTGCACAGGACGAGGGAATTAAATAGAACTGCAGAAATGGCGGCGGCAATTGTTCAGAACGGAAGAATGGAGGACCTGCAGCAAGTGGGAAGAGGGAGATGGCAATGGCAATGGGGCAGAGGAATTGGGACAGAGAGAGCGAGCGGCAGGGAACGTGTGAGCATCCGTGGAAGACGAGACGGCAAGGCGACGAGCTCGGTGCCAAATTTAGAAGAGGGGACCTTTTTCTGTGTTTGGCCCCTCTACTATCTCATTTTTCTGTGAGCTCTGTGCTTGCTTTGCTGCTTTCTTTTTTTTTTCTCCCTTTTATTACGTGGTTGCAGAGGTTTTGCTGGGCCTTGGTTAGTTGCTCTCGGAATTATTAATTTTTTCATGCTCTACATCATATTAATTTTTAGTCATTTGTATGGAGTAATAAAGATAGGTAAAAATAATAACTAATTACACAGTTTAATTATAAATTATAAGATAAATTTTTTAAGCCTACTTAATTTATAATTAAACAATAATTATCAAATACAAATAAAAATACTAAAAATTTAAGTTTAAATTTTTAGCCATCCGAACAAGCCCCAGGTGCTTTCCACGTGCAGCAGAAACGGCGGCAAACATGTCATGTCATACAGAGCAAAATACAGTAATCTACTTCCACCTAAAATCTTCACCGGAGAAATTATTATTCTGGTTCTTGCTCGTTGCAGCTACCGATGCAGCAGCTCCATGGGTTAGGTACAGTTGCAAATAACTTGTGCAACGTTTGGAAGGTCATTAACGTAACAGAGAAGTTTAATGATCCATCCCACTGTGTAGATTACTGCCTGCAGGCATAAGTCCAATGCATACAATATTGCAAGCTTGGAGTGTCCAACTGGATGACAATATACTATTTCAAATTCCGTAGGGTATGACTTTGATTTGAAAATTCCTACCATGTCAGGTCCTCTCACAAATTTACTCTTTTGTTAAGCAACATCCAGATCTGAAACTTCAACTAATAACGCTGGGTATCCAAACATTCATATCACATTTGTTTAAGAAACGTCCCCAGTCAATTTTCTGTGAATAATAACAATGGCATGGCGTGTTTGGATTTGCATGGTTCTTATATATTTGCAAACCCCAGTGTCAATGTTCCCAGTTAATTTTCCAGATCAAAGTGCGTGTAGGCTATACGTACATTTAGCTGAAACATTCAATTCAGAATACATAACTCATAATTGATATCAACGTCCTGTTGTAAATCTATCATTTAAAAAATACAAGAGGTGCAAAGTAGCACTTTTACAGCAATTTTACACTATGTATTGGTCCACTTGCCTTAGGTAAATGCATACATACACGGAAAAAAAAATCTTTCTGCGCATTCTCAAGAGGAGTTAGAAAAACAGTGAAACTAATATTTGTGAACATAGCTCCAATGATAATATATGTCGTTTTCTTTTTGGCCTCTTGTAAAAATAAACAAAAAAGTTTTTCCATTTCCCGAGACATACTTTGAGCTACGTACAAGTATAGTGGAGAATCTAGCTACTGCTGCATTTTTTTTTGGAACCCTACGTGAAGAATAAACAAAATGTTCCCACATTTCAAGAGAAAAACAAAAGACAAAAGCTTGTTTTGGTGATATCCTTCGTTTGAGGACAGCGAACCTAGCTTCCTCGTCATCCTTGATGGCTGCTTGCCAGTATGCATTGCTACACTGTCATGATCATCATCACCTTGTACCACATGGAATGCAGGCTTCATGCCACAAGGCCCACAAATATTGGACCCCTCATTCTTTTTTGTTTGTATAATTTGTATATACGTGTGATCAATCTTTTCTCAACCACGCAAATTTCGTTTTTGGTCGGGCAAACTTGCAATATTTGATGTCTTTTTCGTGGAGGTTGGTCCGGTTGATTGTTAAGGGCTAAATGCCATGTTTAATAAGATGGTATGGACTATCGTTTTCGTCACATGATTTAACAAATTGGATATAGTACAATGGACCGTGAAATAACCCATAACTTAAAAAGATATTCCATTGACGTATTACACGTACAAGTAATCAAAAAATGAAACTACTTAAAGGCCTTTGTGATCAGAAAATACAGCTAATTAATCACCATATTTTATTTAGTCTGCAGTGGTTGCTAGGTTTTGATACAGTTACTGTAAGTTTGGATCCCTTCATTTTGAAGGAATTGAAATCTACTTAAGAATTAGGCTCTTTGGCAAAGTTCACGTATAAGTCATCTCAAATTCATAAGGTGATCAAGAAATGGGAAATGAACTGTATTGAAAAAAAGGATTCGTGCTACGTCAACCGATTAATAATATAATCTTTTTTTAGAGAAAATTAATAATGTAATACACTTTTAAAATTCTATTGATTTGATGATAACAAAAGTAACAAGGACGTCGGATTATTGGAACAGTGTGCTGCGACTAATAACAATGATTAACGGTGGTGGGAGGGAATTGAAAGGAGAGGATGAGACACGTACCGGTCGGGATCCGGGATGTGACAAGAAGAGTAGCAATGTCTCGTTTCGCCGGTAGGTATTTGGTGAAGGACAAAATGTTTTTGTCTAGCTTCCCCCCTGTTTGTTTTTGCAAATCACGAGAGCAGCACGGAAAGGATCGAACACCGGTGGCCACCACGTTTCCGGGATGGGTCACGACAGTGCTAGCTGTTTTGGTGTTGGTAGGATCCGGACGGACGCGTCGCGCATATAATTCGGCTCCGGTACACCCTAACCGGTGGCCACCAGCTTCGTGTGTCGTCCTTTATTTTGTGTCACAAGTAGTTAGTAAGTACTACTAGCTAAAGGAAAGCTAGTATAGTTGTGTTACCTCTCCTACGCTACTCTGTGTGAATCTGACTTCAAACTGTAAGTAATGATTAGGACGAAACCACAAAGATCGACTTGGAAAGTGACAACCATTTTAGTAAAGAAAACATACATGCACATGATGTACTTCTACAAGCGCCCCGACATCTATCGTGAATGCATGGATGGGAGGATTAGATCTACTATAGCCACTTTTGAACTTTGTTTTGGGTGGGACATATCATATATGGAGCTGATAATCGATGATGAACGAACACTACTACATAACTTGCCTTTACTCTCGGCCCATCACTATCGGTTGCTTCAAATCAATCAGCAGTGATAATGTAATCTTTATCGTCAGTTCATAAGTTTAAAAATCCCAAAATGATAGAGCTCTAGCTAGAGAACCGACAGTGAAGGTCTCTATTACTGCTGGCTCAAGCCATAAGCCAGCAGTAATATGTCATTGTTACTTTAATCCACAAAACGACAATGAAGAGATTATCACTATCGGCTAGTGACTTAAACTAACAATGATATTTCTTTGTCACCTTGTGGTTAGAGCCAGCACTGATAGGTGGCTTTACCCGACAATGATAGTTGCACTCAGTCCTCCTTATTAATTCCTCTTCCCTCTCGTTTCGAGCACACTCCTTCAAGGTTCAAGAAGGTGTCTTCCCCACATCTTCCTGTATTATTCTAGCATTTTGTCAATTCTCATGGATTTTTTTGAGTCTGAAGGATGGGTGTGATCTTATTTCTAGATAGACAACACGAGTTTGATCTTAAAAAGAGTGACATGCACTAAAGATGAGAAATTAATGTTTTTGGCTATAAATTCTGGTGGATTTCTTTGGTCCCTGCACGTGGAGCGTTGTACGTGCACGATGAGGGGATCACTATTCATTATCAAGGTGATTTTTGTAGGCAAGAAAAATAAATATATCACATTTTCGTGTATGAATATAATATCTAGAGTTGTTTGAGATCAAAAGCAACGAATCCTCTATATGCGTTTCCTATAGAATCGATGACAAACTTGAGATACCAACCACATCCATGCTTTCTCTTCTCTTCATTATATGCCCAGTAAATTTCTTGTTTTGGTTGCTTTTCGAACAAAGAAACATCTACACTTTGGCAAGGGGCTAGTCATGATAGATGCGGAGTAGCTCTATAACCAGGGCCACATACCATTTCAATAGGAGAAAAGAAACAGGGACGACACACAAATTACTGTCCCTGTGGTACAACAACCATCAATTAGTTTTGTTCTCTGTCCACACTTAAATTGGTTTTCTCTAAATTTTATCAACGATGGATTGATTTAGTTGAGTCACTTCACTGATCCATCTATGCATGGCTCTAGACTTAGATTGATCCCAATCCTCTGCTGAATCAAAGGAGAAGAAGTCGGAGCTTGTCTTCATTATTTTTATTATTATTATTATTATTATTATTATTTAAGAAAACTATGTATATATATAGCTCTAGGATCGGGGAGTGCATCATGGACATAGTGTTTGAAACATCCTCAATTTTTTTCGAAGGAAAAATATACAGAATGACGAATAATACAATAGTTCAAAGCTCAAACCATCACATTATCCAGCAATAGTTGATATAGAAATCCATACTTTGAACTAAAGAGTACATTTAGGGGGAATTACATAAATAGTTTGTCGCCACATCGGCAAAATCATCAGAGTAGCGGCAGCTTCTGGGGCAGCTGCGGGAAGCGGAAGTACAATAAATCTCCAAAAAGAAGCCTGAGCGTAGGAACGAGACGTCTACTCCTCATCGGTGAAGTCATAGTCGGGTTCACCTACCAAATAATTTTTAGTACGGTTTGTACTGGCCACATCTCCCACCCTATATTTTGCTTTCGCTATGTAGTATTCGGTGGGATGCGAAGGATATAATCAAAGCGACCTAATATATAGCTGTGGTTTTCTATGCAAGTAGTGACCAATATTATATAATATAATTCGTCAGGTTTTAACCCATCTCTTCCACATATCCATCCCATTCCATCACCATCACACATATCTCACCCTCTCGCACTTAATCGATAGGTCCAACTCCCTCTCGGAGCCTGTCTCAACGGCTCACAGCCGTAAGGGTAACACCAGGGGGAGAATAGAAGGACTCATCTCACTACTCTCGAGAAGCGTGGGTCTTAGAAAAAAGCCATACCAGTGGCTCGCGGACTATATATATAGATTTATAAACTCTGCAGAGCATGTACTCCCGTAACCACAAGATCACTATCATCGGCGGCGCCCCGCCTAAGCTGATTTCGGCTGCTTTCTAACCGGTGCGATGCCACCCTACCACTCAGTACTGAGACATCCCGGATAGGTACTACCGGCACACTGAGACTGTGAGACATAGTACCGGGCCCCCGAGGTCACCATGCTGTCTAAGGAGGGTGTGAGTCTCCATGCCCGTACCTCCCGACACTATCTGCTATCAACCTAGTAGTAGTGGCACCGTCCTAGCTAGTCAGACATCCGTCTCCCGTCCATACAAGAGCGAGTGGTGAGCACATAGGTCCCAAGGTTCCAGTCCTCAAGAGATATCAGGTCCTAGGGGGATCAGACAGGATTATCTTCTCTTAGGGACTACAACAGTCCATGCTACAACAGCACCTCCTACCCGGGGCTTCGCTTCACGAAGGTTCTCACCCCCGGGATCACCATATTCTTCACAATGTGCCCGCCACAAGCACCTCACACGGGAATGCTCAGAACACATCCCCCGGCAAGACTCGCCTACATGGCTCATCATAGAATCCTGTCCGATCGACTGAACCTTCAAGCAAATCTACCATGTAACCTATCATCAGGTGATATTTGTAAATAAAGCACTAGCAAACTAGATATTATACCATGCGTAATAGGATCTACGAGGTTGGGTGGGGTGTGGCACCTGTGAAGTTGTCACCGAGCTCCTCCTCGTACTCGTAGTCGTCCTCCTCAAACTGCTCCTCCTCTGAAACGAGACATAATAGCCGCGTTAGCGGCTCCTACAGAGTCAACACAAAGAATCAATAAAATTCAATAACTCCAAATGCACTCATACATAAGCCTATGATGTAGAGCTTATTTTTATGAAAATTTGGACACTTGGTTCATATTTTTCGGAGTTCGTATGAATTAGTTATGAATTTCTGAAGTTTATTCTATTTTCTGAAAAAGAGGCTGACACGTGGCGTGTTCTGATTGGCCCACGTGGTGCGCGGGCACAGTGGAGCTGGCGCAGGGCTGACGTCATGCTGACGTCAGCACTAACGCGAGGTCTGGCGGCTGGATCACGTCATGCTGACGTCAGTACTGACGGTGGACTTGGTCAGCGGCTGACAGGTGGGACCCACGGTCAACGATCACTGACAGGTGGGCCTGGGTCAACGGTCAACGTTGATCGGTCAACGGTCAACGCCGACCGGGCCTCGACCGAGCCTCGGCGGGCCTGGGCAGGGCTAGATCTGGGCGGGGTTGGGCCGGCCCGGACACGACACGTGTCGGCACATCAGCTGGGCCACGTGGCACTGCAGGCTCGTATTGGGCTCGGTCCATGGCGGCTGGTCCATGAACTCGGCTCACGGTGCACCGGAGACAGGGTGGCTAGGTGGCGCTGCACGGTTGGTCCAGCTGGGTCCACAGGGAAAATTCCTCATCTCCATCTTCACGCGCGCGGGCACCGCTGGCCGGTTTCAGTCGGCGGCGAGCGGGGCGCGGTGGCTGCGGGTGGTGCGGGCCAGGCGGAGCTGCGGCTAGGGCTGCGCAGAGGCATGGCAGAGGCGGCTGCGGGGCTCAAGCTGGCTCGCGGGCCCTTGGCTTGTCGGCGCACGCGCTTCGGCGGCAGCCGGCGGCGAGGTCACGGCTGCAGGGTGCTATGGCGCGTAGGAGGTCGCTTTGACTTGCATCCTAGCTTCGTGGGGCCACGGTGAATGCGGATGTATGCTCAATTTGAGGAAAGGAGCTCCCAGCATGGCGGCCAACGGACGGCAGCTCTCGGCAGCGGCGGCGATTCCCCGGCGTGGCACAAAATTGGCCTCCATATTCACCTTCTCCTACCCGTGCGGAGCAGCTCAGAGCTCCAGAGGGCTACTCGTAGCTAGCGAGGGCTTAGCGGGGCGCGCGCGGCGAGTTCGCCATAGCGGCGCTCCGACGGCCGAGTGCCATGGCGACCGGGGCTGCCAAGTTGCGTGGCCCCATTGTGGTCGTTGCCAGGCCTCAAGAGGTTGCGAGACAAGCGTTCTAGGGCTAGGCGAACACGTTGGTCGAGTCAATGGGGGAGAAAGGAGGACTAGAGAGCGGGAACGCGGCCGAAGCTCTAGGCGTCGCCATGGGCGGCACAAGCGAGCTCACCTCGGTGCGGCACTTGCTGGTCGCTCGGTGTCGAGGAGGCAGAGCAGCAACTTGGTGCGGGGGAGTGGAACAGCGTTGCGGGGTCCCTCTTCTTCCTGTGCACGAACGACGACGACGATGAACGGCCCCGGCTCCTCTGCTCCGGCACGCCGGGGTTCTCCTTCTCCGCCTCCTGTTCCCTCTCCCTCTTTCCCCCACTTCTTCTCCTTGGAAAACAAAAGGGCGAGCGAGGCGACCGACAAAGGCGGCTGAGGGCTCTGGAAACCCTAACGGCCGGGGCTGCCCCTTTTATAGCGCGGCGGCGGCCGACCGCGGCTTGACGAACGGCGCCGATGGGAGATGCCCATCGGGCGGCCAAAGGCGAGCGCGCTCTAGGGTTAGCGTTTTGGGTGAGGCGCGGCCAGGCGGGCGGAGGGACGAACGGCGGGGCGCGCGGCCGTACGTGGAATGGACGGCGTGGAGTGGCGCGGCCATTTTTGGAACTCGGACGCGACGGGCTGTGGACAGAAAAGGGTGGGAGGTCGGGGCTGACTGTCAGCGAGAGCGGCGGACGCGAGGCGCGGGCGGACGCGGGCAGTCGCCTTGCTGGGCCGCGGCGCGGTCGAGTGGGCCGGCCTCGCGGGGAGCAAGCGGGCGTGCGCGGGCGACAGCTCTTGCTGGGCCGTGGCGAAACGCGGTTAAGCGGGCGGCCTGGCTGGGCGAGTGAAGCAGGCCGAACTGGGCCAGCGCGGGGGAGAGAAGGGCGGGCCGGCCTGACGGTTTGCTGGGCTGGTCTGGTGGCCTGGGCTGCTTTCTCCTTTTCTTTTTCTTTCTATTTTCTATTTCCTTTTCTATTTCTTTTTCAAGCTATGCCATGATCAAATGAATCTCCCAAGTTAGTGACCATGACACTTTATGGTAGGTCCACTAGGGTCTCAAGGTCATGATGGATCCACTTCCGAGGTTAGGCATATATATATACATGTGATAATAAGTTTTTTGATTTTATTGATCATCACATAAAATCAAATAAGAAGCAAATCAAACTTTGGTAAATTAAATACGATGCTCATGCTAACATTAGGTGCTACTTGTGCAACTAAGGGATGGTTTTCTGCATGACACTCGCCAACAATGGGATTTAGAAAAAATTTTGAAAGTTCGTATTTTCGGTGTTTGAATTTTCGGAGATGTTACAGTGTTGCTCATGTGGACACAACAGTCCAACACCAATCTGAGTGCTCTGTATCCATTGTTGTCGTGTGTAACACGTGTGTAATGCTGAGAAGATCACACACACACAAGTACTATGCGCATGCTTTTCATTTAATGAAAAGGAACGAAAGGAAGAAAAAGTTTCATAAGAAAAAGGGTGACAAGAAAGAGAGTACACGTCTTGTGTAGCGAAGATGACGCCTTTCGTGCAGCGGCCCCTTTAGCAGGGCTGCACGGGAAAGAGAAAGAAACAAACAAAAATTGCAGTATTATGCTAGAAAACTTAAAAGACGCAACCGGAAATTCCCTGGACCTGATCAAGATAAGGAATCTGCAGATCAGATAAGGAATAAGAATTATATGTATTTGTCGTATCTGTGCTGAGCTCTGAAGTTTCAGATAACAACGCACGGGATAGGAAACTCTGTTTTCCTGCTGACCTGCTTGCTTGCTGTTCCTTCCTTCATCCTTATCTCTGGAACCGCAAGCAGCGAAGCTCCTCCATAATCTTGACCTCCCTATTTCGGAGAGTGACCAGTATAGTATACAAGAGCATTAAGGCCCCCCACAATCCTTATCTCCCTTTTATTTTTGGTCGACAAGCCATCGTAACTTCTGGGTGGCAAAAGGATATCAAGACGCTTTTTGCCAGAGCCTTGCGAACACAGGAGCACTTGCTTGCTTGCTAGTGAACACAAAGAGCTAGTGTGTTTTAATCTGAGGGAAAAACATGCAAGCTACGGCTCATTTTGTTTTGTCCGTTCTAGATAGAGTTTACTTGGTGGAGAAAAACAAGTTTTTGTTAAGGTTTATCTATGTTCATCACATCCGGCAAAAACCCAAGGCACCACCTTGGACCCTACGAGAAGTGACCAAGATCTCTCAGCAAATAGCCAAGATACAAACAAAGTCAGGAGGGGCACACCGCACACGGGTGCAACATCACGCTGGTCCATCCACCATGGGATCTCTCTCTGGCCTTCAATCGCACAACATCATGCTGGCAACGCCACACCTTGCGTCTCCATCGCCGTGGTGGGCTCGGCCGTGCCGTGCGCACACGAACCGTTAGATCCACTGAATATGAACGACCAGGACCGGGGTACAAAGCCTAGGCCATCATGCCAGCTTGTATGAGCGGGATCGTTCTGTTCTGAATCTGGAGTGCTCAAATAATTTCCCGTAGCACAGGTAGTACAAGTTTTTGTTTTCCTCTGACTATGACCAGGATTCGCATCAGCAATCTTTTTCGTCATAAAATAAAAGCCAGGGGAACCGTTTCAGTATCTTCTCTTGGTCCCTCTATTTATGATTGAGTGAACGCTTTGACCACTGCGGATTTCTTGATAGTTATTATTGCTTCTTGATTGACAGGATTCTGACGAATGCTTTCTTCCAGATGACAAGTCCTATGTCCATATAATTTTACAGTTTGCATGGTATATAATCATCTCGGATAATGTACATGGCCCAGGATTTACAACTCAATCCATCTTAGCCAGTGCACGGATATTGATATTGGTAATCAAGATGGGGCATCAGTAACAACACAACATTTTTAGGCGAGAGGATACCGTTACTCTGCTAATGCTTGTGCATGGTCCATGGACAACTTTAAAACCAACCATACTCGTATAACACCCCATGTGCGGCGTGCCCGCGTGCAGTGCAGGAAGCTAGCTCAGATGAAGATCATGCCATGCGTGCCACACTGCCACTGCAACATGACGATATATGGGGACAGCGGAGAAGTCCGGAGTCCGGACCATGCTGGGAATAAACTGATATTATAGTATCACGTTTTCAGCAAAACAGAGCATGGGTACCTTCTTGTCTGCTGCCAAGAGCTGTGTGTGGGACAAGCCGCAACCGATCCGATCAAGCCTCAATAGGAAGAAACAAAATTGGTTTCTTAACTGAACTCGCGATCTGAAATTCTGTAGTTCAGATCAAAATTCTCTCCTGGTCAGAAGTAACGTATTTAAGTCCAAACGGCTTTCTTGTTTTTGCTCCTCTGGCTCGCCACGTACAGTGCTTTGACCAAGCGAGAGCTACACAGTAAATATGCTCCCAACAAGATCGTGACAAATGCTCCTAACAATTAGTAGCAACGTGGTACTACTCAGTATGTATGTATGCATACAACAGGCAAGGAGCAGGGGCATAGCATAACACAATCATTAGTGCCAAAACATGAAAAGACGAATCTGGATCTTTGCAAGGGGGAGGCCTTCTGGGAACAAGAAAGCAGATTTGGGCTGGCGACACTAGTTGGACTTGTTGTACATATAAAAAAATTTAGACCTGCCTACACATACGAACTTATATATACAGTACTAGTAGTCTTTGGACGACACTCTTCAGTTCGATCACTTGCTTCGTGTCACGTGTGTGACACCAAAAGAGAACCATGCAGACAGCAAGACCGTGATACTGCAGGCATGGTATGTAGTCGTAGGCATCACTAGACTGTGTTGAGATTCTAGTCGACATGGTCACCTACCAGAGATGAGTAGCGTACACACTAGTCCGCATCACTAGAGTTGAACCAAGCTCCCAAGTTCCCACTGACGGACTCCATGAGGCCATGTGCCCTCCTCTCCTCCACATTCAGGCATACGATACGAGATAATGTCATGGCCACTTATTGCCAAGAAATCGAAACCTATATATACAGTATCTGCTAAGTAAGTCCGGCATGGATTAATAATGAACATGGGCAGACGGAGACAGGTGCTCGTCATGAGTCCGGATCCGGTGAAGCAGCATATGGCTGGTACCTAGCTAGATCCAATCTGTCAATCTCTAACAATAGTATAGCATTAATACATGTAAATGAATAGTTCACGTAGTTGTAGGGTCAACTTATTATCACAGGCCTATTATATTTATATATAATATAAGTAAGTATATAACCAACAAATCATCACATGCACTGGTTAGGCATGCATATAACCTTTTTTCTTTACAAGATAGATGCAGAATCATTTAGAGAGCGTGGGCGTGGCGGAGATGCAGGATCCCGTACCGCACCTTTAATTTGTTTAATTTAATGCCGGCGTCACTCACTGGCGTGGCACGAGGACGGTGGGTAGTCCATGCATCAAGTGACGTTAATTTTTCCCTTATCTCTTTGGCATAGAAGGTCAAAGCTAGAGACAGAAGCAACAGCTAGCAACCCCCTGGTGACGGAACACAGATGCGTGCGTGCCAATGTTCTCAGCTGAGCCACACGTACATTTACAGCATCAGATCCTTGATCCGACATCCGGTGAAATTAGAGAGTGCCGCTCAACAGACTAGAGCTGTCGTCGTTCCATGACCATGAGGTGAGAGCGACCGCGACGGTTACAATTAGAGCTCCAACTATTATACATACAAATAATTCGATCCTCCACAGGATCTTGAGAAGTTTGAGTGCAACTCTCTGCTATCGCCTTCGCCTATCGATCCCCAACGCACAGGTATGGTGGCGACGTTATCCGGATGCGATTGTCCTTTCAGCAGCCTTTTTTCTTCTTCTTCTTCTTCTTCTCTTCATCCATTTAGCAACATATATATATTACAGAGATTGGAGAAAAGCTTCCCCAACAGGTGTCCCTGTAGTGTTTGTATGTATCACCTCACAATTACCAGCGTACGCGTGGGACTGGCTTTGACAACTAAAATTACAAGAGCTAGAAACAGTTTTGTTTAGCATGTTTATATAGCTAGTATATGCGCCTTCTTGTTTAATTGTCTTGGAATAAATCTTGCAATACTGTCACTTGGCTGAGAATTTGAGTTGTTGACAGTCTCAGCAATTGTGGGTCTAATCCCCCAGCAGCCATTTTGTTTGTCAAGTAGTAAACCGCAGAGCAGACAGCGATACTGCCACCCGTGCACCCAGTGGCACATCACAATGCGGTACCCAAAAGCCAAAACACGTGGCTATCAGCCCGCCTGCGGCATGGAAATCACGACAGGTCGTTGTACTAGCAAATTAGCTATAGTGTACGTATTCTCGTGATACTTGTGCCTGTTACAATATGGTTCACAGATCGCTGGTACCACGGCCACGGACACGACTGTGTCTCTCATTCTCGCGGCTAGCTATCTAGGAATTCAATTATAATATCGGTTCCACGGTGTAATAACCCAAAAATTCGAACTATAAAATTTTTCGACAAAACCTCGAGTGATGTGGTGCGACATGTCATCATCTACCTCCTTACATATGCATCAACCCTAGCATGTCATGCATGGCATTCACATGTTGCAAATTATTTAACATCTCATAACCATGCTCTATGTTCACATGTTACGTTTTAATGTTTCAATAGTTCAATCATCATGTTGCATTAAAAGAGTGAGTTGGATTTTTATTTGGTTTATGTGTTGATTATTAAAAATGACAACATAATATTTATTTTCACAAATAAATATTAAGGGCATAATACCCTAGCATTATTTGGGCCATGTATGCTCACTATTCTGTTACACAAAATAAGCACACCATATATATATATAAGTATATATAAAATATATTTGAAAATGAAAAAGGTTAAGAAAAGGAAAAAGAGAAGGAGGAGACAGGCCCGAGCAGCCCCGTCGACCCGGCCTGCGCGCGTTCGCCCGCACTCGCCGCTCGACCCTGCGCTCGCCGCTCGACCCTGCGCTCGCCGCTCGAACCCCCCTGCTCGCCGCTCGAACCCCTGCTCGCCGCTCGACCCCGCGCTGCGCGGCCCAACCAGGCCGACGGCCCAGCAAGAGCCGCGCGCGTCCGCGCGCCGCACCGAGCCTCCGTTGCCGATGAGTCGCTGACGATGGGGCCTCGAAGTGGAACCCACGTGTCATCGCGCCCGCTGAGGTCACCCGACCGGCCGTGCGTGCTCGCGTCAGCACTGTTCCCCGGCGTCGCTCCTAAGCAACCTCCCTCGACCGCTCGATCCAGTGTCGCCCCGCATCGACGCGCGCCCGCAGGCCACCTGGACCGACCAGCCCGCGTAAATTCCCACGGCCGCAGGCAACATTCTCCGCGCGCGCGCGCACCTGCGCTGTCGCCGCAGTGGAACGCTGCCGCCATAAAGAACTTCGACACCCAGCGTTACCTAGCCCCCTCTCGCTGTTCTCTGGACCCAATTCGAACCCCAGCTGCTTGGACATCCCTTGACCGCTCGATCAAGCAAAGCTGTGATCGGCCGTCCATCTGCTACCTACCACCGCGTCCGCCCTATAAAGCAAGCACCCCGGCACCCTAGGGTTCCCAGATCACCGCCACCGCTCTGGTGAAGCCCCATTCCACCTTACCAGCCTCGTTTGGAGAAGAGCTGAAGGGGAAGGAGTCGGGGAAGAAGAAGACGCCGCCGCCGGAGCTGAGGAGGGAGACCGTCGACTCGGAGCCGCTGCTGCTGCGTCGAGGGCAGGAAGGAGGAGTAGTACCGCGAGCCGGAGCCGCTTGACTTGTACCGCACCTCCATCCTCTTCGACCGTCGGTGAGCACCGCCATCGCCGCCCTCTCGAACCCTCCGCAGTGCTGTTGGCCATGGCGCTCCGCCGTGAGCGCGTAGGCCCAAGTCACTACCGACCTCACTGGACACACCCGCACACACACACGAGACTAGCCGAGCCCCTCGGACCACGGCATCGGGAGGATGCCGGAATGGAAGCCGCCCAGTTCATCGCCGCGCGCCAAGCTCCGCCGTGGCGAGATCACCCAGTCGCCTTTTGTTGAGCCTCGACCTCCGTTGTTTCTGGATCCGCGCTCGCCTTGATGAGACGGACCCCGTGCACACCCTAGCTCTGCGTTTGCCTCACCAGAGCATCGACCCGAACCACCTTGTCGTCGACGTGTCAGTACGTTGCCGCTCCAGAACGCCGTCGTTCACCGTCGTTCCTGCCACCATCGACCACCCTCGAGGAGCAGGAAGAAGCCGGGAAGCTCCGCCGTGACGAGCTGCATCGAGTGGGCAAGATGGAGACCGTGGACCCTCTCGGAGTGCCGTTGCCGTGCGCCAAGGACCTGCCGAAGCTCCGCCGTGGGAGTTGCTGCCCGCGCGGACTCCGCCGTGTGTTTTGGTCACCGCCGGCACCTCGAGCAGATGTTGCGAGACTCCAACCGTCCATCTACGCCACCAATTGGAGCTGTAGTGACCCGGTGTGAAGTGTACATCGGGCACCGTCGCCATCGAGCCACCGTCTGCCGTCGAGCTCGACACAGAAGTGAAGCTGTCGCCCTGAAGCCCATCAATGTGACCGTCGTGGAGTCCCAAAGCCGATGGGCGGGTTAATGGCACCGGAGATCCTTTGTGGCACCAGGAATCGAGGGTTCTTCCGCCGTCGATCGCCGAGGAGAAACTCCGCGTTCGAGCCGATCTCGTCCGAGACGGATCACGCGCTCGAGCTGAACCTCGAGTTCGACCCTTCGACAACCGACCCTCGAGTTTGACACCTCGAGCACCGTCACCCTCGAGTTTGACCCTTCGAAGAACCGACCCTCGAGTTTGACCCGTCGGAGGACAGACCCTCGAGTTTGACACCTCGACGCGTCGACCCTCGAGTTCTATACCTCGAGCACCGTCACCCTCGAGCCGCTGTCCGCCATAAAGCACGTCGCCGGAACCGAGATCCTGACTTGATGACCACCTTCGTGTTCGCCTTGACGACCCGAGGGCGATGCACGAGTTAGCGAAGTCCTAGAGCAGCCCCTCGCCGGATGTTTAACCTCGCCATCACCGCCCGAGCTCCGCTGTGGGAGAAGAGCAGTCTCTCCGCCTTCGAGCGTACCCCTCGAGCGCATAACCCTCGAGACAGTACCCTCGAGAGCGAGCACCGTTGTGGGAGCAGAGCAGTTTCCCCGCCTTCGAGAGTACCCTCGAGAGCATACCCTCGAAACCGTAACCTGAGACCGTGTCCTCGAGACAGTACCCCTCGAGACCGCATCCTCGCGATCGTGTCCTCGAGACAGTACCCCTCGAGACCTAACCCTCGAGACCGTAACCTGAGACAGTACCCTCGAGACAGTACCCCTCGAGACCGTACACCTCGAGACAGTGTCCTCGAGACAGTACCCCTCGAGACCGTACCCCTCGAGACCGTACCCCCTCGAGACCGAAACCCTCGAGATCGTAACCTTGAGACCGTAACCCCTCGAGCCCCTTTCTCTTTTCAGAAAGTGGTTAAATCTTTAAAAATTCATATCTTTTTCATACGAGCTCAGAAAATTACGATCCACATATCCAAATTTTCTATAAATCGAGCCCTATCTATCTAGGCCATGATTGAGTGTATTTGGATCTTCTATTTTGCATTCGTTCTTTGTGCTAATCTATAGGGGTCGCTTCCGCGACCGTTAAATCTCGTTACAGGCTCGAGCGAGGACAAGTCTAACGACAGTGACTATCAGGAGAAGTCCGACAGCTACGTCAGTGAAGGTGCCACACACCACCCAACATCGTAGATCCCATTACGCATGGCAATTATAGTATGGCTAGTGCTTTAAATTCATGTTGCTATAATGCTATGCCTGTGCTAGGACTGCATGATAGAGTATTTATTTGATGAGCCCTACCTTGTTGTAAACTATCGCCTGCTTACCCGCTGTTATGATAGCCACCTGCTTATCTGCTATACTTATAATTTCTATACTTCACTCGCTTACATTTTGATGCGACGTGATGAACCCGGGGAAGGCCTGGAGGGTGCCAGGCTGGATGTGTGAGTTGATGTTTTAGATGAGCATGTGAGCTGATGAGGTTTTATCCGGGTTTGGGGTGGAGCTTACGGCAGGGAGTAGGGTGAGGGTTGAGTCGATCGAGCCGGGATCTACGACGAGCTTTTGGAGCAAGTCTTGCCAGGGAATGGTTCTGGACATTCCCATGTGAGGAGCCTGTGGCGGGCTAACTGAGATGTGATGGTGGTCCTTGGGTGTGATCCTCGGAAAGGTGGAGCCCGAGATGAAGGTGTCGTGGTAGCACGTTAAAGATAGACCCTGATGAAGATATCCCGGTTTGGTCAAATCTAGGAACTGTTGCGCTGGTATCCGGACCTAGGAATCTCTTGCTTTCCACTCGCTCTCCATGGGGGGGAGACGGCCGAACCGCTGGATAGGTCGATGCCACTACTGCTAGGCGAGAAGTGATAGGAAGGTATA
>CM041630.1:39212982-39231457 GCA_023333625.1 Bothriochloa decipiens | reverse complement strand
CCTGCCGCCTCCCCCACCGCCGCCGCCGCCGCCGACGCCCCCACCCCCACCCCCACCTCCATCGCCTGCGCACCCGCCGCCGGAGACGCCCCAGCCGCTTTGCTCTGAGCAACCAGACGCCCGCCCCCGCGCCGTCATCAACAAGGTCGTCAATGGCAGGCCAGGCCTTGAGTTCCAGGAGCAGCTACTTCGTGACTGCCACTCCACCGCAGCGCCATCGTTCCTCGGCGCTGACCTCCCCAGCCCAGGTACTCTTTGGGTCACCCCTTCTTCTTCCTCCACTCCCATCAGGCTGAACGCCAACCAAGTTTCCAATATCCTCTCCTATTGCCTCACTGCCCCTCCGGTTATCCTGAAAGCACGGTCTAGTGGTCCGTTCCTTTTCCATGCAAGAGTTGCGTCCGAAAATGTAGCTCATCTAGTC
This sequence comes from Bothriochloa decipiens, assembly GCA_023333625.1. Lineage (NCBI taxonomy): Eukaryota > Viridiplantae > Streptophyta > Magnoliopsida > Poales > Poaceae > Bothriochloa > Bothriochloa decipiens. Next base: position 39,231,033 of record CM041630.1, on the reverse strand, counting down.
GTTCTGCGTGGTGGCCTTCGGTTGGGCAGCTTGGAGCTCGTCGTTCATGGCGATGCGGCGTCCGCAGCGGCAGCTGCTGCCAAACTCGCCTTACAATTTAATGCAGCTGCACCGCCCAACCACCCGCGTGCTACTGTTGCTGTCAGGGAGACAGAAAGGTCGTGCACACGTCGCCGTTTTGTTCTCTGCTTGACCAGAGATGGGTCCACCCCACTTCTCCCTTTGCCTTTGGGCCCCGCGACTGGCACGGTTGACAAATGCGTCGCTAGCTGTGACCATGGCCCGTTTTTGTCCTTAACCGCGAAGCTTCACCAATGGTGGCACTTTCAACCGGTTATCCGCTTCCAGCCACCGTATCGCTGGTGCTGCGACGTCACCGTCCGCGCATGTGATGGTGACCTTGGTCCCCCCCGACTCCACCTTGGCATTCTCGCAGCAACTCTCCGCCCGTGTCGCCGCATCACGCCGTGCGATCCCGGTCCCCCTCGCCAAGCAGTGATTTTTCCGCACCCCCCGACTCCGGGTCACCGCCTCGTGCATGTGGTCCTCGTCGCTTGGCCGCCGTCCGGGAACCCCCTCAGCGTCGCCGAGCTCCGCCGCACCCTAGGTTTTGACTCCATCTTCTTTGGGACCATCAGGCTGTTCCACATCGCTCCCCTGCCTCGCCTTCCTATCATCATTCGGGTGACTCCTACGGTACCGCCTCGCCACACGCCGGCCCTGGTTGTGCCTGGCGCTCCATCTTCGCCTGCGGGCGTGTCGCCTTCCCTGCCGCACCCTCATCCCTGCGGGCGTGTCACGAACAATATGAGGGTGGATTGATCTTTATATATGAGTCGTTTGTATCGTAATTTTATCCTTCTTTCCTAGAATGTTCGTGGCCTTAGCCAAGAGAACAAACGCATTGCTGTGCGTGATAATATCCACAAGCACCACCCTCATATTGTTTGTCTCCAAGAGAGTAAGCTTGATAATATCCTTGCCTGGGAGTATTGTTCGTTCCTCCCTGCTAACCTGGATGCCTTCCACTCTGCCCCAGCGATTGGTTCCTCCTTGCCTGGGAGTATTGTTCGTTCCTCCCTGCTAACTTGGATGCCTTCCACTCTGCCCCAGCGATTGGTTCCTGTGGTGGCCTTATCACTGCCTGGTGTACCCAGTTCTTCTCGGCTGTCAGTACCTCCCCCCCCCCTTCACCACTATCGTCGTTCTTCGCTCCACCACTTCGGATTTCCAGTTTGCGGTCACTAATGTTTATGGGCCTTCGGATCACGGCCTCACTAACTAATTTCTTGCCGATCTGGCCAGCGTCGCAGCCCTGGTTGTTAACCCATGGATTTTAATCGGTGATTTTAACCTCACTCGCCACAGCTCTGAGAAAAACACTCCTAACTTCAACCACTCGCTGGCTGCTTGCTTTAACATGGCCATTGAAGCTTTGCAACTGATCGAGTTACCTCTTCTTGACAGGCTCTTCACTTGGACTAATAAACGGGCTACACCCACGCTGGCTAGGCTGGACCGTGCTTTCACCACCACTTCTTTCTCCACCCTGTTCCCTGGCACCACCCTCACTTCAGAAGTCGCCCCACCTCTGACCACTCACCGCTCATTGCCTCTATCCACTCTAAAATCCCCAAACCCAACTACTTCAGACTAGAACACTCCTGGCTCATCGACCCCTTCTTTCTACCATCCATCCTACCGACCTGGCATTCTGTTCCTCAGATGGGGGACCCGACTCAAGTTTTGGTTGCTCAGATCAAAGCGGCTCGGCAGGCGTCAAAGGTTTGGTTGCGTAAGCATCACTCTCCACCTTCAATTCGCCATAACTGTCATTTCATCATATGCCTGTTTGACTACTTCGAGGAATTCAGAACTCTTAATGCAGGCGAGCATTGCCTGCGCGACCTGTGCAGCGTGCAGCATACTGGAAGCAGCGGGGGAAATGAGGTGCCTGCAAGAGGGGGATTAAAACACCAAATTTTTCCACACCAGGGCGTCTTGCAGAAGGCGTCGCAACCACATTGCGGCTATCTCAGTTGGCGACATGCTGCTCACAAATCATGATGACAAGGCTACTGCTTTGACAAACTACTATCATGGCATTTTGGGCTCCACTGACACCACCTCCTGGAATTTCAATGTGGCCGACCTCTACCCTGGGGACAACATTGACCTTTCTGATCTAATAGCTCCTTTCACAGAAAATGAAGCTCTCAGTGCAATCCGAGGAATGAATGTGAATAGCGCTCCCAGACCTGATGGATTTGGCCCGGCCTGGTATGCATCCTGTTGGGCTGCCGTCAAGGGTGATATCATGTTCTTCCTCTCAGCTTTCCACTCGATGGCAATCGACTTGGACAGGATAAACAGAGCTCATATTGTTCTCTTGCCCAAAACTGATGGTGCCACTGCACCTAAGGATTTTAGGCCGGTCTCCCTCTAGAATTGTCCGATTAAGATCGCCACCAAGATCCTCACCACTAGACTCCAGAGTCATATTCAAAGTTGGTAGATGTGGACCAGACTGGTTTCATCAGAGGACGCTCCATATTAGAAAATTTTGTGTACGCCACAGAACTTGTTCAGTACTGTCACCGGAACAAAAAGCCTACTGTGGTCCTAAAGCTTGACTTTGCCAAGGCCTTTGACTCCATTAGTTGGGACAGCCTACTTCAAATCCTATCTGCTCACAGCTTCCCAGAACTATGGAACCAGTGGATGAACTTGATCTTCCAAACCTCACGCTCAGCTGTACTGGTGAATGGTTGCCCGAGGAACTATATCAAATGTAAGAAGGGACTGAGGTAAGGAGATGCCTTATCTCCATACTTGTTCCTGCTGGTCGCTGATGTGCTTCAACAAATGATCAAGGGAGACTCGGGTATTAGGCACCCGGCCATGGATGACACGCTATTATTGGTCAGAGCTGAGGTCACGGATATTCAAAGGTTCAAGAAATAGTTAGACGATTTTGTAGCTGCTACTGATCTCAAGATCAATTTTACCAAGAGCACGTTGGTACCTATGGATTTGGAGGCAACCAAGCTCAATCGAATTGTGCGCATTCTTCAATGTCAGCAAGCTTCTTTCCCACAAGCATACCTTGGCCTCCCGTTGTCTAACATCAAACTGAACCTCAGTGCTTTTGCCCCGCTCATCTGCAAGGTGGACCGATGGCTAGCTATTTGGCAAGCCACCCTGCTCAATCACCAAGGCCACCTCACTCTCATCAATTCAGTGTTGGATGGCTTAGTGAACTACTCCATGAAAGCTCTTGCCCTGCCTCCCGGGATTGTCACTGCAATTGACAACAAAAGAAGGGCATTTCTATGGTCTAGATCGAACAAAACCTCTGGTGCTAAATGCCTGGTAAGTTGGGAGGCCGCCCTTGTGTCCAAACAAGAGGGCGGGCTGGGCGTCCGAGACTTGGCAACACAAAATGCATGCCTCCTCCTCAAGCTACTACACCGGCTGCACCACCCACAACAATCTGCGTGGGCATCTTGGGCTGTTCAACACAACAACATTGTTACCATGGAAGGCAGCAGGGATGGGAATCATTGGGATGGTCTCAAGGCCCTATTAGCAGCGTACAGATGCATCACCAAGGTGAGATTGGGCAACGACAACACCACCTCCTTCTGGTGGGATGTTTGGGAGGGCAACTCTACTCTTGCAGCCAAATTTCCAAGCTTGCTCAGCCACTGCAGTGACTCCTCCTCCTCTGTGAGTCAAGTCCTCCAGTTGGGGATCAATCACTTTTTAGTCCAGCGGCTGTCACCACAAGCAACTGCAGAGATGCTGCAGGTCCAGCAACTCTTGGCAGCCACCAGTTTGACTCAATAGCCAGATCAAAGAACCTCCAGATTTGTCTCCTCTCAAGGCAAGCTTGATACCGCTCGCATCTACAAAATCTCAACCAGTACGGGTCAGAATAGCAGGATCTAACACTTTGTATGGCAAAGCAGAGCACCCCACCGGGTTCGTTTCTTCGGTTGGCTGCTCCTTAAGGACCACATACAAACTCGGGCAAATCTCTACCACAAAAACATCCTTATGACATCTGTGAGTTATGCCAATTGGCCACGGAATCCTCCGAACATCTCATCTTCCAATGCACCGTTGCAAGGCAATTTTGGGCATCTTGGGTTCCAAGGCCTGCCTCTTCCTCCGGTGACCGAGCTCTGGAACATGCCCTGACCACCAGCTGTCCCACCGCAACACTTCAGTACGTTCCTACTTCTATGTTGCTGGCATATTTGGAACCATAGGCAGGACGTTGTTTTTCGGCACCAAGCGCCAAGCCTCAGCCGTCTACTCTCTTCCTACAAGCAAGCAGCCCGTCTATGGAGTTGCCGTCTTCGACGACAAGATAGAAACATCTGTGATGGTTGGTGCCATCTATTCACTATGTAATAAACTCTATTAGCCCTCGGCCTATGTTGTAAACTCTTTGTCCATGGGCAATTTCCGTACACCGGCTTGCCGGTATCAATGAAATATATTCACGTGGGACTCTCACCCCTCCGGTGACGTCTTCAAAAAATATTATTTTATGACGGTATGCTATTTAAAGGACTAGTGTAGAAATCATTCTGCATTATGACACATCATCGAAGAAGAAAAGGAAGTCCTTCAGTGTTTTTATAGGAATTCAGGGTGTCCAAATGTCACAGAGAGTGCAAACAAGCAGCTCTTATGAGTTGTGTCAGTTTGGTAGGACAGAGTTTTCTAATGTTCTTTTTTGTGCTAATGGCATCCCGACATGTGTGTCGGTGGCTTTATCTTCAATTTGTAACCACGTTGTTTTAATATAATATAATAACTAAGCTCTCTCTCTCCCCTTTAAAAGAAAAAAAAATCTGAACCCTGCTCAAACTGTGTTCACGGCGCAAAACAATCACACCAATCCGTCATTGGATAGCTTTAATTTGGCCAAACAATGACCACACGAAGCATATAATCAGATAAAAACACCTAAAGCCATCCTCGCACCATCCTAGGTCACTGTTCACCCACTCGATCTTGCTGTTGTTGCGTCACCACCCAGATCGATATGTGTGGGCACCATCGCCATTCAGTATACACCGGTCCCACGGTTTTGACTGCACGTCAGCAAGAGATGCGACAGAATGAGATCGGAGAGCATGCATGTACATTAATTATACTCTCTCCGTACTAAAAAATAAAGTCATTTTAAATTAGGTTTAAATCAAACATTAGAAATATAAATCATGAATAATATTTAAGTTGTTGAATTTGAAAAATATGAAAACGAGATGAATTCGGTTGTCTTAAAAGATACTTTCATAAAAATATAGATATTCCATTTTTCGATAGATATTTTTATCAAATAAACAGTCAAAGTTATGCTTCAGAGACCGTGTCATTATGTACATTTTTAAGTATAGGGAGAGTATTATTTTATTATTTATTTATCCTCGAGAGCGGGAACCTATTTCTCGTGCGTTATATTAGAGGAAATATTAGTGTTGCTAATGTTTGATACACAGTACAATGACTCTGCGTTAATTAATTGATCTTGAATAGTTTCTATAATTTTTTTAGGCCCATCCCTCCCGTGTCGCTCCCACGCAGGGCGACCGGGAGGCCAACCCTAGCCGCCGCCGCGCGAGCACCTCCCCCTCCCCTCCCCCGCCGCGCCGCCGCCAGAGCGGGTCGCCGGCATGGCCGCGTGGCCAGCGGGACGACGGCGGCGGGGCTTCCTCTACTGGTTTGGTGACGCTGGGCGGCCGGAGCCGGTGCTGGCGCCGCCATGCCTGAGGCGCGTGGAGCTCGTCATGGCGGCCCGGACTGGATCGTGGCGGCGTCGGCCTGGGTCCAGGCGGGCGTGGTGCTGGGGGCTCACTGGTGGCAGCGGTGGTCTCCCCTCTGCTTGCCCGGCTTGTGGGTGGCGGAGGTCCGGTGGTGGCGGCAGTTTCCGACCGCTGGGGCCTCGATCTGCGCAGGTCCGGCCTGGTTGTGGACGGATCCGGCGCCCCTGGTGGCGAATCTGGAGGGGTGGGGCGTGGCTTCGCGGACTAGTGGCGCCGCCGCCCGGACCTCGTCGTCCTCGGCCTGATCCAGGCGGTTGCGGTGCCCCTTGCGTCCTCCCCCACCCCCACGCGCAGCTTCTGGCTGCTGGCAGCCCCTGCTGGGTGGCGGGACGCTGGCTGCTGGCCGACTTTGGTTGGCTGGCGGCTGCAAGCGTCTGGGGTGTGGGGGGCTCAGTGGAGGTGGAGACGTTCTTCGGCGACGCCGTGGTGGCGTGGCCGGCCGCGGTTTGGGCGGGTCTGCGGCGCCGTGGTGGTGATGCTGACTGTGCCAGGCCCGGTGTTGGCTTGTCCTCTTCGGCGAGGTTCGTCGACAGGGCGTCACGGGGCCGCTGCCCTTTCGGGTGTGGGGGTTGGCGGAGGGGCTCCCTCCCTCTTCGTTCGCCCTCCGCCTCCTCTTGTTGGTTGCCGCGTCGTGGCGGTGGCTGGGGTTATGTCGGTGTTGGGGGGCGGTCTTCGTCTACGCTGTCCCTCCCCCATGCCTCCGACCGCTGTCGTGGGGCGGCTGTCATAACTACAGAGGCCATGGCGTCCACAGGGGTACTGGTCCGGGGCTTGGCTCCAGTTCCGGTACCTTCAGGGGGTGGCGGTGCCTGCGACGAGGGCTCGGCCGGCGGTGGTGGTCGGCGGCGACTACGACTTTGGCGGGTGGTCGGTGGAAGTTCATGGTGGCGGATGGCTGGTGTTCGGCAGGGGGTCTTACGGGGTGCTGGCGCAGCTTTGCGGCTGCTTGCGTGGCCGGCGCGTCAATCTTGGTGAGGCTTCTTCTCGATGGCCGGCAGCGACGTCTTGGTGGCTGGCGGGGACCCGTCTTCTTGACAGGCGTCTGTGCTGGGGTTTCTTTGTGCGAAAGTCCGACGACGGCGACACTTGAGGGTGCCGTTTCTCCTGTTGAGGGCGTCGTGTCCCCAGCACACCATGAGTGAGTACCGAGTCCTCCTGTGGACGGACGACGGCGGCGCTTGGGCGTCATAACCTTCTTGAAGGCGTCGTTGTGGTGTTCGACTCGGTCAGGATGTTTTTGGGCAGTGCTGATTCGTCGTTTCCGTCATCATGCTCGGGGTGGTGCCAGTGGTAGAGTAGTCTTAGTTTGTTTTTTAGTGGTGTAGTTTTTTAGTTGTTTTGCTAGTCTTTAGTTGTTTTCTGCCCCAGTTGTGGAGCTCCTAGTGGTTTAATGTGGAGGCTTGTGTCGACAACCCAATCCGACCGAGTTCTAGTGGCTACAGGCTTGTGTCAATGGCTCAATCCGACCAAGCAAGGAGTTGAGTAGAGTTGAGTTGGCGCCTTTGGAGCGTGAGTTGAGTTGTCCTGGTATCTAGGTCTGTAGATGGAGTAGGGTATTCTCCAAAATTGTATGTGTGGTTTTCGTCCAGTTTTCACTTCAAAAACTAGACGGGGCGCTTGCCTTCTTATTCTTTATTCGTCTAATAGAAATTACGGCAAAGCTTTTGGCGTCTTTTAAAAAAAATTAATTGATCTTGATAGTATCCTGCTGTGTGTCGAGTATAGGTACGGTAGAACGTGACGGTGCGCACATTATTATTTTAATTTCATTGTACTCTGCGAGGCCTTCGCACAAAAATGTGCACCATTTGACTTCGAGCTACTAGTTATCTAGTTCCCACCGTGAGAAACGCGCTCCTTTGAGAATTACATACAATATATTAGCATCCACTAGCACCACATGGTCATGTTTTACACCATCATGTGTTAACCAAAAGTAAAGGGCCGGCGAACGAAGCATAGAGAGGCTGTCGGCGTTCCTGTATGTGCGTCTCAAATCCTTGCAATACACTTGGCATAATATAATGTCTCTCATACATATAGTTGTACAAATTAATGCACTGAAGAACATGAAACTCGATCGAGAGAGTCAAAAGGAGTGATATTGATTTTTTTGCTAAACGATTTTCGCAACGTGTTATTTCTAAGACTACTATATGCCACATAGAATGAACCTTGTGCCTCTTGCCATCCGCGTGGGAAAGGAGGGAGAATCACATGGGTCTTAACAATAGTGTTCAAGCCAGTTTATATCAAGGATATAGATATACACTCTGATACTGACTTGGTACTTCATTAGGTCTTAACAATAGTGTGTATAGCAAAAGGCCAAAAGCTATATGTTTAAAAAGACAAAACGAATAACTAGAAAGTGGGCGTTCCTCGTTTTGAGTCAATTATTATATAGTATGTTTAGAGCTCTCACCCAATTTTTTGCTATAAGAAAAAACAACTAACTCTAACTTAGTACCTCTACATATATAGTGGCTCCCACAACATTGGCTCTTAGTATGATTACGTCGTTAGGACACTCAGCACATAATCTTAGAATACATGTATGAGCCTATTACTATATCTATCTTTTCTCTTCTATATATGAAATAGAAAAATAAATGTTTGGATGAGCTAGCTTATGAGTCAGTCATTGCGGATACCGTGACTGCATACATATGTGAGTCATCATGACCAACCTAACCCGTGGTCGGTTGTGGCCGGAGTTTTCAACTCTATATAACTATATAATAGAGCCTGCGTAGGATTCATATAGTTGCTGATCCATCCGAGCTTCGTTCCGCCAAATCCGCATGGACCTTTGCTTGTGCTCTCCATCTCTATATATGGGAAGAACTGGGACAAGAGTGCGTGCACGCGCGTGCCCGCCATATATGATGGTACGGTGGTGGTCCAGCTGATTATGTCAAATTCCTAATCCATGCATATATACTCCCTTTGTCCTACATTCTTATTATTTTAGGACAAAGTAAGAGAGACCTTCCTAATATATTAAAATCTGATTCGATTCTCATAATTAAAGGATGAACTCTTAGCCTTTTTATACGAATAGGCAAGTAAATGAATTATTTTTCCTATAGAAAATAACCATGTATTTTTATTTAAGTAAACTTTATCTTTTTTCCCTGGATACGCTATATTTTAGAAAAAGTTTAAAAGCCAGAATACACTCTATTACATGACGGATGGAGTAGTTCTTTGATCACTGTGCTTTGACTACGCGATTGACTCGACCATGGCGATCTCTGGTCGCCATTCTTAATCCATATATCCCTGTTCTTGGTACCAACTTGGTGACGTCATACGTGGGTCATGGACGACCCAATGCAATGCAAGGTACAGCATACTGATCGACACTGCCAATACTGCCCAAATGTTCAACCAGCTGGGATCTAGGAGCACACATCTCTTTTGGGTGTGGGACATGAGGAACTTGCACTGCAGATGCAGCTCTGGCGAATGCGCGCGATACGCGTGGATTCGGTTGTCCTCACCTGCGGCTTTAATTTGTTCGTTCATTTTCGCACGGCCCTGAAGCCGCTATCAAGTTCTCACCGACAAAAGTAAGGTGCAGTAGTGCAGCGTCACTGACCACTCGGCATTATAAAGGTTAGAAGACTGACGACTCATATGTCAACTGAGCGTTCACTCCGCAATCAGAAACCAAATTTCAGTAATCGCTTTTGGACCATAGTATAGCTTTACTTTTTGTCCAGTAATATAGTGCATTTTGGTTTATACTGAGTCAAATTATTTTAAATTTGATCAAATTTATAGAAAAAATAACAATATTTATGATATCAAATAAGTATAGTTAGGTTTATTATGAGATATATTTTTATAATTTACTTGTTTAATGTGTTAGATGATAATATTAATTGCTTTAGATTTGGTCAAACTTAAACTAAGTTGACTTAGGACAAACCAAAATACACTATATTACATGACGGAGGGAGTATTTCTTTGGTCCATCGGAAAGTAATAAAGTGCTAAAGGGTCCCAAAAGTGGCTTTCATGCATTTAAGTCAAGAGTGTGAACACCAAAAGGGATAAGATTTGTCATGCATGCATTACTAGGTTGAGATAAGTTCTATTGTCTTAGTGTCCACTATTATCTCTAATAATGTCTGCCACGTACGTGAGTGAGAGAAGCTAAAAGACAACAACATCCAATATATACCTAAATAAAAATGCAACATGTGCAATGCACTACTTGAAAACCGAATATTCTTGAGACCAAACCCTCAAGAAAACTATAAAACCCGCAAAGAAATTGTCCTTAACGATCAACTCTCGAGGAAGCACTGCCAAGGGTAGAGCACAAATCATTACCTTGGGGGTTAGCCACCAACAAAACAAAGGAGAGGTCAATTTCTGTAACAATGTTAAGAAATATAATAACAACCCCTCATGGATATATTTTCTTCAAGGTCATATCTCCACCCGAGATCCTTTAAAAAATAATAAGAATGAATTTCAAAGCTCGGTATGTATAAAAAATAATTTTTGGACTCTACATGAATTCAAATAAAATTTTTCATCAACAACGAAGTTATAGATCTCTTCAAGCTTTGCAACTTTGATATAAACTCTGTCTTCATCCTATATTAGTATGTTGCATGTTTGCTTTAAACTAACTAGACATCTCAAGCTAAGTGTCAATATGCGCTCGATCTCTAACAACAACTTAAAATTGTAACTTTTGTTCGATCAATATTGTAGCAAGAAAAACCATATTTCATTCACCAAACATGTCAAGGGAGCATTTGTGCCTATAAAGTGCAATGTCTACCTAACAAGTCTGCAATGGGAGTCCATATATTAGTGGTTTAGAGGAATGACAAGGAAAATGAACAATTTTTTCCTTGGTGGATGCAACAATTTACTTGAGGCAATGATATATTCCTTGGAGGTTCAATTTTGCCCTCTCAAAGAAATTGTTAGCCACCAAAGATAATACTTTTTCTGGTAGTAACAAGTTATCTTTTAATGTGCTTGCATACTAACCCCTTCGTTGAAAAAATACTTTTAGAGTATTTTATAAATTTTTGGTCAGTTGTAATCATAATATTAACCATGATTTTATACTATAATATATTTATTAAATCTAGAAAATTTACAAGATCATGAAGTAGTTGTATAAATAAAAATATACACACATCTACCTTTTATTTTGTTGAGCTAAATATTCCAGAGCTACGAAAAAGAGGAATTATCTCTTTTTCTTTCTTACTTTCACATTGTTATCCTTCCACTAAGAAGTGAAACTAAAAAAATATTAGGAAGTGAAGCTCACCAGACTGACCCTTATCGTCTACTGAGTTTGGCCTTATTATTATATATATCCTACATGTCTGTAACATTGTGCATGATACATATGGTCTTTTCTCGTTATGAACTAGTGATCGCAGATCTCAACACCAGTGATGTAACATGGTAAAAAAAATGCATATTGCCTTTTCATATTACACGACTATTGACCACCATTTATAACAATTTTTGTTCCCCGCACATGATTTAAGATCGCGATAAGATGGGTAGAAAGACATGAGAAAAAGTAGTGATAGATGTGTGTTAATTCTAAAACATTGAAGCGTCATGACTTGCTTTGTTGGCACTTGACACAACTATCACACACGGGCTGTGGACACAACCTTTTCAGAACTAGAGGCACAAGTTAAACAGACTTAGCAAATTTGACAGGAAACTTGGATGCAGTCGACTCCGTCTGGAGTTGTTGCGTGACTATATTACCTTTACTAACCCTTCCTCTGATTAAATCGACCAATCACTATAGGGTTTGCTCTCTTTGCCGACTGCAATGCGCACTCGGCAAAGGCAGAATAGAAGTCGGCAAAGGCTTTGCCGATTGCAATTCCACGTGGCAGTCGGCAAAGGGCTGTCGGCAAAGAAAACGTCGGCGAAGGCGGCTTTGCCGAGTGCCACGTGGCATGCAGTCGGCAAAGGCTTTGCCGAGTGCCACGTCGGTACTCGGCAAAGCCACGTGGCGCCGTTAGCCTGACGGGTGGCTTTGCCGAGTGCTGACGGCGAGGCACTCGGCAAAGAAAAAAATTATTTTTTTTGAAAATTTCTTTGCCGAGTGCCAGTTGGGCACTCGGTAAAGAAATTTTTTTTTTACGAAAATTCTTTGCCGAGTGCTGACACTCGGCAAAGGCATGACCCCTTTGTCGAGTGCCACGCTGGCACTCGGCAAAGCTGGGGATTTTGTGGCCAGATTCACCAGCTTTGCCGAGTGTCGGCACTCGGCAAAGCTGGGAAAATTTTTTTTTCCCTTTTTTTCTGTTTTCTTGCATCCAAACATTGCAAAATCACAATTTATATCACAATTTCACCGGGACCACAAGTAGCACCATTTATATCATAATTTCATCATATTTATCACCACCGTCACCATATATATCACAATAACACATATATCTCACAATAGCATCTCTTATCACCACCACAAGTCCATTACAACCATGAAACTCAACGCAACGAGTCGAACACCACAATTCGAGGTCCATCACATGAAGTTCAACACAACAAGTCTAGGTCCATCACGAAGAGAAGAAATACATGACAGAGACTTCGACGATACTCAAGTCCAGGAGCATAAGACAAGCGACAAGTACCTAGCTCATCGCGCCATCCCCGGAGCCGTCAGGTTGTCCGTCCCCAGAGCCCCCAGGGTTTTCCCACGGAACCCACCCTGGATCACGCGGCGCCGACCAGTACGGCCGCCCTCCGCCCACCGGCCACGAGTAAGGTGTAGGAGGGCCACGCGGAGGTGGATACGGTGGAGAAGGGCCACCCGGAGGTGGATACGGCATCATCTGAGGGCCGGCACCTCTAGGAGACGGGTTCGAACCCGCCGACTGTACCTGCACAAGTTAAAGGCCAAGTGATGTCATTAGTATCTGTAGGATGGACGCACAAGCTAAAGCAAGAGTCAATGTACTCACCGGGGTCCCAGTAGGAGTGACAGGAGCAGGCACAGGAAAAGACGGTGGAGGAGGCGGTGGAGCGAATAATTCAGGCGGTGGAGGCGGCCCGGGGATCTGCAGGGATTGGAAGTAGCCGGCAAAGCCCTGCATTTGACTATTGTAGTGCTGCTGCATGGCTGTCAGGTGCTGCGGTAAGCCATCTGTTGTGCCTACAACTGCGCCTGCATCTGCGTCTGCATCTGCGCCTGCATCTACGCCATCTGCTCCTGCACCTGGGCCTGCAATATTATATCCGCAGTGTTGATTGTAAGTATAGGTGTGAAACGAGTGAACGACGAACGAAACCACACTTACCTGGAACTGCGACATGCTCAGCTGCTGAGACGCTATGGGGATGTCGGTGGAGCTCGTGGGCCTGGATCGAACCTGGCTCAGCGTGGGAGCATCAGACGGGTCGACGGCGCTGTGGGCCATGTAGTACCGGCCGTGCTGCTTCCTTGGTCCCAACCTCTGCAGGAGGTCTGTGTCCAGGGGCTCGGCGGTGGGGTCGAACGTCTCCCCGTAGCGCTGGCGAGCCGCGGCGGTGTACTCGGTCGCATTCTCGTAGGCGGTGGGGTTGTTGTACGCCTCGGGCCCGTCCTCCGGGTTGTAGACGTTATCCGGCGCTATCGCCTTGCCCTTGTGGGAGAGGAGGTACCCGGTGAACTGGTTGATTTTCTGCCCACCGTGTGCCTGCGTCTGCATTGAAAACAGAAACATGGTTACAAGTAATGACAATTGAGGGCTACAAAAAAGATATGAACGGACGCATACCCATCTTCTCATGTACGTTGGGAGGGGCTGGCTCCCTTGGTGGTGTGGCACCCCTCGCATCTGCAGGCAGCGGCCCCGACGGTCGTTGCGCCTCGCGTACGCCTTGTCCGTTTGCCACATGCGCACAATCTCCTCCCAGCAGTCCCTGTGGTTGTCGCACCACCCCGGACAGAACTGCATGACATCAAGTATTTGACATGCGAGAAGATTAGTGTAATGTTTCACTGAAGGAGTCTGAACGAATGTTTTCCTACTTAATTACATGCACGTATTGAGCGAAGGTGAGGTCGGTCTCCCTCGAGTTCATGATCTGGAGGATTTCGGGCTTCTTGATGGACTCTGCATGCACGTCGGCATAGTAGTCGCGGATGGCCTGTATGCGTGCCTCATGGTATAGGTCCTTGAGACGATCTTTGCAGACCGCCTCCTGCACTCGCGCCGCCTGGTCCGCTTTACCCTCCTCGCACATGAAGAAGTCCTGCACACAGACACATCATGTAGCATTGCATTGTTTTAAGAAGTCTGACGAATGCGTACTATTTAGCAATGCGGTGCGATGAAAGACTCACGCAAAACTCCCTCTTTATCTTTGCCGCGAGGGTCTCGCCACCCACGTTGACGAGGTAGAAGTGAGCCCACCTCGTGGGCACCTTCAACTCGCCGTCCACGTTGACAAGGCCAGGGTAGTACTCCTTAATCAGGAGGCCCTGGATGCCATTGATATGGCGTGATTCACCTTCTCCGCTCACAAATGCCTAGGTACTGCACGAGTCATTAAGAACAATTGTTAGTCTGCAGTTCGATTTTCAACATGTCATATGAACAAGTAGTGAAATCAATAATGGTTACTTACGTCTGGCCCACGGGTGTAATCACCGGGCGTCTGTTGAATTGCGGCCGCACCCTAGGAAGCTGCGTGGGCCCGCGCGAGTACACCTTGGCCACGCCTGACGAAGTCGAAGCCGTCTGGCTTTATTTCTATACTTTTTCCGAAGAAGCTTTAGACACCTCTCGATTGGATAGCACCAACGGGCCTGCATGGGACCCCCCAACCATGCCTCGCGCGGTAGGTGCAAAATCAGATGCTGCATCGACAGGAAGAAGCCGGGTGGAAATATCATCTCCAACTTGCAGAGCAACAGAGGTGCAGCCTTCTCCAGTTCAACACAAACATCCTGAGACAACTCCTTGGCACAAAGCTGGCGGAAGAAAAAGCTCAACTCTGCCACGACGCGCCACACTGGCTCTGGGAGGTATCCCCGGGTCAACTCAGGAAGGATCCGCTAAATCCATATGTGGAAGTCATGACTCTTCATTCCTAAGACTTTCATAGTCTGCAAGTTCACGCCCCTGCTCAGATTTGCCGCATACCCATCAGGGAACTTTAACGTCTTGATCCACTGCAGTACTTCCTTCCTATCGGCCCTTTTTAGGATGTAATCGGCCGGGCCCCTTTTCCATTTCTTGCCAGGCGCAGGGGTCTTCATCACCAGGTTTGGTCTATCACAAATCATCTCCAGGTCCAGTCTAGCCTTGACGTTGTCCTTCGACTTTTTACCAACGTCCATGAGTGTTGCCCAGAGTGCCTCAGCCACATTCTTTTCTGTGTGCATTACATCGATGTTGTGTGGAAGAAGAAGGTCTTTGAAGTAGGGGAGCCTAGTCAAGCCCGATATATGAGTCCACATGTGGTCCCGAGCATATCCCTTAAAACCACCTGTCTCCTCAACTTTGAGAGCCTGTACGTCGGCAAGGACGGCGGCAGGGCTCTTAACCTGCGGAATGGGGCCGGTGACTTGAACACCTTTCGTGAAGTACTTTACATCAAGCCTGAATTCATGGTTCTCAGGCAGGAATTGGCGATGCTTGTCGAAAGAAGAATACTTCCCACCCTTGGCCAGCTAGGTGAACATCACATCTGCCTTGCATGTCGGGCAAGGGAACTTCCCGTGAACACACCACCCGCTGAATAAGCCATACGCCAGGAAGTCATGCATTGAATACTGGTACCACACATGCATTCTGAAGTTCCTCTTTGTAGCTCGGTCGTACGTGAGTACCCCCTCTTCCCAAGCAAGTTGCAATTCATCCCACACCGGCTGCATGAACACACCCATATTGTCGCCCGGGTGTCCAGGTATTATCAGCGTCAAGATCACGTTCCTAGGTTCAAACATGACCCCGGGGGGGGGGGGAGATTGAGGGGGATCACAAACACGGGCCAACAAGTGTATGGGGCCGCCATCATTGCAAACGGGTTGAACCCATCTGTTGCCAGCGCTACGCGTACATTCTGAGCCTCCATAGCCTTGACAGGATTCATGTTATCGAAGTGCTTCCACGCATCACCATCCGCCGGGTGTACCATCTTGTCAGGATGGTATCTTTTGCCATTCTTGTGCCACGTCATTTGTTTCGCGGACTCCTCTGTCATATACAGCCGTTGAAGCCTCGGTAGGAAAGGAAGGTGCCGTATGACCATCTCGGGGACCTTAGACTATTTCATGCTACCATTAGAGCCTTCTACCAACACGAACCTAGAGGCTTTGCACTTTGGATAGATTTTTGCTTCCTCGAGGTCTCCCCTAAACAGGAAGCACCCCTTCGGACAAGCTTGGATCCCCTCATATGGCATCTTAAGTGCACGAAGGAGCTTCTGTGTAGCATTGGTGTTTTTCGGCAGGACATGATCTGCCGGAAGCAGTGTGCCAACAATGCTCAACACAAGATCGAAGCCGTCTCGACTAATGCCCAGTTGTGACTTCAACCCTATTAGGCGTGAGACGGCATCCAGTTGCGTAACCCTTGTCTTCTCATGAAGGGGCTTCTGTGCCGCCTCCATCATGTCATAGAACGCCTTCGCGGTTTCCTCCGGATCTTCCTCCACATCCATTCCTTCGCCGAACCGTGCTTCGTGGAAGTCTGCCATCATGTCTGCCATCCCGCATCAGCATCATACTCCTCGAGGACGGGTCCCACCACCTCGTCCCTAATAGGATGGTGTTCACCATGGTGGCGCCAACGGGTATAGTTTGGAACGAATCCGTTCTTGAACAGATCTTTTCCCACCGCAACCTTTACTTTCCTTTTCTTGTTCTTGCACTGGTTGCAGGGACACGGCATCCGAATCGACCCTTTCGCAGCTGGGCCAAATGCTTGCTCCAGGAACTCATTCGTCCCCCTAATCCATTCATTGCTCTTACTTGCGAAGCCCGAGTACATCCACTCACGGTCACCCATGCTCTGTCATGCGGCAATGTTAACATGTGATAAAACCAGCAAGTGCATCTACAACACGCTCCTACCATCTAATAGGTGAAGGATAGGTCCTAATCCCACCCGAGGATGCGCAGACGAGGTTACCTTCCATAATCTGCTCCCGTCCGAGACAGAATTTCGACAGGACCTCCCCGCTGTTCTTCCGATACACATCCCGGCGGGGAGAGTGTGTATCCGGAGAACAACGGGGAGGTCCTGCCGAAACTCCGACTCAGACGGGAGCGGAACATGGAAGCTAACCTTGTCTACGCATCCTCGGGCTGTCCAAATAACGTGGACAATCCGAAACAGATACGGTTATACATATGCAAAGAACACATACTTCCAACCGTATCCGTTTCGGACGGGAGACGCCTAACTAGGTAACGCAACCTACGACTACATGTGACGGAAAGAGAGGTCATACCGCAGGTGCCAGTGAAGACAGGATAGCGGGGCAGTGCCCAGTCGTGCTCCTCCGGGTAGCCTCCAACGGGAGCCCTCCTGAAAAAGAAAAACAATTAGTGAGAATAAAAAATTTCGGCAGCACCTCCCCTGTACGGGGAGGTTACCAAACCTGCAAGAAAAGACGGCACGATGGCCGACAACCACAGATACATGTCAGGCACGATGGCCGACAACTACACGGCACGATGGCCGACAACTACACGGGGAGGTCTCGATAACTTGCAAAAAAGCGGCACGAAGGCCGACATCCACAAACAACGGCACGAAGGCCGACAATCACAACGGCATGCAGGCCGATGACTAGAGCGGCACAAAGGCCGACAAGTAGAGAAGGGTGATATACCTAGTCATGACACATGCGTTGACGGGGATGCGACACAGAGAAGATGGCGGGGTGAAGGCCAGCGAACCTCTTCCCTCCTCCTCCTCCTCCCCTCCCTTCTTCTCCTCCCCTTCCTCTTCTCCTTCTCCTTCTCTTCCCTCCTCCTCTCCTCCCTTCTCCTCCTCCCCTCCCTTCTCCTCCCCTTCCTCTTCTCCTCCCCTTCCTCTTCTCCTTCTCCTCCTCTTCCCTCCTCCTCCTCCTCTCCTCCCTTCTTCTCCTCCCCTTCCTCTTCTCCTTCTCCCTCTCCTTCCTCCTCTTCTTCTTTTCCTCCTCCCTCCTTCTCCCTTCCCTTCCCTCCTTCTTCCCTTCCCTCCTTCCCTTCCCTTTCCTG
>CM041630.1:39130366-39202982 GCA_023333625.1 Bothriochloa decipiens | reverse complement strand
CTCTTCTCCGCGCCCACCGACCACCACCGCGTCCTCGTACCCGCCTCGGCGGCCTCCGCCGACGACCACGACTTCGTCGACGCCGCCGTCGCCGTCGCCCGCGACGCCGCCGCCGCCGGCAAGGGCATCGGGGGCGGCCCCGCGGTCGGGCCCGGGGTCATCCACGCAGCCTCCTCCGCGTGGCGCCGAGACGCTGCGGGCCTCGTCGTCGTCGTCGGAGTGCTCGGAGAAGGGCAGGCGGGCGAGGCGGGAGGCGACGGCCGCGGCGGCGAGGGAGAAGGCCTCGGCAATGGACTCCGGCGGGAGGGCGCAGTCCTCGAGCCCCGCGTCCTCCAGCCGCGGCGGCCGGATGGGCACGCCCCCGCCGACTGTGAGCTCGTCCTCGCCCGCCATTGGATTCGCCGCCCCCGCGCGCCAAGGCTTCGAGAACAGGAGCGGACCTACCGTAACAGGGAGGTGGAGCGTGGCAGTGACGAACTGAAGGAAGAGCCACAGCCACGGACGAAGGTTGAAGAAGATGGATCTCTATTTTTTTTGGGCTGCCTAACTGTTGAATTGTCCATTATCTAAACTTGGGCCTGGGCGGTTAGGTCTGTTGAGCACAGGCCATGCGGCGCCGAACGCAGCAGAACAGAGATGATGCCATTCCTGTGTCCGAAAATGATCTGTTTTTGGATTTTTTTTTTAATAACAGAGCATTTCATTAACTATAGCAAGAGTACGATCGATGGCTGCTAGACTAACTAGCCAGTCCGAAATACAATCAATCCAAAAGAAAGAACGCTTAGTAGCCGACACCATAGATGTACAAAAGTGCGTCACCGAATTTGCATCCCTACGAACCTATCGAAAAACAAACTCCCTAAAATTCTTGCCTAGCTCTATATTGTCGAAACACAGTCCACCAATAGAGGATGTAGCCGGGCTGGGACTCTTCAGCAGATTAATGAGCCCCTGACAATCAACCTCTAGTATGACTCGCTCTAAGCCCAATTCCACCGCAAGCTCAAGGCCTTCTTTCGCCGCCATTGCCTCTGCAGTGAGCGCGTCTTCAACATCATCGAACCAACGTGCTGCACCCCCTGCACCAGACCTTTGTGGTTACGAATTATGACTCTGGCGCCACTCTTGCTGGAGCCGTGATCAAAACTTGCGTCCGTATTGACTTTGAACCATTCCGGAGCTGGTCTTTCCTAGGCCACCCAAACATGCGGTGGAGTAGCACTGCTCTCCTGCTTAAGTGATGCCAGGTTCTCTAACAAGGATGAGATTGTTATAAAATATTGATGCCAATCAAGAAGCAAAACAAGATCAAAACACACAGGAGACACGAGATTTAACGTGAAAACCCTCTCAATGCGAGAGGGAAAAACCACGGGCGCCAGCCAGCAAACCAGTCTTCACTATATTTGGTGGAGGTTACAAACGCCGGAGAATTACCACTTATCTCTACATCCCGTGCGACAGCTTACAGGTAAAATATAAGGTGGAAACCTTAAAGGGTCTGTACCGCGGCGGGGCTGCTGCCCCCCCCCGGCACCCAAGCCTCCGGCGACGGGCCTCCGCTAGCAGCCACTCATCTAAACATTGCAGCCAGTTGTTGCCTTATCTACTACTGAAGCTGAATACATGGTAGTTACTGAAGCTACAAAGGAACTGGTATGGCTGAAAGGTTTATATTCTGAATTATGTAGAGTTGATACTTGCATTAACCTGTTTTATGATAATCAAAGTGCTATCTATCTGACTAAAGATCAAATGTTTCATGAGAGGATTAAGCACATTGATATCAAATACCATTATGTGCGTGATGTTATTGCACAAGGGCAGATGAAGGTATGCAAGATAAGCACTCATGATAATCCAGCTGATATGATGACAAAGGCAGTTCCTGTTGCTAAGTTTGAGCTATGCTCAAGCTTAGTTGGTATTTCAGCTTAGCCCAAAAGGTGTTATAGTGCCAACAGTATTATTGCTTCGTTATGTTCAAGTGAAGGATTGATTTATGCTGCAGGAAAAAATTTGTCTCAAGGTGGAGTTTGTTGTTTGTTGCTCCAAATTCTATCCGCAAAGCAAAAGGCCAGCTTCTGACCGGAGCGGAGCGGAGGCCCGTCGCCGGAGGCTTGGGTGCGGGGGGGGGGGGAGGGGCGGGCAGCAGCCCCCGTCGCGGTACAGACCCTTTAGGGTTTCCACCTTATATTTTACCTGTAAGCCGCCACACGGGATGTAGAGATGAGTGGTAATTCCCCGGCGTTTGTAACCTCCACCAAATATAGTGAAGACTGGTTTGCTGGCTGGCGCCCGTGGTTTTTCGCTCTCGCATTGAGAGGGTTTCCACGTTAAATTTCATGTCTCCTGTGTGTTTTGATCTTGTTTTGCTTCTTGATTAGCATCAATATTTTATAACAGAGATGAACCGTGCTGGTACACCTGGCTCCCAAGCCCTCCATCCGTGGCGGCACGCATGACGCCCACACCAGAGAGACCAGGCACCGCCGATGATGACTGTTGTTGTCACCTTCGGACACAGCTGTGGTCGAAGGATATTAGATGCCCACGTGCACGGATGTAAACATGGGACTGCCACCCCCATTAGTTTCTTGACTTCTGTCCAAAATCGTTTCATGATCGGGCACCTGAAGAACACATGAAATAAAGTCTCTTCTTTCTCGCCGCACGACTTACAATAGCTTTCCTTGGCAATGTGTCTTCTTTTCAACTCCGCCTTCGACGGTAGAGAGTTATGAAGGACTCTCCACGAAAACACCCATATATTTGGCGGTACCTCAATCTCCCAGAGCACCTCCCATACTAGAGACTCTTCGGATCCTGAGGATTCACCCGTTGCGGCCATGACACTCTCCATCTGCTCCTGTTTCATGAGTGTGTAAGCAGATCGCACTGTATAAATGTCATTCTTCTCATGTACCCAAGCGAGGACATCTGCCTTAGCTCGAGTACCTGGTTTAATCTTCAAGACCTCTGCAGCCTCAATAGCCATGAAGGACCTATGGACAACCAGTTCATTCCATATTCTCGTTCCTTGAACAAACAAGTCATGGACTCTCTCTGCTGTCGTGTGTTCCATCCGGACCAGCGGCTTTAGAGAACGTAGACCTGGGATCCAGTTGTTCATCCATACATTGATCTCCCCAGACCAACTCGTCTGATCAATCCCATAGTTAACACATCACGCCCATGCAAGATGGAGCGCCATGTAGCCGAGCTCCACTGTTTTTTTGGCCGCCGAGAGGAAGTCACAATTTGGATAGTATTTCCCCTTCAGCACCTGAGCACATAGCGAGTCCGGCCTTGAGATCAATCTCCATCCTTGTTTTCCATGCATTGCCTTGTTGAAAAGGGAGAAATCACGGAAACCTACTCCACCATCCCTCTTCGATCTAGTCAGCTTTTCCCACCTAAGCCAGTGTAGCTTATGGTTGTCAAGTGAACTACCCCACTAATAGTTAGACACTATCGAGGTGAGTTTTTGGTGTACTGCCGGGGACAGCTTGAACACAAACATCGGATATGTGGGCACTGATTGCGCATTAGCCTTCAGGAGCACTTCCCTTGTTGCAGCTCAGACTCTTCTCAGCCCACCCTCCAAACATGCCTCGGACCCTAGCTGGCATGTAGTTGAAAGCGTCAGTCACTCCCCTTTCTGCTGTAGGAAGGCCCAAATATCTTTCACCCAAGGCCTCAGTTCCAATCTGCAGGCTTTCATGCACCTCTTCTTTACCCGATTTTTCACAATTAGGGCTGTAGAAAATGGCCGACTTGTTTTTATTGACAAGTTGGCCTGAACCCCGATTATAATCTTCAAGGACGGTCGCAATCCTATTATCTCCTTGCTTAGACGCTTGGGAGAAGATGAAGCAGTCATCCACAAACAGTAGGTGTGAAATCCATGGCACTTGTCTACTGACCCTCTATTGAAGTTCTTAGCCCAATCACCAAAGATAGGTAAGAAACCTATTCCCCGGCAACAGCGCCAGAAATGTCTATTGGCGTTTCTTATCATCGCTACTAGAATTGATTCTCTAGCAACGATGTAAGGATTGTCGTGTGATAGATCTTAACCTTTTAGAGATATTCGCAAGCGCATGGATCTATCATTGTAGCATTTCACCCGGAAATATTTTCAGGGTATCGTTATTTATATTTTCCCAAAGGAAGGCGGGTACAGAGACCTCTAGCATAGAAATGTTATGACTTCATATCATCGAAGTACGGCCAATTGCTATGCAGGGGTAAGCAATAATCATTTAGATAGATAGTGGACACACACTTGGATCTACCATAAGAATAAGCATAAAATAAAGAATAAACGAATAAAAGAATAAAAGAACAAATACATGGAGCAGGCACATCTTATACATATGCATTGAACAGCTAAGTCACATGATATGCAGGTCAAGCAACAAGTCAGGGTCTAAGATAATAGGGAGATCCCGGCAGCTAATCTGTCAGCCGATGGGGACGTTTATGAACTCCTACACGACATACAAACGTGGGGGATTACGAAGGACGAACGGGACTAGGTCACTTCCTGCCGCCTATCCCTCAATCGGGGCATGCCGTCATATCCGAAGGCCCCCTCATTTCCGGACACCACGCATAAGGAGATACAAGTCATATATTGCTGGGTCAAAAACGGTGGGCATACTTGCATCGCATATATTGCTGGGTCAAAAACCAAAGCACAAGGAGATACAAGTCATATACCTCGATTGAGATGTGCAAGTGTGTGGAATATGATGATGGTGGAATCCTAATTCTAAATCCTTTGGTACTCCATGCATCATGAATCTCTTTTATTGGATGAAATAAAACTTGCTGGGGGAATATGGGCTATCAGATTATCATCACTTTTTTGAGCGGGTATTTTGGTCTTTTCTTTCCCGCTTATTCTCTCATGCCCCTCGGCATGGTTTCTTTTCCTCTTTTTTTTAGCATAGCCCATATCCTTTATTGGCATATGGAGAATTTTTGAATGGAGAGATGTCATGATGGCGAATGCAGGGAGTAAAGTTTCTATATGAGGATGTGCGGCTCTCAGTGTAAGAGTTAGCATTTTTATTTGGTGAACGAAAATGGAGCACAACTCTTAGGATAAGAGTTGGCGTATTTTTGGTGGATGAAAGGTGCATGTTGTGTGCAACTCTCAGGGTGAGAGTTGCCTTTATTTGGTGGGTGCATGTGAATCTCAATCATGGGCGCATGATCATAATCTCACTAAGGACACAACAATTGGACCCAACTCAACATTCCGCAAGCAGCATATGACTAAAGGTTTTGCAGAATTTAAACATGTCATATGACCTTGGTCAGTATTTCATAATCATTGAGGAACTTCTGTTTTTGAATTTTTTTTTAAAATAAAGCTCCGGATGTCAAGTTTCATGCAGAACAAAGTCATAGCGCAGCCCATGTCACCATATCATATCAAGCAATAACTTAGACAAGATCAATCATATGCAACCCACTAGTCTAAGTTTTTTGGATGAGACATTATTAGCTGATAAACCCAAATTTTCGAGAAAGCTCGGTTATAACATGGGTATAGATGAAACAAGACAAAGTAACTATTCATCATCTCAACAAGGGTTGAGCTAGATATTTGCATAGCACATATATATAGAAAGGAATAAATATTTTTTTTAATGCATAAATGCTAAAATTTAAATATTCTTAGAAAAACATAAAGTTACAAAAAATTAAATATGCAATGCAGATACCTGAGCGGGGGTCTTCCCCCAAGCTAGCTCGCAGCTCATGATCCAGGGTAGAAGCCCGAAGCAGCTTTTATTATTATTATTATTATTTTTCAAGAAGTTAACTTACCGGTTTACCTGGCGGTCAGGGCTCACCTTTTTGAGTCCATTGAGCAGGACTTCCTCCCATTCACTGGTTGCTCGATGATGGTGTGTCCATCTTGGGAGAAGTAGACGGTTGAACCTTTTTGGGTCACCACACCATCTTGCTGGTATTTTGTGGTGCAGCAGGTTATGTTTTGATTGTTTCTAGCTATGCTGCACCTCCTTTGATGGTGTGGGGATCTCCTCCTTTGTCATCCCTTTGTTTTGAGGGACAATTTCGTCCTTTTTCTCCTTCTTTACTCCTTTAGTCTGAGAAGGGGCCCAATTTTGCTGTTTCTGCATTTTATCATGGGGCAAGGACTTCTTTTCTTCCTTAATTGGGAGGACTGTCTTGTTCTTTTGTTCGTCCTTTGCCATCCTACTCTGGCGAATGGCTTTATTTCTTTCTTCCCTCTTCTTCTAGGAAGAAGAAATTCCCTTCCTTTTCTGCCCCTCAGTCTGGGTTGGAGTCTTTTGTTGCGCAGGAGCTATGATAATCTTTTGCTCCTGAGCCTTCTGAGGAGCTTCCTTTTTCTTTTGCTCCGGTTTTTGTTTTCCTTCTTTCTTGATTTTGGGGACTAGATTTGTGCCTTGTCGTTGTATTGCCACTTCCATGATTCCTTGATTATTGAGCCCATATATGATGCGGATCATGTTGCACTCTTCCTGTCTGCGGGGCCTAAACTCGAATTTCTCTTCTTTTCCATTGATGTTGAAGCGAATTTCTCCTGCTCCAACAACAATTTGAGCTCCCGCAGTGCTCAGGAATGGCCATCCAAGGATGAGTGGTGTCTCTCTAGTTAATTCCGTGTCGAGCACCACAAAATCAACTGGCACAAAGTGCCCCCTGATCTTTACTGGAATATATTCTGTGATTCCTGCTGGGTAACGGATAGAAGAATCGGCTAGCTGCAGTGTCATGGTTGTTGGTGCTAGGTTGGTGTAGTTTACTTTGTCAAAGACTGTTTTGGGAATGACACTGACGCTAGCCCTGAGATCACAGAGAGCATGATCAAACTGTTGTGTCCCAATTGAGCATGTGATCGTAGGACATCTTGGATCTTTCTTCTTCTCGGGCAGATGATTGAGGATAGCCGTACTACATTCTTCTGTCAGCTTCACCACTTCTGTGGTTGGCAGGGGTCGCTTGTTGTTGATGATGTCCTTGATATACTTAGTGTATGAAGGTACATATAAGGCGTCCATTAGTGGGACGCTTATATGCACCTTCTGTACCATCTCGACGAATCACGCGAACTGCTCGTCCATAGCCTGCTTCCGTGTTCTTGTGGGGAATGACAGGTAACTTCTTTCTATGTATTCAAGTGGTGTTATCCTTCCCTCTGTATTTTCCTATATTGCAGAGGATGATGGTTGCTCTTCCTGTCTGGCTTTCTGCTTACCTACTTGTAATGGAGGACGTGATTGGTTGTTTCAGCCATTGTTGCCTCCTTGTTGGCGATACCCGTTGTTGATGTATGCGGCGTCTTCATGGGTCTCTGGGCAATCATTGCCCGAGTGGCCAACATTGCCACAGACCTTACAAGTCATGCGAGTGTCTATGGCATTGATGGTGTCGGACATATCAACGGCACGTTCGTCAATCTTCTTGAGCAAGAGGTCTATTTTTGCGGCAAGCATATCAGTCTCCTTTACGGTATGCATGCCTTTTTGTGTTTTAGCGGGGCTCTTTCTTCCTCCCAAGCTTGGTTCTCCACCATCTTGTTAATCAACGCCGTAGAGTTGTCAACGGTGAGTGATAAGAATGCACCACCAGCAGTGGCGTCGAGGTGCCCCTTCGACATGGGTGTTAACCCATTGTAGAAGTTCTGGAGCACCAGCCAGTTCTCCATGCCGTGGTGGGGGCAAGCCGAATATACTCTTAGAGCCTCTCCCACACCTCCACTATGGGTTCCATTGTTCTCTACTGGAAATTGGCGATTCTTCCCCTCAGGGCATTGGTTTTGCCCATGGGGAAGAATTTAGCGAGGAACACTGTGGAGGATTTGCTCCACATGTCGATAGCTTCCTTGTCCTTGTAGAATCACTGTTTCACCTTCCCCACCAGGGAGAACGGGAACAGGCGGAGCCTGATGATGTTAGGTGCGACATCCTTGATAACGATCGTGTCGCACAGCTTCAGGAAATGCTATAGATGTGCGTTTGCATCCTCGTTGGGTAGTCCAGAGAACGGGCTTGCTTGCACCATAGTGATTAGCCTGGTCTGCAGTTCAATGTTCTTGTCCCCAATGTTGACAGCGGGCCCGATGGGCACGTTAGCAACAGCCGGGGTGGAGAATTCGCAGAGTGACTTCTAGGCCATCTCGCTGAAAGTGGAAAGTGCGGCGGCGACTGGTTCTTCTATTGATGAAGTGGTAAGAGAAGAAGCGGTACGAGACCAATTCTTCCTTAGGAGTGCCTCTGGATCAGGAATGAATTTTTCTGGCAGAGAGAAACCAGTCATGCACTATCCTATTTTCATCCACAACAGGAGAAAACATAAAAGTTAGCCTGCATAGACAATGGCTGTTTCTGATGAAGTCATATGTATATATATTATTTTTTTATGCTAGAGTTAACTGTACCAATGCCTTCCCCGGCAATGGCGCCAGAAATCCTTGTTGACATTTCTTAGCACAATCACCAAAGATAGGTAAGAAACCTATTCCCCGACAATTACGCCAGAAATGCCTGCTGGCTTTTCTTAGCATCGCTACTAGAATTGATTCTCTAGCAATGATGTAAGGATTGTAGTGTGATAGATCTTAACCTTTTAGAGATATCCGCAAGCGCACGGATCTATCATTGTAGCATTTCACCCGAAAGTATTATCAGTATATCGTTATTTATATTTTCCCAAAGGAAGACGGGTACAGATACCTCTAGCATAGAAATGTTATGACTTTATATCATCGAAGTGCGGCCAATTGCTATGCAGGGGTAAGAAATAATCATTTAAATAGATAGTGGACACACACTTGGATCTACCATAAGGATAAGCATAAAATAAAGAATAAACGAATGAATAAATAAAAGAACAACTACGTGGAACAGGCACATCTTATACATATGCATTAAACACTTAAGTCACATGATATGCAGGTCAAGCAACAACTTAGGGTCTAAGATAATAGGGAGATCCTGGCAGCTGGTCTGTTAGCCGATGGGGATGTTTATGAACTCCTACATGACATACGAACGTGAGGGATTATGAAGGACGAACGAGACTAGTTCACTCCCCGCTGCCTACCCCTCAACCGGGGCATGCTGTCATATCCGATGCCCCCTCATTTTTGGACACCACGCCTGCATACTAAGGAACTACCTACATCCCCTAGGACTTCTATCCTATGGATGGACGAGCTAGGACATAGGCAAACCCAAAGGAACATCGAACCATTACCCTATTCCTATCATCATCACCATTCTTGCATATCATATGAACGATGAAGAACATGTATGAGCAAGATGAACTATTCTTATATGGACTATAGTCTAGTTTATAATCATTGAATATATCATGCTCAAGACTATACTCTAGTTCATATGCGATAATGTATATAAGTGTAGAGAACTTGAATAGGGAAGAACTCTCCATCAAAATATTACCAAGAGTAGCTTTGCTTCCCAGGAGACAAGCCCTCCTTGCTAGCTTCTAGCCTTGCTCCAACAACTACTACTAAGCTAAAGAACAAATGTAGAGAGAGAGGTAGAGTGCTCCAAATGGTGTGTTTGTAGGAGTGTGCTTTCCTCCTCTTCTTATAGGTGGCTGCAGGCGGTTCGGGGGCATTCTCATCAAG
Organism: Bothriochloa decipiens; assembly: GCA_023333625.1. Lineage (NCBI taxonomy): Eukaryota > Viridiplantae > Streptophyta > Magnoliopsida > Poales > Poaceae > Bothriochloa > Bothriochloa decipiens. The sequence continues at coordinate 39,193,321 of CM041630.1, read as the reverse complement.
TGCACAACCGCCTGAGCCTCAGATGGAAGGCAGGAACCGCCTTGCCAAGGATGGGCCCGGCTGGCCACCTGGCACGGGCGCGCGCCAGGCCAGGGTTGCGCCCCCCTGGTTAGCGCCTCCCCCTGACCGACCTTGGTGGTCGGTTGTGGAGTGGGCTTGGACCGTGCCCATGTGGTGCACTCGGCCCAGTTCTGTCCCAAAGTGGACTTCTCTCCAATTCTTGATTTTATGCTTTCTTAGAAAGCGCACTTCTTGAGTGGAATTATTGTACTTTTATATATATTATTACAAAATAATTTCTCCAAGTATAAGTGGAATTAGGTTAATAATAAATTTATATGTGTATGTAAATATATAATTCACGCCTTTTGGTCTTTAATTGGTGGTGCAAAATAACCGTTAAGGACCACCAACACCCTCACCCCCCTTGAAACATTAATGGCCCAATGTTCTTCAACATGCATGACAGACCCTCTGAGCATAGGAGGAACAAGTACGGCGATAATCCCCCTGCCGAATCCCCCTCGATGGCTTGAACTCGTTAGAGAAAACTGCATTGACACAAACCAAGAATGACACCGTCCTGACACACTTCATCACCAGTGTGATCCAAGTTTTAGGGAAACCCAACACCCTCATAATATTTTCCAAGTACTCCCATTCAACCCGGTCGTAAGCTTTTGCCATATCCAGCTTCACCGCACAGCCCCCTTGCTTCCCTTTTTCATTCCGTAGATAGTGTATGCACTCGTATGTGATCAGGATGTTGTCTGTAATCAAGCGACCAGGCACAAAAGCACTTTGTTCCTTTGAAATCACTTCATCCAGTATCTGGTGAAGGTGATTCACCAAAATCTTGGAACAAATCTTATAAAGCACATTGCAAAGTGAGATTGGACGGTATTGAGATAAATCTTGGGGATTGTTCACTTCCTCCGGCAATTCACTCCCGTTTAGAAAACCCAACACGGCCTCCAACACATAGAGCTTCACCAGGGTCCAGTGAGTTTGGAAAAACCCTGCATTAAAACCATCAACTCTCAGCGCCTTATTAGGTGGCATCTGGAAAAGAGACACCTCTACTTCTTGTTCTGAGTATGGCTTAGCAAGAGGATCACTCATCTCCATTGTCACCTTCCTTGGCACATGTGTAGAGATTAGTTGTGGCTGTAGTTCATCTTGTGCCTTGAACAGCCACTAATAGAAATCACATGCCAAGCTTTCCAAATCTACTTGCTCAGTGCAAACCCAGCCATCTTCATCTGTCAACTGTTTGATCCGGTTTGTACGACCTCTAGCTCTCGCCTTGGCTTGGAAAAATGTCATGTTCCTGTTCCCTTCCTAAGCCATGAGATTCTGGAGTGTTTCTTCTCCATTATCTCTTCATGGGCAAGGACATCATTCAGCTTTGCCAATATGTCCCTCTCCCTATCCATCGGCCCATGGTATAGGGTGCTCCTCCTCTCCTCTTCTAGGTTCTCGCGCAGCTCTTTAACTTGTTTCTTCACTGAACCAAACACCTCATGGTCCCATGATTTGAGAGTGCCTTGCAAAGACACCAGATCCTACGCTATGGTGGATAGATCAGCTGTACTAGGTCTAGGGTCCCAAGCTCGATTAATGAACTCCATATACTCACCGTGATTTTTTCACATGTTTTCATATCTGAACGATTTCGAGTGGCAGCGACCACGTCGACCATTCGGCGCCCGATCCCTGACATCCACCAGAAGACTAGCATGATCTAATTCCGTTAGTGGAATATGGAACACTTTAGAGTCTCCCAAAGCCATCTGAACCTATTATCCCAAAAGGCACGATCCAACCTAGCCTTAACATTTCGGTCATCCTCCTGGTGGTTATCCCAACTGTAGGTCGGTGAATCCACAATCATTTACCACCTCTTGGAATGGCACCATTTGCCATTGCTCCCGCTCATTCCCTCCTATCTGCTCCTCCACCACTAGTACCTCATTGAAATATCCTAGGCACAGCCATGGTTTGGATGACTGTGCCCGCAAGAACCTCAAAAAAACCAGCTCTTCTTTTAGAGTTCCCTCCTCAGTTCACCGTAAAACCCCATGAGCCACCACTATGAGATCCTTAGACAATTGCATGACAGCAAGACATCGATGTGCGACCTTGATTTGCTCATTTCCACCACTATGACTTCCTAGTGCCACAACAGCAGAAGACCCCCACTCAACCCCTCTAACTTGATGACAATGGCATTCGAGAAGCCAAGGTCACATTTCAAGCCAAGGGCACTGTTGATGTTAATTATGCCCTATATGCTACCACCATAACTGTCAACTTGACACTCATTTCAGGGAAGAATCAACCAAACAAGTAGTGATGTAGGTATAAATAACTTGGTTCCACATGTACATATCATTATTTGGTTGCAAGTCCTTGATCAGGTACTTTTCAGGGTCTAGAAGCTTTAAATTAAGGAAGAAGCAACAACACAAGTTTGCTACATAAAATTCAACATCACAAAAACATAGAGCAAGCAGCAAGGAGCAAGGCTAGCTCACTGTAGCTACAGTGAGGGGGTCGGCCGACCCCCTCCCTGTAGGCCCAGGAGGTGCCATGCTGGCACTATCCAAGTGAAGCCCTCCAAGCTCAAGCTCAACCCTTGGATCACTTGTGGACCTCAAATCAACGTTCAAGAAGCATTGCACAAGGATTCATGGGCCCACAAGGAATGAACCGACATCAATATAATTCAACCAGTACCAAGAACACACTCAATGACATGTGGGGACAGCCAAAAGTGGGCCCACCTATCATAGAGGGTGTCGGCCGACCCCCTCCTTGGGTGCTTCCAAGGTCGGTTGCACGCCACCGACTCAAGCATGTCTCCATGCAGCTGGTGTGATCCATCCATTTGAGGCGGTTCCAAGGTTAGTTTCATCCAACGACTCATGATGGAGGTCACGTGGATCGCTGACGTGGCATTGGAGTAGGCCCTACTCTACCTCCCCTATAAATACCCCCTAGTGCTTCACTTTAGGGGCATGTATCATAAGAGCAAGACTACTTTAGTAGCTTAGTGTTAGAATAGAGGGAAGAGAGTGAGGAGTTCCAAGGAGGAGTCCCGGCCTGTTAGGAGTCTTCTTCAGGGAGCGCCTTAGCGGAAGCGGGTCTTCTTAGAAGTCTTACTTTCGAGTCTTTTCTAGTATTTAATATTCTAGTTTGGTACTTTTAGTATTTAGTATTTTACTGTTGCACTATTTTACTTGAGTGAATAGCTCGAAGCATTAGCTAAGCTTGGAGTAGTAAGATTAGTGTAGACGTGGTGTCTAGATGACTTCTTACCTGTGTGAGCTACTTTTGGCACTGTAGGACACCTAGCGTGAGAATGACAGTCCTTACTAGGCAGAGAGTTCCCTATACATGTGTTAGGCAAGTGAACATTGTGAGAGCGGGGCTGAATAGGGTAGTCACCTCGGTGAGGGAGGAGGTGCAAACCTCTTTAACTCGACTCACGTTTCATCTATCGCCCCCAGTAAAGGACAGAAGTGGTACACCTCGTTATATGTAGAGTACTGTGGCCAGATATTATTGCTAGATAGACCTCTCTATACCCAATCCTATACCCTTTGATCATCACCTGATGACCTTTATCCTAGTTCAACCACTTCATGTCCCCCATGGAAATTATGATACCTGGAATACTCCCGCTGAAGGCTACATTGACTACCGTACGCTTGCGGTATTACCATTTGTAACATCCATAATATTAGACTTAACAAACCTTACATTACATGGCATAAGTATCTCATGAGCATCTTATTTACATCTTGATTTGGGTTTGGTGCTTGCTTGCTCTATTTCAAATAAATGGTTAATTGATATTTCAAAACCCTTATTAGAAAGTGTTTGTTGCATTACTCATCTAAAGTTGGACCTTTAATATGCTTTGTAGAGAAAATAATTTGAAACAAAAAGTCTATTTTTACCAAATCATGAAAATGAATTTTAGTCTCTCAAAAATGGCTAAAACAGTGTCTAGGTATTAAATTTTATTCATTTTATAATTTAAATTTTGGCCAAATTTGTATTTTCAAAAATACACCGAATTAGGAAAACTTTCTATAGATGAAATGTTCCTCTCTTTAAATTGAGCAATTTCATATTTTGAGTTTTTTGAAATTTGTAGTAGTTTGAAAGTTACAGAGGGTCAAAGTTTTTAGTTCAATTTGAATAGAGGTGGGACCCACCCGGTCCCACCTGTCTGTCTCCCTTCTTTCCCCTTGTCTCCTTCCTCCCGCTGCCGAGCGCCAGAGCATGCAGCTCTGCGTCGCACCGCAGCAGCGCCTCACTGCCGCCCTGCCCGCCCACTTGCACCAGCGCGCCCCTTGCGCTAGGACTCGGCCACGCTCGCACTCGATTGCGCACGCGCGCCCGCGTCCGGTCGTCGCCGCTTTGCCCGCTGGGCTGATGCACTGCGTCGCGCATGCCCCACTGACCACCATCACCGCACTGTGCACCTTGCTTCGCTCCAAATGCTACATGACACCACCACTCAAGCACGCGAGCGCACACTTGAGTGCCCACGCTCGCCCCTCGCTTCCCCGCTACGTCACTGCCGTCACTGCACCGAGCGCCATTGGCGCCGTCTCGTCGCTCTCGCTGCTTGGGCTGGTCGTGCAGGCCATGGCTCAAATTGAAGAGCCCAAGCCACCCTTTATCTACTCCCCACCTGCCTCACTCCCTCCCCACTCCATTTCCTTCATTTGCCCCTTGCGAAACCACCGTGGCCGCCGAGCTCGCCATGGTTGTCGTCAAGCTCGCCGTCACCTAGCTCTTGCCCCAACCCGCCATTTTCCAATCCAAGAACACCATGTGCTCGCCGTTGCCTCCTCCACCTTTGTGACAACATCTCACGCTCGATTTCTCAAGGTAGGGGCCGAATTTGGCCGTCCCTTATTCCCTGCGTGCCACGGCCGTCATGGCCGCCGGAGCGGTTCGCCGTGGCCATGCCCTTCCTGTCCCTTCCGCCCTATCTCTTGCATGTTTCGGAGTCGCTAGGGCTAGGGGATGCTCGTCGTGGAGTTAATGACGCTGGCTGCAGCCTCGCGCGGCCTTTTCACCGCTGTAGTTCACCGTCGTTCGCCGCCGTGGCTCGCCATCGTAGCTAGAGTCGCCCGGGCCTTCATCTTCTACCTCAACGGGTTCGCCTCGTCGAGCTAAGTTCGTAGGTACCGGCCTTTTGGCCGGAGATGCTCGCCGCCGATGAGAAGCCGCCGGCCGGCGGCCATCCTCTATCTCGATCCCGCTGACCGGTGAGCCCATGCTAGCATTAGCAGGGTGCCTGCCTGGGTACGCAGCCGGGTGGCATTAGCGTAGGAACCACACTGTGTACACCGCGGGGTACGCGTAGCACTTTTGGTTTGACTTTTTAGAAAAATGTACATTTACAGATTTTGGGAAAAAGCTTGTAAAAATCATAACTCCTTCACTTTAAGTCTAAATGAGGAGGTTCAATTTGCAGTATTTTTCTTATGAGGAAAATTATGCATGAAAAATATGAAATGCCATGTTTGGGATACTTTTCTGTGTAGTTTTATTTAAGGATAGTAAATGAGTAAACCTTTAGAAATGCATAAGTAATTCTAGGTTTGTCCTAAAAATGTGTGTCTTGTTTTGTTGCTCTAGTTAGGAGATGCTGGATCCATAAAAAATGTTAGTTGGCTATGTCAGGTGTAAAAGTTACTCTATCTATTTAGAGTGTTAGTTTTGCGAAGGGGTTAATAAATTCATAGTTAAATAATTAAGTAAGATAAATGCCTGATATTTTTTGCAGGCTGTTTTAGGGTTAAATAGAAGCTAGTTATGCTCTGAAATATATTGTTTGACTTGTTTCATAGTACAAAGTATTTTATGTCCAATTATTGTCACTGCATTGTGATTTTTGTGTAGGATAAAATACTTACTGTTTTGACCTAAAAATTTTATAGTAGACTTGGTTTAACATGCTTACGCTTTTATGATTTTTGTAGATTTTTCTGAGTAGTATGAAGAGGTGTTCCAGTTCTGCTCTAGTTTAATAAGGTGTTTAATTAGGGTTTTGTGATGTCATGTCAGGCAGTTATGATGTTCTTTTTGTCTCATCCAAGATAATTTCTGGTGGGTTGCTGAAAGCTAATTCGAGGTTTTCCTAAGTAGTACCAACATAACGAGTGCATTCTATCATCTGCCACATGGTCATGCATACATTCATAACATACATCATACTCGCAATAATGCATACATGGTATTCATATGCATCGATGCATCATACAGGTTTACCAACAGACCTTACGCCGGTAGTTCAGGAGGAGCCGAAAGGGGAAGGACAATAGGGAGTAGTGCTGCAGGAGGCAGCAGGGGACGAGGACCCAAAATCTAACTTGCCAGAGTGCCCTGACCATTAGCCTAGCTTCTTTGAGAAAGGCAAGCCCTGGAGCATTCCTCCCTATAGTTTTACAAATAATTTACTTTACGTCCTTTATTATTTATGATGCATTAAGTTTATAGGCGTTGATCGATACTGTTGATACATTATGATTACCCTTGACCACCTGAGTTACCCAAACACCCTGTTTAGTATAGGTTCGCCTTTATGCTTAGCCCTGCTTAACTAGATCGTAGAAGTTGGGTGATTTCCTATCATCCATATGTTATAGGTGGTGAACCATATTGATGAGCTATGTTGATAGCTGAGGATAACCATGAGAAGTAATAAATCAAGACCAGGCGAGATTAGTGTTGTGGACAAAACTAGAGGTTCTATGTTGTTTATCCCATCTATGTTGACCAAGGACCCCGTCCGATGTCTCAGCCCTCTTGTTCTATTGAACGCATGCCCCACAGATAGCTGAAAGGGTGCGATCATCTGACCGCGAAGCCTTGAGTTCTGTTTGGGCCGGGTTTTGATTGAGTTGAGTGCATCATACCGGACAAGGCGCGGGTGATTGCAGAGCATGAATAGTAAGTCCGAGGTTAGGGAAGGCACCTGGATAAGGCATTCGATCGGCCCTGGGTACGATGGTATTAGTTGATCTCGTGACTAACTTTTACCCAAACAAAACCAAGGTGACCTAATCGACCCCGACGGGGGAAGTGTGGTTTGTGTGGGGAATACCTCGCCAGCTGGTTTGCAAATCGATTATGATCGCCATCATTCCTGGAAGTGAATACTGACTTGAGCACTGGCATCGTAGTAAAAACTTGAACAAAGAGATGAGATGGTTATGATGTTGATGCTGAAAGAGGCTCAACTGAAAATGATTACTATTCTTGCTTAATAATTACACCATGACTGTTTAGATCAGGTGCTAATCTAGCATGATCAGGATAATGACTTAAAAATGCAAAGCTAGAGGGTTTTAATAATTGTTCCTAATAAGCTCAAGCTTTTTATGCAAAGAACTGAGTCAGCTAGCCTCCTTATAAAGCCTTGCATACTCCTTGGAGTCACCTTATTTTTAGTTTATGACGGGTAAGTCTAGCTGAGTACATTCTCGTACTCAGGGTTTAATTTCCCATGTTGTTGCAGATGGTGAGATGTTCTATGGCTATTGGCAAACTTGCTTCTACCCAGCTCTAGGTGATGAATAGACCTTGGGCAAGGTCACTCCGTATTATCGTACCTTTATGCTTTTGTTGGATTCAGATGTGGACTTGGCACTATGTTTAAAACTATGTGTGAGTTTGCGAACCAAAACCTATATTTTCTTTCGCTATTTGAACTCGTATTTGGTATTATAATAACTACATTATGACTCTGATGTATTCAACTCTGTGCAAACTTTATGTAATCTTATGGATGGTGTATGTTGAACCTTAAGTGATTTGGGTAACAAGTTGAGATGTTTGAAATCCTTCGAGATTTTACGGACTACCGGATTAATATGGGCACAATGTGCTAACTAAATTGCTTCAGCGGTTTATTTAGTACCTTGGGTTTATATTAATTGGACAGTTCTGTTACAGCTGGCATCAAAGTGAGGTTTGATGTATACTGTCCATAAGTATTTAAAAATAAAGGATTTGTTTTTACAAAAGTAATTATAAACTTATAGCCACTAAAACAAATACATAGTGATACAAAAGGTGTGTGGTTTTCAAAACTTATATATCTATATGTGCCATGGACAGGTCGTATCCTTTGTGTCTAGTTTAGGACTATCAGGTGGCTAATATAAGTACTGACTTGGGGGTATTGTATCATATTTTTTGTTTGTCGCGCTCATACACGACGGATATGTATGGGGGCCATTCAGTTGAATGGTTATGTATGGATCAATTTGCCTCTACGCCATGGTAGGAGTTGCGATAGCATGATCGGACGCAATGCCAATCTAGGGGAGTTCTTAATGGTGCTAGACTACATACGTGTTTTCACATGTTTACATGAAGGTGCCGCATGTGAGGGTGTCGTCTTCTGGGGACTTGTTGGGTGGATGTAAGTAATTGGAGTTTTCACCCCGTTCGGAAGGTGTGTTGAATTTTACGTCACTTGCATTCATTGGGAAATTGGGCTGCAATGAATCTTCTGCAGATACCACTAACCGCGAATACGTGTAGAGCATTTAGAATTTCGTATATAAATGAGAGCATGTACTGTATGCCACCGCATAGACGTTATCACCTTTAGGAAGTGAGGACGTACGTAATGTGCATGCATCATGAATTAAAAATTGCTCATGTCATTCTACTCTTCCCTTATAATTAAAATTCATCCCTTTCCTTATAATTGCTTATAATTACAATATATGTGTTTACCAGGATACTAAAAACTTTTACAGATGGCTCAGACCAAGCAGACGGCTCGCAAGATTGCGTGTCCTCCTCGTCGCCGCAGGGTTACTTCCCCTATGGATGCACCCCTTGTGATTCGCCGGTTGCCGTCCCACCAGCACAGGGAGTCTGGCACTTTCCTCGAGCAGGGCGATTTGCCCACTCTCCTCTGGAGGCTGCTGTACAGTGCTGGTTACCCTATATGAGCAGAGCCATAGTACTACTGGGTCAGAGATCATCTGGTGAACAATGGCTTTGCATCCGTGGTTGTTGTGGTGCCACCCTTGGGCCTTGATGAGAGTTGGTTTGGTTGGACAGCTAAGGGTGAGGGCATCACTCTCTTTGATGGTGCCCAGGATGCTACTTTCTAGATCATTGAGAGAATTGTTATGGAGTTGCCCAATGAGTTGGAGCAGATTCTCCCTGGTGTCATCCCTTTGGCTTGCCCCCATGATGATAAGTGGAGGTGGGCTAAGGGCATGGCACAGACGGCAGGACCTCAGGAGGTTGAGAGCAGCAATGCACCTGCACAGATTGTTGTGTTCACCTTGATGAAGGCGTATGCAGCACAGAAGGACCTTGCCCTCTCTAGGTACGATGAGTTGGAGCATGACAGGAGAGAGCAAGAGGAGCAGCAGGAGAAGTATGAGCAGAAGATTGAGGAGCTCAGAGAGGAGTTGGCCCTAGTGATTGAGCAGAGGGACCAGGCCGTCCAGAGAGACGAGCTAGCCATGTAGTAGGTCTAGAAGCTTCAGGCAAAGCTTGACCGCCGTGACGCCACTCTCAAAAACCGTGAGGACGCCTTGGGCCGCACCATGTTGGAGTGGAATGCGGCTTGGATTGAGGCACGCAGTTTGAGGTCCGCTCAGCGTGTTCTCAAGCAGGACCTACATGACTAGGAGTTGTGCATCGACACCTTGCGCAAGGATATCTACGCGAGACAGCACAGACACTTGGAGTCTCCCCCACCCGTTGACACTTACCTTGCATGTATTGTCAAGTTAAATCCCAGACCTCACCAGAGGGAAGTGTCATACTCTTAGATCAGAATGTGCATGTGTGTGGAAAGAATATGGTGGGTATTTATGGTGTCTAGCCTAATTCTATTATGCTCTTTAAAACACATCTCCCTCCTTATTAGGACTTAGAAAAAATCTTTTATGAGGGCATGAGCTATCTTTATTCTCTCTCTTTTTATATATATATTTTTTCTCTTCTTTTTTTCTTCTCCACTTTTTTTCTTTTTTCTTCTCCACTTTTTTCTCTCCACCTTTTGAAAGATAGCCTCATGCTTTTATTTGCAACAAAAACTTTAAGGGAGATGTGAACAAGGATTCAGAGCATTTATTTGGATGGAACCTAATAAGTATATTTTTGGTTCACCCCCAGTGTAAGAGTAGAACATTTTGGTGGATCAAAGTGGAAGGTATATTTTGCAGCTACTTCCAAGGTAGGAGTAGTGCAATTATTTGGTGGATGGATGAATGAATATTGTGCGCAACTCTCAGTGTAAGAGTTGGCAACTTTATTTGTGGGTGTGTGAAATCTGATCTTGGGAGTATAAAACTTCTCTCAACAGGGGTCATAAAACTTGACCAAACTCAACACAAAGTAAGAGGCATATGTGAAAGGTTTTGTCATGAAAGATCATATATGGCCTTGGTAGGTAATTGCATATCATTCAAGGAACATGCTATATTGATTTTTGTTTTGTAAAAATTAATCCCAAGTTCTTTGCAAGAAATGAGCAAGCGTCATGTCATCCTACTATATCTCATTCATCAATCACTTAGACAAAATGGGGTCCCTATGATAAGTGTTCACAAGAAGCAGGAATATTGGGGGTCCCTATGATAAGTGTTCACAAGAAGCAGGAATATTGGCAAGGAATAAAGAGTATGCAAACTTTAATCACAGGATGTCATGGAGATAGAGCATCAAAAGTTTTGTCTTTTCAAAAGTGTTCAAAGTTAAATTTTAAAACTTTGAAAAGAGCGGGGGCAGAGTTGCACAAACCATCATTGAAGATGAAGGTACTAATGGAAGTTGTTTGTCTCGTCCTTCTGTTCGATGAGTTGCTTGATGTTTGTGCAATGTGTTAGGGAGATCTGGAATTTGTTATAGTTATTCTTGAGAGATCCCCCACACTTATTTTTATACCTACTTTTATTATAACAAAGAAAAGAAAACAAGAGGGACTACAACAGGCAAGGGTCTTATTGGCTAAAAGGTCAAAGAAACAAAATTTTATTATTTAGTTATTTTTATTTTATTAGAAACTTGTTCAACCAACTTTTATTAGAGCTCAAACAAGGCTGATATAAAAGATGCAATGAAAACAAAGCCAAGACTTATCCCCATATCAGATTACTGCCATTGTTTATGAAAACAACTCAAGGTTCATTAATCAAATTTCAACACCATGCCAAAACATGATTAATGAAGACTATTTCAACCTAAGCACCATGCTTAATTTGAAAACAACCTATGGATGTTACTCGTGAGAATACATCCAAACAAGAGCATATGACATAAACAGGGAAGCATGAATTTGAATAATCATAAGGAGACAAGTATGGGCAAAGAGGTTGGTTTACATTTATTACCTTTTGCATACCTGAGTTTTCTTACCAGCAGCATATGTGGATTTCTTTGAAGATGCTGCACCTATGGCGTGGGTGTACAAGCTCCAACTCAGGTGAACCATAAGGCCAGATCACACACACAACTAGTGTATATGGACCTTGGGCCTTATTGGTAGCAAAGGTGTAAAGGAGTAGACTCCTTTTTTCTCTTTTTTTGGAAGATAACTACCGATGACCTTTGGCAAGGGCTCAACATTTATAGTCTGTTGGCAAGACTTCCCCCTCTTCATTGCTCTGCAGCTGCATGAACAAACTTGGGAGAATTCTCGGGTTGCCCCGAGATTTTTCCCGTATTGTTGACAGGAATAGAAGAAGCAATTTGAGAAATCTGGGTTTCTATCATTTAATTGAAACTCAGTTGATTTTAACAAAAGAAGACATAGTCTCAAGTTTAGCATTTATAGATTCAAATATTTTATCATTAAAGGAAAGCTTCCTAGCAAGATCTGCATTAAACTTAGCTTGCCTTAAAACAAAATCTCTCAAGGAAGGTTGATTGAAATTCAATTTGAAATTTGAATTGAGATTAGAAGAATTACCTTGTGGGTGGTTATGGTTGTTCCACCCAATATTACCTGGTTGTTGTTGGCGAAACACGTTGTTGACGTAGGACACTTCTTCCTAGGTTTCGGGACAGCTGTTCCCCGAATGGCCAACATCTCCACAGACTTCACACATCATGTGTGAGCCTATGGCTTGGACGGTGCCTGTGGTGGGTTTGGTGGCATGGTCGTCTAGCCTCTTTATTAGGAGGTCTATTTTTTGGCAAGCAAGTCCATCTCCTTCACGGAATACATGCCTTATTGAGTGCGGTGGCATTCTTGATGGTGAGGGAGAGGAATGCCCCTCTAGCTGCATCGTCAAGGTGCCCCTTTGACATGGCTGTCAGGCCCTTGTAAAAGTTTTAGAGTACCAGCCAATCTTCCATTCCATGGTGGGGACAGGCTTGGACATAGTCCTGCAGCCTCTCCCATGCCTTAAGGATGGACTCAAGTGATGTTTGCTGGAGGTTGGATATCTCTCCCCTTAGAGCAATGGTTTTGTTCATGGGGAAGAACTTGGCAAGGAATGTCATGGAACATTTGTCTCACGTGTTGACAACTTCCTTGTTTTGGTAGAACCACTGTTTCACCTTCCCCGCAAGGGAGAAAGGAAATAGGCTGAGCTTGATGCTAGTTGGTGCAACGTCTTTGATGACGATGGTGTCGCACAACTCAAGCAAGTGTTGAAGATGAGCATTTGTGTCCTCGTTTAGCAAGCCACAGAACTGGTTTTCCTACACCATCTTGATTAGGCCAGTACGGAGCTCGAAGTTTCCATTCTGGATATTGACAGCGGGCCCAATGGGCACATTGGCAATAGCAGGGGTGCAGTAGTCACGTAGTGACTTGGCCATGATGATAGTAGCGGATGGTGCTAGAGTGAATGGTTTGTCTGCCGATGGAGTAGCAGAAGAAGTGGTACGGGACTGTTCTTCCTTAGGAGTGCCTTCGGATTGTCGGTGAAGTTGTTCAACAGGTTGAAACCATTCATACACTATCATGCGATCAATGTTTATTGCCAAGCTAGATGTTTTTATTTCCTTTGCCCTCCCTAGCAACGGCGCCAGAAATGCTTGTTGGCGTTTCTTAGCATCACCACTAAAGATGGACTAAAAGCCCATCCCTAGCAATGATACTAGAAACGTGTGTCGGCATCCCTAACCACCATTACGTCAGAAAGGTAACTCTCAGCCCTTAATGACGCCGGCCAAGATAATGTAGTCTAGTAATAACAATTAGAAGTGCCTGATTGGCCTTCCTAACCGTCATTACTTACGATATGCAAAACTGAAGTACGGCGCCTTGGGGTGCAACAAGAATTACAATCCTTAGGTAATGGTAATTAGGTACGCCAATCATGATAGCTCAGTATGGATAAATCCGCAAGTGCACGGAACTATCATTGTAGCCTTTCAACCCATGAGTATTCAAGGGTGTCATATTTATAATTTCCTGTAGGAGGGAAGGACGAATGCATCTAGCTTTGGTATAAATATGATCACTTATTGAATGCATAGGTAGACATAGCATAGGTAGGGGTAAATCATTGTTCAAAGATAATGGACACACATCTAAGCCAACCTCAAGGATAAAAGAGAAATAAAGAATCAAAGAATATATCTAACTAAGCAGGCATTGGTCTTATACAGCTATGCAAAGAACTGTTAGTAGACATCTAACTAGCATGTCTAGCATAAGAACTAAGTCTGGGATGATAGGGAGATCACCGCAGCTGGTCTGCCAGCCGATAGAGACTTTACGAACTCCTACTGAATACCCGAATGTGGGGGAATGCTAGGGATCAACAGGGCTGTCACCACCTGCCCACCTACCCCTCTGCCTGTGGGGTACCAACATATCCGCTGATCTTCGCATACCTGGGCACCACACCTGTGTAATTGGAAACAACTCCTAACCCCCTAGGACCCCACCCCTTCGGAGTGACAGGCTAGGTTAAGAGCAACCGAGAAGGCACGATGAACCATCACCTCATCCCTAGTTCTTCCACTGTTCATACTAAGATGATGAACGATGAAGAACAATGATGAACATGTCAAGAACATAACACATAAAGTATATGCTAGTTCATATATCATGTTCATAACATGAACAAGACTATACTCTAGTTCATATGCATTGCTTTATAAATAAGATAAGAACTTGAACTTGGAAGAGAAGTGCATTGTATTCATACCGATGTGTTCCTTCTTCTTCTAAGGAGACAAGCTCTCCTTGCTAGCTCTTGCCTTGCTCTACTACTACAACTAATCTAAAGAATACAAGTGAGAGGTGAGGTTAGTGGCTCCAAATGATGGTGTGTGCCTTGGAGGGGAGCTCTCTCTCTCTTTTATAGCCCAAGTAGGATGGTTCGAGCGTCTCGAAGTATGGAAAGAGGTGAGCCTTGAGGGAACCGACCCAAGCACTGCCTGAGAAGACTAGGCCCGGGAGGGCCCACCGGAGGAACGGCCACCCCCGGGACTGACGCCTCCTGGTGGGGCCATCTGGCCACCGCCTACGGGTGGTCGGTTCCTCCCTGGGCCTAAACCTCTCCTACGGTTACGATCAGGCCCAGGTATGCACCGAAGGTGGGCTCCTCTCTTTGTCTTGTTTGCACATTCCAATTCATCTTTTTGCTTTTGTGCTTTTTCCTAGTTGTTGTGCATTTCCATATGTCACACCTGCAAGTCAAGTATACACCAAAACTAGTGGAAATGTTAGTTTAAAGCACTCCCTACTATTTATTTTAGTAACATATTGGTAGTAGAAAATAGGCTCTAAGGACTGCCAACACACGGTCAGTCAGGGAGCCACAGTCATATACACCAGGCCTAGAGAGACTGCTCAGAGTATGCTAGTTAAGGTTTTACTAGACCGTAGTTGAGCTTTTGTAACTCTTTGTATCGTGTGGCCATGTGATATTAGTGTGTTACAAAGACCACGATGTGACCTTGGATCCTGTTTCATGTAATGCGATGTACCTTGCACGCCCTTAGAAGTCCAGTATATGTATGCTGGCAACCATGGATATTGTATAACCTTTGTAATGTTTCGACTTAATATTATTATTAGTGCAGTTGTGATGTGGAAAAATGAATTATTATGCCTGTGAGATTGATTGTATGAATTTATTCTCTCTAATTTGTTTCACACGGCATAAGTTACATATTTGTTTACCCTCAAAAATCCAACTCCTAATAACAAGACTTTGCTATTGTTGAAACACGCAGGTGGTGGGCACCCGCAGTGGAGCTGGTGGTAGTCATGGTGATGGTTGGGGTGGTGAACAGGCACGTGGTGCACCAACTCCTCCTCCTCTTACCACCGAGAAAATTTTTGCACAATTCCTAGGAGGTCAGCGCAACATTGAGCAGCTGTTGCATGAGAACTTAAAAGCCAGTCGCAACATCCGTCTAGGTCATCAGCCTAACCAGTACAATGATTTCAAGGACTTCATGGACACCAGGCCTCCAGTGTTCAAGGATGCCACTGAGTCACTTCTGGCTGATGCCTAGCTTAACACAATGGAAGAAAGGTTTCATCTGCTGAGGCTGTCAGAGGATTTAAAGGCTACCTATGCTGTGCACCTGCTTGAAGGTGACACAGGGCTGTGGTGGAGACAGCATCACAACACCTTTCCTATTGGACAGCCTATCACTTGGAATTAGTTTGTTGCTGCCTTCCGTGCAGCCTACATTCCTGCCACTCTCATGGCAATGAAGAAGGCTGAGTTTCATGCTTTGACCTTGGGGAGTGTTCTGTGAAGGAGTACTTTCATGCTTTCAACAGCTTGTCCTGTTATGCACCAAAGTTTGTGAACACTGATGAGAACAAGATTGCTACTTTCAAAAAGGGCCTTAGTACTAAGTTGATGAAGACCATGGGTACTTCTACTCGGGTGACTTTCAATGACTTCTACAATGTCTATTTGACTCAGGAGAATTAGAACAACTTGCACGCTGCTGCCAAGAATCGGAAGAGAGCGCATGAACATGGTCCTTCTTAGCCGAGGGCTGCACCTACATACCATCCCCTTATCGTCCTCAGGGTTCAGGGTCTAAGTTTTGGCCTTCATAGAAGAAGAATTTTCCTACTCAGAATCAGTAAAAGTTTCAGAGGGCCTTTAGGATGCCCATTCCATAGGGAAAGCCAGGACAGACCAGTGCTGCTGGTACCAAGACTGGGATGTTTGGACCTTGCTACAACTGTGGCCAAAATGGACACTACATCAAGAATTGTCCCTATCCCAAGAAGCAGCAGCCTGCACATGTACACCACACTTCCTTAAAGGAGATTCTTGCTGGAGAACCCATGACTGCTGGTATGTTTCCTGTGAATCAGATTCCCACTGTTGTTCTATTTGATACTGGATGATCGCATTCTTTTATGAGTCAAGCATTTGCACAGAAACATAATCAGTCCATAACAGAATTGAGTATAGAGTTTCATGTGAGCTCAGCTAGGGTTGATGTAAGCACAAGACAGATGGTCCAGGGGGTAACTTTGGATTTGGACAAGTGGAGATTCTGGCTAAACTTGATAGTTCTTCTCGGTTTAGGTGTGGATGTGATAGTAGGGATGAGTTGGATGAGTTTTTGGGATGTGTGCTTATGCAAGAAGGTAGAGTCATAGCCTATGCCTCACGATAATTGAAGAAGCATGAGATGAACTATCCGACACATGACTTAGAGCTTGCAGCAGTAGTCCATGCTCTAAAGATTTGGAGGCATTACCTTTGGCAACCGTTGCAATGTGTATACTGACCATAAGAGCTTGAAGTACATCTTTACCCAAAATGAACTAAACATGAGGCAACACAGAAGGTTTGAGTTGATTAAAGATTATGACTTACAGCTACAATACCATCCTGGCAAAGCTAATGTGGTTGCTGATGCCTTGAGTTGAAAATCACATTGTCATGCCCTGTAGCTGCTGATTGCTGATGGCTTTGACCTTATGCATCCTGTGATCTTGCAGAATATTTAGATTAGCTATGAATTTGAAAGCAAGATTATGAAGGGTCAGAAATTAGATAGTAAGATAACTGCTATTAAAGAAAGGATAAAAATCAAGCCATCATAGCACTTTAAGGAAGGTGACCATGGGGTCTTATGGTTCGATAATCGACTAGTTGTGCCAAAGAACCAGGAACTCAGAGATCAAATAATGGATGAGGCCCATTTGTCCAAGCTATCCATTCATCCTGGTAGTAGTAAGATGTTCCAAGACTTGAAAACTCGCTTTTGGTGGCCACATATGAAAAGAGATGTTGCAGAGTATGTAGCCAAATGTGACAATTGTTGTAGAGTAAAAGCCAAGCACCTGTAGCCCGGTGGTCTACTCCAATCATTGTCTATTCTAGAATGGAAATGCGAAGACATTTGTATGGACTTTATTACTGGCCTTCCCACCTCATCGAATGGTAACAATTCCATTTGGGTGATCGTGGATCGACTCACCAAGTCAGAACATTTCATACCTATTAATACTGAGTTTCGAGCACCCCAATATGCTGACTTGTATGTCAAAGAGTTTGTGATGTTACATGGTGTGCCTAAAACCATTGAATCTGATAGGGGATCTCAATTCATGGCACACTTTTGGGACCAATTACAAAGAGACTTAGGAAGCAAATTGTTGCATAGTTCTGCTTATCATCCTCAGACCTCGGGTCAAGTGGAAAGAGTAAATCAAGTCCTGGAAGATATGTTACATGCCTATGTACTTTCTGCTAAAGGTTCATGGGAGAAGTGATTTCTGTTAGCTGAGTTTTCATATAATAATAGTTACCAAGAGACTTCAAAATGCCTCCTTTTGAAGCATTATGTGGTAGGAGGTGTAAGACACCCTTGAGTTGGTTGAGACAGAGGATAAAAGATACTATGGTGTTGACTTTGTTAAAGAGGCTGCCGATCAAGTAAAAATTATCTAGCAAAATCTTGCCGTCACTTAGTCCCGACAGAAGAGTTATGCTGATAAGAGGGGAACGCCCCTTTCCTTCAAGGTTGGTGACAATGTGTATCTGAAGGTATCACCTATGAAAAAAGTGCAATGCTTCGGAGTGAAATGAAAGTTAGCACCTCATTTCATAGGACCTTTTAAGATCCTAGAATGGAAAGGAGAAGTGTCCTATAAGCTAGAATTGCCTGAAGAGATGAATGCAATTTTTCCTGTCTTCCATGTATCACAACTCAAGAAGTGTGTGTGTTCCCTCTGAGAAGGTGAAAACAAAAGACATCCAACTTAGATCAGATTTGACTTATGATGAATAGCCAACCAAGATTCTTGATGTTAAGGAAAGAATAACTCAGAACCGAGTGGTCAAAGTTTACAAGGTTTGTTGGACTATCTTAAAGATGCGTATCCTCGTTTTCACAAAACATGGTTAGTACACTTAAATCTTAGGATGAGATTTCTTTTAGGGGGGTAGGCTGTAACATCCATAGTATTAGGCTTAACAAACCTTGCATTACATGGCATAAGTATCTCATGAGCATCTCATTTGCATCTTGATTTGGGTTTGGTGCTTGCTTGCTCTATTTCAAATAAATGGTTACTTGATATTTCAAAACCCTTATTAGAAAGTGTTTGTTGCATTGCTTATCTAACATTGGACCTTTAATATGTTTTGTAGAGAAACTAATTTAGAACAAAAAGTCTATTTTTACCAAATCATGAAAAAGACTTTTAGTCTCTCAAAAATGGCTAAAACAGTGTCTAGGTATTAAATTCTATTCATTTTATAATTTAAATTTGGGCTAAATTTGTATTTTAAAAATACACTGAATTAGCAAAAACTTTCTATAGATGAAATGTTCCCTCTTTAAATGGAGCAACTTTCATATTTTTAGTTTTTCAAAATTCATAGTAGTTTGAAAGTTACAGAGGGTCAAAGTTTTCTGTTCAATTTAAATAGAGGTGGGACCCACCCGGCCCCACCTGTCTGTCTCTCTTCTTTCCACTTGTCTCCTTCCTCCCGCCGCCGAGTGCTAGAGCGCGCAATGCTACGTCGCACTGTAGCAGTGCCTCGCTGCCGCCTTGCCCGCCCTCCTGCACCAGCGTGCCGCTTGCGCTAGGACTCGATTGGGCATGTGCGCCCGTGTCCGGTCGCCGCCGCTTTGCCCGCTGGGCCAACGCACGGCGCCATGCGCCCCCCGCTGACTGCCATCACCACACCACGTGCCTTTCTTCGCTCCAAATGCTACATGACACCGCAACTCAAGCACATGAGCGCACACTTGAGTGCCCATGCTCGCCCCTCGCTTCCCCGCTGCGTCACTGTCGTCGCCCTCGCCGCTAGGGCCGGTCGCGCACGCCACGGCTCAAATTGAAGAGCCTGAACCGACCTTTATCTAATCCCCACCTGCCCCACTCCCTCCCCACTCCATTCCCTTCACTTGCCCCTCGCGAAACCACCGTGGCCGCCAAGCTCGCCATGGCTGCCGTTGAGCTCATCGCCACCTAGCTCTCGCCCCAACCAATCCAAGAAAACCATCATGCTCACCATTTCCTCCTCCATCTTTGTGACAACATCTCACGCTCGATTTCTCAAGGTAGGGGCCGAATTTGGCCGTCCCCTTTTCCCTGCGCGCCACAGCCGCCATGGCCGCCGGAGCAGTTCGCTGTGGTCGTGCCCTTCCTATCCCTTTCGCCCTATCTCTTGCATGTTCCGGAGTTGCTAGGGCTAGGGGATGCTTTTCCTAGAGTTAATGACACCGGTTGTGGCCTCGCGCAGCCTTCCCGCCGTCGTAGTTCACCGTTGTCCGCCGCCGTGGCTTGCCGTCGTAGCTAGAGTCGCCCCGACCTTCATTTTCTACCTCAACAGGTTCACCTCATCGAGCGGAGTCCGTAGGTACCGGCCTTTTGGCCGGAGATGCTCGCCACCAGCGAGAAGCCGCCGGTTGGCGGCCATTCTCTGTCTCGATCCCGCTGACCGGTGGGCCTATGCTGGCGTCAGCTGCTGGCGTCAGCAGAGTGCCTGCCTGGGTACACAGTCGGGTGGTGTTAGCGTAGGAACCACACTATGTACACCGTGGGGTACGCGTAGCACTTTCGGTTTGACTTTTCAGAAAAATGTACATTTACAGATTTTGGGAAAAATCTTGTAAAAATCATAACTCCTTCACTTTAAGTTCAAATGAGGTGGTTCAACTTGCAGTATTTTTCTTATGAGGAAAGCTATGCATGAAAAATATGAAATGCCATGTTTGCAATACTTTTCTTCATAGTTTTATTTAATACTAGTAAATGAGTAAACCTTTAGAAATGCATAAGTAATTCTAGGTTTATCCTAAAAATGTGATTCTTATTTTGTTGCTCTAGTTAGGAGATGTTGGATCCATGAAAAATCTTAGTTGGCTATGTCAGGTGTAAAAGTTACTCTATCTATTTAGGGTGCTAGTTTTGCTAAGGGGTTAATAAATTCATAGTTAAATAATTAAGTAAGATAAATGCCTAATAATTTTTGTCGGTTGTTTTAGGGTTAAATAGAAGCTAGTTATGCTCTGACATATACTATTTGACTTGTTTCACAATACAAAGTATTTTATGTCTATTTATTGTCACTGTCTTGTGATTTTTGTGTAGGATAAAATACTTACTGTTTTGACCTAAAAATTTTACAGTAGACTTGGTTTAACATGCTTAAGCTTTAGTAATTTTTGTAGATTTTTTTGAATAGTATAAAGAGGTTTTCCAGTTCTGCCCTAGTTTAATTAGGTGTTTAATTAGGGTTTTGTGATGTCATGTCAAGTAGTTATGATGTTCTTTTTGTCTCATCCAAGATAATTGCTGGTGGGTTGCTGAAAGCTAATTTGGGGTTTTCCTAAGTAGTACCGACATAACGAGTGCATTCTATCATCTACCACATGGTCATGCATACATTGATAACATACATCATACTTGCAGTAATGCATACATGGTATTCTTATGCATCGATGCATCATACAAGTTTACCGACGGACCTTACGTCGATAGTTTAGGAGGAGCCATGCTGCAGGAGGCAGCATGGGGCGAGGACCCAGAAGCTAACTTGCCAGAGTACCCTGACCATCAGCCTAGCTGCTTTGAGAAAGGCAAGCCCTAGAGCATTCCTCCCTATAGTTTTAAAAATAATTTACTTTGGGTCCTTTATTCTTTACGATGCATTAAGTTTATAGGCTTTGATCAA
Source organism: Bothriochloa decipiens (assembly GCA_023333625.1). Lineage (NCBI taxonomy): Eukaryota > Viridiplantae > Streptophyta > Magnoliopsida > Poales > Poaceae > Bothriochloa > Bothriochloa decipiens. The sequence continues at coordinate 39,172,178 of CM041630.1, read as the reverse complement.
TACCATTGATGCATTATGATGACCCTTGACCAGCTGAGTTACCCAAACACCCTATTAAGTATAATTCACCTTTATGCTTAGCCCTGCTTAACTAGATCGGTAGAAGTCGGGTGATTTCCTGTCATTCGCATGTATAGGTGGTGAACCGTATTGATGAGCTATGTTGATAGCTGAGGATAACCATGAGAAGTAATAAATCGAGATCGGGTGGGATTGGTGTTGTGGATAGAACTAGGGTTCTATGTTTTTTATCCCATCTGTGTCGACCTAGGACCCCGTCCGATGTCTTGGCCCTCTTGTTCTATTGAACGCATGCCCCACAGATAGCTAGAAGGGTGCAATCATCTGACCATGAAGCCTTGAGTTCTATTTGGGCCGGGTTTTGACGGAGTTGAGCGCATCATACCGGAGAAGGCACGGGTGATTGCAGGGCGCAGATAGTATGTCCGAGGTCAGGGAAGGTACCTGGATAAGGCAGGAGGTCAGCCTTAGGTACGATGGTATTAGTTGATCCCATGACTAATTTTATCTGAACAGAACCAAGGTGACCTAATCGACCCTGACGGGGGAAGTGTGGTCTATGTGGGGAATACCTCGCCAGCTGGTTTGCAAATCGATTATAATCGCCAGTATTCCTGGAAGTGAATACTGACTTGAGCACCGGCATCGTAGTAAAAACTTGAACAAAGAGATGAGATGGTTATGATGTTGATGCTGAAAGAGGCTCAACTGAAAATGGTTACTATTCTTGCTTGATAATTACTCCATGACTGTTTAGATCAGGTGCTAATCTAGCATGATCAGGATAATGACTTAAAAAGTCAAAGCTAGAGGGTTTTAATAATTATTCTTAATAAGCTCAAGCTTTTTATGCAAAGAACTGAGTCAGCTAGCCTCCTTATAAAGCCTTGCATACTCCTTGGAGTCACCTTACTTTTAGTTTATGATGGGTATGTCTAGCTTAGTACATTCTCGTACTCATGGTTTTATTTCCCATGTTGTTGCAGATGGTGAGATGTTCTATGGCTATTGCCAGACCTGCTTCTACCTAGCTCTGGGTGATGAATAGACCTTGGGCAAGCTCACTTCATATTATCATACCTTTATGGTTTTGTTGGATTCAGATGTGGACCTGGCACTGTGTTTAAAACTATGTGTGAGTTTGCGAACCGAAACCTATATTTGCTTCCGCTATTTGAACTCATATTGTGTATTGTAATAACTACATTATGACTCTGATGTATTCAACTCTGTGGAAACTTTATGTAATCTTATGGATGGTGTATGTTGAACCTTATTCGATTTGGGTAACAAGTTGAGATGTTTGAAATCCTTCGAGATTTCACAGACTAACCGATTAATATGGGCTCAATGCGCTAACTAAATTGCTTCGGCGATTTATTTAGTACATTGGGTTTATAGTAATTGGGTAGTTCTATTACACCATTTGCCACTTCTGGTGTCAACAAGCTTTCTGGCGCTATTGTCAGGGAGTGGTAGTTGTTTTAACTAGAATAAAAATCGTTAGTTATCTTTGTTTGATTAAAACCTTTCAACAAAAGACCTTTATGAGCATGTAGGAAACACGAATACTTACTTAGCCAAGATCCCGTGAAGGAGCCAAGTAGAATACTAGTAGAGGTACAAGGTTGGGGAGGCATTGACAAGCCCGGTGACTCCCCGCTCACCCTCACATCTCTCTCTCTAGCTCTAGATAACTATTAGGGCATAGCCCTTTGGAGTGGTGCTCTAGCTCTAAGCTTGTGTGGCTCTTCTCCCTTGAATGTGTTGATGAAATGAGAGGGGGAATGGCCCCCCTTTTATAGGTAGAGAGGAGGGGGTCCTTGGAAATGTGCCATCTCCACATGGAAAGGAGCAAACCGACCTCCATAGGGCGGTTCCGCACCTTCCATTTATGAGTGCAGGCCAAAACCGCCTTTGGCACATTGGCATGGACCGACCGACTGAAGCTGGGCTGGTTTGGACCCTGCGGAGGGGCGCGCGCCCCTCCCCTGGCACGCGCCAGGATCCCTAGGCCAAAAGGGCTGAAATTTGGTGACGAGGTTGATATCGTTGTTATCTTTCCAATGCCTAGTGGATGGCCCAAAACGGAGTTCGGATGAGATTGTTATGCCCGTTTTATCTAGGCATGGTCCTGCAGCCCAAGATGGAGTTGGGTATTGTTGGCTCATGTAGTTGATTCATGGCACTTGGCCTTTTGTCTCCACTCTACCAGGCCTTGTATTCTCTGGTAATGGGTCACATTCTTATTTCATGGTTTCATTGTATTCCTTGGCCCATTTGTATGTATTTCCAGAGTTGCCCTCCTGTAAGTGACAATCACCAAAACTCGTGAAATATGTTAGTGTAAAGCCCTATTTACTAAGTTTGGTGTGCCTTTTATTTTTTTATTGGTGGTATAAAATGTGAGTTAAGGACCGCCAACAACTCTCCCACACTTAGCCCTTTTCTCGTCCTCGAGTAAAGTTTTAGGACTAAGATGGGTCATCTCCTTGATTTATAACCTGCATACAAGATACTCCAAGCTTCACTTGCACTTGTGAACTTTAAATTGTCTATCACATTGTCTTGGGTAATTGAATAATGGAACAACATGGATTCAAATCCTCTTGCTCCAGTCAACTTAGAAACTTGGATTTTTGTAAGATTTTTGAAATAAAAGATAGCCTTGCTCCTCAAATGATACTCTCAAATCACTCATATATATGTGTTTGGTTCCTCACCAAGGCATTTGGAAGGTGCCTTCTTTTCATAACCTATCTCTAAAGCTTTTGAGTGGAGTTTTGGGTAGCTATGAAAGTGGGCATACTTGCATCACATATATTGTCAAGTCAAAAACTAAACCACACGGAGATACAAGTCATACACTAGATTAAGATGTGCAAGTGTGTGGAATTGGGGATGGTTCTTAACTCTAAATATTTTTGGTACTCCAAGAATCATGACTCTCTTTATTGGTAGATGGATAAATCTTCGAAGAGTATGGGCTATAAAAGAAAATTTTCATTTTTTTGAACGTGCTTTTGGATTTTCCTGTTGTTTTATTGCTTGGATTTTTTTCTATCATGCCCCTTGGCATGTATATATATATATTTTTACTTAGCCCATATCTCTTCTTTTGGCAATGAAAACTTTGAATGGAGAGATGTCATGATGGAATGCGAGGAGTGATTATATGGTGGATAGCGAATGCGCAGCTCTCAGTATAGGAGTCGGCATTGTTATTTGGTGGATGACAAATGCGCGTCTCTCAGGGTAAGAATCGGCTTTTTTATTGCTAGGTGCGTGTGAATCTTAATCATGAGTGCATGACCATAATCTCACATAGGTCGCAACAATTTGACTCAACTAAATGATCCGACAAGCAGCATATGGCTAAAGGTTTGCATAAATGAATCATGTCATATGGTCTTGGTAGGAAATTCATTATCATTGAGGAGCATGCTATTGCATTTTGATTTTATAAAATAAATCCCAAGTTCATCATAAAAAGAGCAAGGTTCATATCATCCAGCTATATCTCATATTCTAATTACTTAGATAACATGTGGTCCCTATGATAGTTGTTCACAAGTTATAGGAATATTGGTGAGGAATAAATAGTATGCAAATTTTATCAAAGGATAGCATGGAGATGTAGAGCCAAAAAGTTTTGTCTTTTTAATAAAATTTAAACTTCAAAACTTTTTGGGAGATGTGAGGGTAACGTTGCACAAACCATCGTTGAAGATGAAGGAGTTATGTGAATCAAAGATCTGGTCGGTTGAACCAAAAGTTCAACTGATCTTTTTTCAACCTGTTTGTTTGGTCCTTCTGTATGATGAATCACTCGATGTTGCGCATTGTGTTAGGGGGATCTCGAAGGTGTAATAGGTATGTTTGAGAGATCTCCCCCACACTTATTCTTGTACCTGCTTTATTTAGAAAAACAAAACAAGAGAAACAAAAACAAACAAGGGCTCTACTGGCTACAAAACTAGGGAGCAAGAAGTTTATTGTGATAACAATTATACTTTATTATATATATACTTATTAAGTTTTTTTAATTTGTTTTATTATTTATTATGACAAAAAACTTGTTCACCAACTTTTTATTAAAGCTCAAGTAAGGCTAAGATAAAGTTGAAATGTAAAACATGCCTTGATTTATCTCCATCATAAATTACTCCTATTGTTTATGCCAACAACTCAAGGTTCATTAATCAAGTTCCAACACCATGTCAAAAATTGATTAAAGGAGGTTATTTTAACCTAAGCACCACGCTTAATTTAAAAAGACCTATGGATGTACCGTAAGACTACACCCAAACCAGAGCTTATAACATATACTAAGGAAGCATGAAGAGTTAGGTTATGGAGACAAATATGAGAAAGTGAAGTGGTGAACATTACCTTTGCATACCTGAGTATATGTGCTGGCAGCATCTATGTATGAGACATTGATGAAGTTGTTGCTCCCACAAGCATGATGGCTTTGCCCAGGCGAACCACAAGGCCAGACCACACAAATGGATGTGCATGGGCCTTGGTCCTTGGTGGTCCTAGCAAAGGTTTGGAGATGAGCCCTTTTTGCTTGTGAAAGCAAATGGTGTGTGGAGCCCATTAGCCCATAAGCATTTTTCTTCGAACATGGGGGGCAGCTTGCTCCTCCTCTCTCCTCCATTTTTTTATATATATCTTTCTCTTCCCCCACTTCTTTTCTCTTCTTTTTTCACCTTTTTTTCCTTTTTTATATATCATTTTTTCTTGGCAAGGCTACTGTCATCAACTTTTGTCATTTTTTTGGGACAACCACTTGGGTGTGTGGAACTTGGGCTTCTCGCCATCCTCCCCCACACTTGGACTTTTATGTAAAATTCAAGTGTAGAGTTAGGGTCTCCTTTGTTTTCGAGCGTGTTCCAGCACCCAAGAGCATCAAGGTTGATGTCATTTTAAGCATCGTATGACCCATGCTCTTCTTCACCTGAAATGGTTAGCAGCAGGAATACCCGAGGGTGCATACTAACCTAGAAACTTGTCCTTGCCTTTATTTGGGGAAAAGATTTTTTAAAATAATCCAGTGTATTTTCTGGCAGTGCTTAAGTTATGGTCTGAAGCTTGACCATGGGAACTTCTTGCAGCTATCAATGGTGGTGTAGTTCTCAACTTCACCACCAAACATCAGCATGAATGTTCAAGCTGCAAGGTTGTCACCATCGTACTACTATGGGATTTGCAAATAATCATTCACAACCATTCTCTCAAAAAGTATGACAACTAGAATCAAGAGATGGTTGTGATCCTTGTAGAAGTAGATGGTTCAAAGCAAAACAAACTCTAGAGACCCAAAGTGAGCATGAAAAGTGAGGGACCTAAAAGAGAGGTTTGTTCGTATTTATTAAGTGCCAATAGAAAATGAAAGATTCCGCAAGCGCACAGAAAATACCATTGTAGCATTTTACCGAGACTATCCTGGTATCGTTATTTATATTTTACCACAGGGAAGCATGGGTTAAAGAATCTGATAATTCACCTTCATGTATCTACTAACTTTGTAAACCAATTAGACTAAAGCAGGGGGTAAATGATATATGAATAGAATGATAACACATAGAAGAATTATATGATAAATGAGTAGATAGCTGTAGCGAGAGGACAACGGGAGAGATCAAGGTTCCTATGCACCGCTCTATTACTTTGGTTCAATGAAACTAAGGTATGGGTAGATATAGCAATCACACGCATGACACTTTGGAGCAACAGTATCTTTCCGACTCTCGAAGAAGACTGGGAAGAAAGTAGTCAGCGGAAGGCTGCCAAAAGCTCTATGAAACACCAACCCGAATGTGGTGGAATACAAAGGCCTTACAGAGCTGTCACCTTTGGGGCTACCACATATAACCGTAGGATTGTACGCAACCTCAGGTAACCTATAGAATAAACACCATGTCTAATCTATCAATTACTACTCTAATCACGACCTATGACTAGAGCACTCAATACGAGCAAAGATCACATGCCAAGATGTAACAACTATACTAATCATACATATGAAAGGCATAAAGTAAATAGAGAAGATGCCTATATATATTAAAGCACAAGCCTTGCAAAGAAGAGATACAAAGACATACCAAAACCCTAAAGACTTCTCCAGAACTAGAGCACAGCTCCACTCTCCCTAACTCTCATCTAGATCTAGTCTACTACATTGGAAAGTCTAACCCTAATTCTCTAGAGATGAGAGATCATCCTTTCAAGGGACACCTCTACATCTGCACAATGAGATATGAATAATGAATTAGGGTTCCTCCCAGGGCCAGGGGCCTTGCTTATATAGCCCCCTGCATAAACAGACATTCACCAAAACTCGTGGAATTCTATCAGTGTAACCCCTATATCTAGATGGTAATTATGTTTAGGTCCTTTTTCATGTCTCGTTGACGGTTAAAAATTGACATTAACTACCATCAACAAGTTCCCCCAAGCTTAACCTTTGCTCGTCCCTGAGCAAAGATAAACTTAGTGATTGATCAGGAGTTGCTACAATGCTTTCACACCTAAAAAGTACAAGGCATTCAAATAAGAACTCTCCTCTGGATTAGCATCAACCATCCTGACTTTTAAACTTACCCATATTACCTTTAACCATGGGGCTTATAGCCTTCACTTGGGTCTTGAGCAATTGAAAGACAAAACGGTCAAGTCAAGCACTTTGTCTCGAGTTCTTTGATCAACCTTTATTCTGGGATTTTTGTAGATTTTCAAATAAAACTTAAAGATTCCTTTGTATGACTCTCTCAGGTCTCTCATATGTTGTATTTGTTGATCCTCACCAAGGAAACAATGGTGTTATGCCTTCTCTCAGAATATGTGGTATTTTTGGACAAAGGCAAAGTAACATTGTGTCTCATCTCTCTCACACTATAACTAATAAAATTATGTGGAGTTCATAGGTGGGAAAGAAACAGCTCATACATACTTGCAATACATATGTTGCCTAATCCAACCATGGATTCAGAGGAACTCGTCATACAATCAAATCAAGATATGCATGTGTGGTTGCAAATGAGTAGTGAACAATATGGAAGAGAATATTTGTGGAAGATAGAAGGGGTGAAAGTCTAATTCTATAATGCTCCATTACTAAGGGTAACTTATCTCAACTTGGAACTTTTAGAGGATTAAAAAACTAGGGATTTTCTATATATATAATATAATTATTTTTTTCTCATCACACATTTTTTGTCATTTTTTCTCTCTTTTTTATTCTTCTCTTTTTTTTTGAAAATCCTAGAATCTAATGCTATGAAACTTCTGAGAGGAAAGATAATAATAAGAACTTGGAGCATATTTTGGAACTTGGGTAGCAAACAAGAAAAACCTATGGGGAGAATAATTTTGGTGTGCACTCCCAGTGTAGGAGCAGAATATTTTTGAGTGGATCTAAATGGGTCAATATGGTAGTGCGTACTTCCAGGGTAGAAGTAGCAAAAGGTGCATAGTGTGTGTGATCTTGATTTTAAACGTATGAAAAATTCCTAAGGGTCGACACAGCTGGATCAAACTCAATGCACACAAGCGGTAGATAAATGTGAAAGTTTTCCTATTCTAGCAAGCGGCATATATGGCTGTGGTAGGAATTTAAGCTCTCATCATACAGGAACTCATCATGTAGCATTTTTATGTTTTTCAAAAGATAAATCTCTAGAACTTTAGTGTCTCTAGGAATAAGATAAACAACAGCTCAAACCTTCTCATATCATATCCATCAATTACCTAGACTTAGATCAAGCATTCTCTACCCACAAGTTTCAAGTTCAGAGCAAATCTTAGGCCAAAACAATTTTATCCAAAACTCGGAAGAGTTCAAGGATGAAAACTAGGTACTTGAAAGGAATTACAACAGAGTAACTATTCATCATTTCCATGCAAAGAGATTATCTTCAGAATTCATTTTATTAACAGATAGCACTTTGCACACTATAACTTTTTATTTTAAAATTAAAGATCACATGTATAAAAAGATAGATACAAAAATAAATCTTTATTTGATTTTAGGGTTGTGCATCTTTTTATTGTTTTTGAACAAAGCAAACTCAGAACTAGTAATTGTAGTGGAAAAGAAATACTTAGCTGGATACACAGGGGATGCTCTCCCCCAAGCTGGTTGTTGACGTAGTCGTTCATTCTTTAAGTGTAGCAACCTTGGAGTAGGGTTGTACTTCCTCTTGTGGAGTGTCTATGATGGAGACTATTAGGAAAGCACTCCGATAGTGGATAGAACATTCACTTGCTTGTTAGTTCTTCTTGATCCTTAAAATCCTGTAGAACTTAAATAGACAACAAAACTTGTGAAACTGATTAAGCGTTAGTGGTCAACCACATAAGCCTTGAGTATCTAGAACCTCATCCTTTGTCAGGATCTCTCTTCCAAAATTTTTGCTATTTTTATATTTTATATGATGCCAGAGAAATACAACAAGAAGAATGTATATTTATTTTTATGCCACCACGGTGAATATCTCTACGGGTTGCTACACACCATAAAATTATTCACATGGGGCTTAGCATTTTTTAGGATGCAATTATGATAATATTTTTATTTTCTTTTCTAATGCAAATGTAACAAAGTAAAAAAATGCAACAAGAATTAACTATGCAATGTGGAAAAGTAAATATGCTAATGGAAAAATATATGCAATGCTAAAAGGAGAAATATTTATTACTACCAAGTTTACCTCCCTGGCAAGGGTTCAATGATTTAAGTTCTCCAAACATGACTTCTTAGGTGCTCTGTCAGATCCCTAAAGTGGAGACCCTCTCTCCTTAACACTTGTCCATGAGCATCTTATTTTCTAGATTTGTACTCCTTTCTCCTTCCTCATTTTTTCTTTTGAATTACATAGACCTTTTGCTTCACTCTTTGCTTTTTCTACAAAGGATTAGTGGACAACACATACCCGAAGGAATATACAAATAATGACAAGGATAGCGTTGTTATAGAGCTAAAGGTCATATCCTATGTTATAGAAAAGTTGGTTTGAACATTTTAGTTAGCATAGAACATTTACTTAACATTACTTCTTCTCTCAAGGATTGATTTTATTTCGTCTTGGATTCGTATTTGTAGAGTAAAAATTATACTTGTAGAGAGAAAGTAAAACTGAGTAGAGGGATTGCAAACCAGTGTGCTGGAGTGATGAGGGCGTTAGAGGAGGAAGGGCATTGTTGGATCATCTTTAGAGGAATCATCAACCTTCCTCCCCCAAGCTTGAACTTTTCTACCTTTTGAGTTTAGGTCCCTTAAGCAAAGACCTCTCCTTGCATTTTGCTCTTCTTTGAATTATCTGATCCAAGAGATGAGCATGCAAAAAGTTGCATGCTCTTCTTTCATCAACCTTTCTTGATTTTTCTTGATCCTTGGTTGACGAGCTAATGTTCATTGGAGATGTAGACTTGAGTTCCTCCTTGATGTATTTCTGGTGGCATGGTGAAGAGTTCTGTTAGTGATACACTAGCCATCTTGATGGTCAAGGGAGGAACTTCATCGAGAATTGAACGAAAGCTTCATCTCCAATGACACAAGAACATCATCTTGCAATCATGGTTGTTCATAGTCCTCTAGATTTGAGTCGACAATCCATCATTGATCGATGTATGTTGTCGACATACTAGATGGTGTCTTCAAGGACAATGAGAGCAGGTCTCTGATTGGCTAATATCAGGTGAGTTGCACCATGCTTTTCATGGGCATCCTAACTTTCTTCACGGCTAGTCACATTGTCCATCCACTTTCTTTGGGTGAGTGCCTCTTGATGTAGATCTTCTATAAGGCACTCATCTTCTTTCTATTCCATTACTAAAGTGGTGTCTTGGCAGGCTCATGCCAACCATGAACAGACATAGCTTATATTTTTCCTACAAAATGTTAGTGGACTCATACCTGAAGGATTGCAAAAAAATTTGAAATATGGGTTGTTGTCCACAACTTATGCAATTTTCATGTATGCTAACAAAGAGAAGGTTGTTGAATTATTTTTAGCATAGAGTTGTTTATCATATTTTCATAACATATTTTTATTTGTTTCCTGTAATCTAGCATGGTTCAAGGCAAAGGTAACTCGCAACGAAAGACATAATAAGTCATCTTACTTACCGTTCTTCCTTGGATGATGAATGAGCTATGTCTTTTGTGCGAAGCTGTGTTGAAGTTCATCATATGCTTTGCTTCATCTCTGATGTGAGATCTTCTCTTGACTTACCCGAATTGGATTTGAGAGTTTTCTGCAGGGGTTAGTCCAACAAAATAACCAATGTCTACACTAGCAATTTTCAGCTCAATAACCAAACTAGACTCCATGCCTAATTTAATTAAGGAAGACTATTTAACCTAAGCACCATGCTTACATTAAAAGCCATTAGAATCCTCATATTCAGCACTTCCAAACCAAAGCGTACTATGGTAAACAAAGGTAGCAAGAACAACATTGTAGAGATTTAGTCATTTATTAGAGATGAAAAAGCATGATCATGGTGAGGTTTTTTTTATTTTCTTTTTAGATGCACACGACATGGGTGCATGCAAGGAACTAAACATGCAATGGATTTGAGAAAACATAGACTAAACAAAGCGGAGAAGATGCATGAATGCTTTAAAAATAACATGCAGTGGACTAAAGATAAAACCTAAATGAAGCACATGCATCATTGAAAGCAATCATGCAATGGGATGCAAGAATTTAAAAGATAACTACTCATAAATTTAAAGTGCATGAGAAAGACTATCTCACCTTTCTTGATCACACTTACCATGACTCACATGATGGTTGTGAGTAGTGCAGCATAAATGTTCGTGAGTTGAATTCTTGTGACGATGACCTTTTCTCCAATCTACACGTGGTTAGAATAATATATATATACACAAACCAGTAAGACGGCGGGGTTTCAATGTTGATGAATGTTGAATGTTGTGGCACCCTGGGTTTGTCACGGTCTCTTCTTTTTCTGTGGAATCTTGTCAGAAGGATGAAACAACTTCTTTTGTCCTGTCTATTTCATAACTCCATAGAACAAGTGGTAATCCTACTAAATCTAGGGATACACTAAATTAGCAGACATCAAGATCATTATCATAATCTTTACGCCAAATGCTTCCCCTGCAATAGCGCCAAAAATGCTTATTGGTATTTATTAAGTGCAAATAGAAAATGAAAGATTTTGCAAGCACACAGAAAATACCATTGTAGCATTTTACCAGGAGTATCCATGTATCGTTATTTATATTTTACTACAGGGAAGCATGGGTTAAAGAATCTAATAATTCACCATCATGTATCTACTAACTTAGTAAACCAACTAGACTAAAGCAGGGGGTAAATGATATATGAATAGAATGATAACACACATAGGAGGATTATATGATAAATGAGTAGATAGCTGCAGCGAGAGGACAAGGGAGAGATCAAGGTTCCTATTGTCACACCCTAGTTTCTAAAGAATACCAGAGGTCGTCATATGTGTGCCCAGGAAGTCCACACATATAACAGAAAATAGATAAATATCAGAAACAATGTATATTATAGCAAAAACATATATATTTAACACTTACACTTATCAGAGTAACACGAAACGTTGGCTAAGACTGCTCTTCAGTATTCATTCTCCTCAGGGACTGTTGACTGGGGGCTTCCTATGCCAAACACTTCCAATACCCAATTTATTTATCCTTCCTTTGAGAAACACATTACTACAAACTATAGCAAGAGTGAGTTCCATGTCGAAACTCAGCAAGTACAGGTAGAAAGTAATGACATTGCAATACAGGTCACTTGTGCCACTAGCAATACTTAAGAACCTGAGTCTGCCTTCCTCTGCCTCAACAATGGCACGCCTTGAATTAAAATTGTGGGGCGGGAGCTCAATGATGGAGAATTCCATCTCACTTGTATCAAGCATTAGCGAATAGCCCATGCGACAGAACATTAAGTACAAGCAGCCGTGTGCATAGTAGGGCATGTATTCTTTTTTGAAAGCCTCTCATCTGGCTACAACTGTAGCATCTGTTCATACCCATATGCACATCCACTCTACACACGCACACCACGCACTATATGTATACAAACAGACCTACAACTACACACAGACCGAAGACCGTGTGGTATTTGGCTCAACTTTTGATAAGTATGTTGTGCTCCCAAGCTATTGGCACTCATGGAGGGGTCTTGGTTGCTTGGAAGAGTGGCTCTTGTCAGGCTCTCACAACCAGGGTGGACTCTTTTTCAGTCTCTGTACTATTCGCTGAGCAAGAGGGTCACAACTGGTGGTTCACCGGGTCTACGAGCCACAGGGGGATGCTGAGAAAGTGTTGTTCCTCTAGGAACTCACAAACGTCCGTGGTTTGTGCAATGGGCCCTGGCTTGTTGCAGGCAACTTTAATCTGATTTATCAGGCCGAGGACAAGAACAACATGAACTTAGATAGATCAATGATGGGGAGGTTCAACTAGAATATCTAAGAGAAGCATGGCAGTAAGAGAAGCATGTACACTTTCACTCCAGATTGTGATTACTCTTTATGCCTGAGGTTGTAAGTCTCTTAGCTCATTACCAAGATAGGCTGGCAGAGGTCACAACAAGGTTTTTCACAGGGTCATAGGCAGTGATAACTCGCTAGCCTTGAGTCCATGCGTATGGGCGACTTCACCGTGAGGCCGCTCCCATCACAGATCCCTAGACCCTCCCATACTAAATACTTGTAAACAAACCCCAGCGACCACAGCTATGGTCACCCGTCGATAAGCTGTCCCCCTGCCCATGATAGTCCTGCTAATAGACCAAGCCAGAGCCCATTAGCCTGGAGATGTACGGTAGTCCCAGGTTGCCACTCCACGAAAGGACCACAAGGGGGAGGAGATACGGATACCCTCATCAACACGAGTCCCACTAACATCTGTTTCCCCCGTCTTTCACCGCCAACCAACAATGCGGATCAGCATCAACTTCTCCAACGGCCGAAGCCAAGAGCCCACGGCTCCAACATATTTTAAGAAGCAAGTTTTATCTTCATTAGGCAGGTGAAAGGTGAGGTAGAGCACTAGCAACCTAATAACCTATCAACTAAAAACCCCCATAGGTGATATATGGATAGAGTGGCTAGTCATCCCTATGGTTTGCCGATTTAAGACACATGCAATGTATTAATTAAAAGTGAATAGGCGCAATATGATCAAAGGTGTCTGCACTTGCCTTAAATCCAAAGTCTAGCTGCTCTTTTGGCCTCCAGCTTCAGTTGCACTTGTCGGTCCTCAGCTTAGTCTTCAGCGTTAACAAACCGCTCTTCGTCTAGTCGCAGCAACCAAACAACACAAACAAACACACAAAAAAGACAAGAATAATACACCAATCAAAAGGAAAACTAAAAATAGAATGGTCTAAATGGCCAAACTCGGTGCTACGGTCGCAAGAGCGCAAGAATGACAAATGACGGATCTATCGTTAAAGAAAACATGGCTATCGAGGTACTTGCAACAAGCACAGAGACAAACTTTAAGATTGATACATTTACTAAAGCAAGATGCGGAACATATAAGAAAGAAATAAAGTCAAATCAGTTGGATGATGTTGAAATGTAAAGCAGGGTTAAACATTAGTCATACTCTATTTATGAGCAATTATATTATCTAAGCCAATTAAACATTCATAGTTTATAAAGCTTAGAACATGCGAGTGCATTAAAGAAAACATCATATGCTTAAAGATTAATTTAAGCAGGACATAAATGACAAGACATGCTGATATTAAACATAGAGCATTTATGATTCAAGGTTGAACTAAGCATGCCATTAACGAACAGGCTTTATTGCTGATATAACACATTAGCATAAAAGAGCGATGTGAATATAAACTAAGTTACTTTTATAAATTATAAAGGACATTAAGTCATTACTAACTAGGTTAAGAACACTTAACAAAGCATGACATGTTTCCAAGGTAATTCTAAACAAGTCATAATTAACAAAGAAGCTTTTAAATTGGTACTAATCATATTGACAGGCATGTATGAAAACTCAAGGTACAAACCTAAATTACTTTTATACAAGAGAGCACACATTAATTAATAAATAAGATTACTTACATAATACATGATGTGACAAACATTATTGATAACAAGCAACATATGTTGACATGATCGCAACACAAAGACAATGAAAACATAGCCCTAGGTTGCTTTTATTTATAAAACTATTAAACAATTATTAATCTAATTAACATTTAAATCAATAAATAAATTCATAACTAAATGACATGAAAACCACTGTCACTACTGTGTAGATCATGACGACATAAAACTAATGTAACTGGAATCGCTCGAATCGAAGTTAAAACGGTGAAACGGCGGAGATTATACGATCAGTGGCAAAACAGTAAATAAATCGCTTGGTGGCAAAGTCATAAATATCTCGTCTTCTACATCTGTCCATCTTCCTCTCTAGGCCATGGCCATGGCAGCCATGCTGCTGCTCGCACCGGGGGAAGGGGCCTTGGCCCTGGCCTGCGGCGGCCTGCTACGGCCGGCAGCGGCGGCCAGCTGCGGCCAGGTACGGCCGGCAGCGGCCAGCGGCGGCGCACGGGAGAGGGAGGACCATGGCCCTCGGCCGGCAGTGGCCGACTGTGGCCGGCGACGGCCGGCTGTGGCCGACGGCGGCTGGCTGTGGCCGGCTGCGCGCGGCTAGGGTTTGCCAAGGGGCTGCGGCGCACGGGGCTAGCCCTCTTTATAGCCGGTGGGGAACTAGTTGGGCTGAAGCCTCTGGGCTTGGCCCATTGGGCCGGCTGCTGCTGCTGGTGGCCAGGTTTGGCCATTGCTGGCCGGCTGCTACTGGCTGTGGCCAGCCAGAGATGACCGTGGCTGGCTGGAGCTGGCCATAGTTGGCCAGTGGACTCCAGGAAAGGCTCCAGGTGGCTGGGGAAGGCTATGGTTGGCTTACGGCCACTGTGGCCAAGCTATTGCTAGCTGTGGCCGGCCGAAGTTGGCCATCGCCGGCTGAGAGTGGCCACAGGTGGCTGTTGCTGGCCAAAGTTGGCCAGATGAAGCTAAGTGAGGCCAAGAGTGGCCCAAGATAGGTCAGAGCTGGCCAAAGCAAGCTAGGATGCCTTGAGGATGGCAAAGGGTTGCTAGACCGGACTGCTGCTGGCATTACTATGCTGCTGATGGCCAAGTTTGGCCACTAGTGGCCGGCTGCGGCTACTGCTAGCCTGGCCAGGGTGGCCATGGCCGGCTAAGGCTGGCCAGTTAAGGCTAGGAGAGGCCAAAGCAAGCTAGGTCGGGCTAGGATAGGCTAGAGTAAGCCAGGGATGACTGGAGCTTGGTAGGGGATGGTGTCTAGCTAGAGCGATGGCCAACACTATAGAGGAAAAAGAAAAACTCTCTCTCTCTAAGCAAGAGAAAGGATTTTTTTTTGAAAATGTTTTCCCAAAACCTTCTCGAGGCAAACCTTGGGTTTCCGAAGCTTTATTTTCAAATTCAAAGAAAACCTAGACGTGACTTGCTCGAGGTTTAGAAATTCTTTTTCACACTCAAGCAAAACAAAGCAAAGCACCAAACATAAACCCATTCAATTATTTTCTAAAAAATATAGAAAAGCATATTTTATTTAGTGCTTTCTAATAACAACCCAAAACACAAATTTTGGGGTGTTATACCTATGCACTGCTCTATTACTTTGGTTCTATGAAACTAAGGTATGGGTAGATATAACAATCACACACATGACACTTTGGTGCAATAGTACCTTTCCGACTCTCGAAGAAGACTGGGAAGAAAGTAGTTAGGGGAAGGCTGCCAAAAGCTCTACGAAACACCAACCCGAACGTGGTGGAATACAAAGGCCTTACAGAGCTGTCACCTTTGGGGCTACCACAACTAACTGTAGGATTGGGCGCAACCTCAGGTAACCTATAGAATAAACACCATGTCTAATCTATCAATTACTACTCTAATCACGGCCTATGACTAGAGCACTCAATACGAGCAAAGATCACATGCCAAGATGTAACAACTATACTAATCATACATATGAAAGGCATAAACTAAATAGAGAAGATGCTTATTATATTAAAGCACAAGTCTTGCAAAGAAGAGATACAAAGACATACCAAAACCCTGAGGACTTCTCCAGAACCGGAGCGTAGCTTCGCTCTCCCCAACTCTCATCTAGATCTAGTCTACTACATTGGAAATTCTAGCTCTAATTCTCTAGAGATGAGAGATCATAATTTCAAGGGACAGCTCTACATCTCCACAATGAGATATGAATAATGAATTAGGGTTTCTCCTAGGGCCAGGGGCCTTGCTTATATAGCCCTCTAGGATGCACCGTGGCCCTTAGATCAAACCGACCTATATAGATGGCTGAGATTGTTCCTCAAAGGTGGTGGAGGCAGGATCCGCATGCTCGCACCTCATTGGTTGAGGTGAGCAGGCGGGCGCCCACAGGGGCTGGGCGGCCGCCTAGCCACCTGACAGGTGGACCCTCCCCTTCAGGGTGCTGCCTTCCCGAGTCTTTTAGATTATTCTTGAGTTACTGGATGTGGCATTTTCTCTATGTAAATCCGACATGTGGGCCCTATTTGGCTCTTTTCTAATAACCCCCTATATAAACAGACATTCACTAAAACTCATGGAATTCTATCAGTGTAACCCCTGTATCTAGATGGTAATTATGTCTAGGTCCCTTTTCATGTCTCGTTGATGGTTAAAAATTGACATTAACTATCGTCAAAAAGGTCACATGCTCGCTAGTGGATTCTTTCTTGGTCTCTAGGGTTGTTGCTTCGAACATGTCCATGGCACGGAAATTTTCATCCTCAAAATATAAAACATGGAGGATGAACATTGAATCTCATCCATTATCAAGAACAATGTTTTGATGGCCAGAGGGACATGCATCTTGTTCGAGCAAAGGCAAAGGTCGACGTTCCATTTCAGAAGGATGAAAGGAAAGCTCTCATGAAATCAACAAGGATAAAAACTTCATTTTCTCGAACAAGTAGCTTTGCTTTGCCTTTGGATTTTAGAGCAAGTGCTAGGGATGGCAGAAGCAAAACTTTCAAACTTCTCATTAGGGCTCCCTTACTCTTTCTCTCTTTTGAATGAGGTTTTCAAGGGGGTGCCCTAAGAGAAGATCAAAATCGAGGATGCCATAATCCTCAAATTTTGATAGCGAACTCTGAAGGATAAAACATTCCTTCCTTCGGTGTCCATGGTCAGGTGAGGTCTCTTGAGTCAAATCTAAGGAGAGCAATGGCAAGGATTCGGCTGATGAGGGCTCCTCAAAAATTGGCATGCCTGTTATAGAGAGATTGGGTACTATGACAGGAGAAGCATGCTTCTCTAGGATGTAATCAAGAATGTTCCTTTATCCCGTCATGGTATTATATGAGAACGGCCCTCCAATAGTTATGTCAAAGCATAGGGCAGCATCTATGTCTAGACTCGAACAAAAGATATGCAAAAAGCACACTATCAGGTAAAGACAAGTCTAGGCCAGCATGTATTAACATCGTAGACCTAGCCTAGGCTGCACCTATGGACTCCTTCTCATTCTGCTTGAAATCGAGGATTGCCCTTGGTAGAGTGGCGATATGAGACATGGGAAAGAACACAAGATAAAACTTGTTTTTAAGTTCTCCCCATGCTCCATTCGCACTTTCTATGGCGTTAGTGTACCATTGCTTCTCCTCCTCCTTGAGAGAGAATGGAAACAACTTCCACATAAAAAGCTTCTTGTGTCATGCCAGGAATGTTTAGGCACGAACACATTTCCTCGAAATCTTGCAGATGGTTTAAAAAGGATTTTTGTAATCAAAACCTGAGAAGGGTTATGCCCAAACCATGGTTCTAAATATAGGGTGGAGTTCATAGCTAGATGAAAATTTTGGTTTTGAAATGTATAGTTGCTCAAAGAACTCCCCCTTTGGAAGCAAAAAGATTTTGAAATGGAATTTGGCTTCTTGGTGATGAACAAGAAGAGATAAAATATTTAATTTTATAAAAATATATATTTTTTGTTTATAAAATATTTCAAAGAAAATAGCAACCATTCCCCGGCAACGGCACCAGAAAGCTTGTTGGTATTTCTTAGCGTAAGCAGATAAATCTACAAGCGCACGGAGTACCATTGTAGCTTTCACCCGGAAGTATTCAGGGTATTGTATTTTCCACAGGGAATGGCGGTATTTCTCCTAGCTAGTTCGCCCAAGAAACAACACAAGAGTAGAGATAGAAAGGGGGTAGAGGTGGATTCTCGTAGCTTTAGGGTCCTAAGGATAGCATTACAAGAGCGTCTACCTATTTACTTCGGGCAACGGAGCGCACCTAGTCTGCCAGGCAATATCGGCCTGTAGCTCTACGCCGCACCCAAACGTGGGGGATTACAAAGGACGAATGGGACTAGGTCACTCCCGCCGCCTACCGCTCAACCGTGGGATGCGAGGTAAACGACGGTAGCCTCTAGCCTAGAACACCACGTCTATGCTAGCGACTACTACTCTAGCATCGATCAGGGTTATCCATCTTTATCAAGGCCCTCTACTAGAGCATCCTTGCGGACATCAAACCCACAAATAGGAGAAGATCAAGCTAAGCTAAACAAAAGACCTTTATGAGCATGTAGGAAACACGAATACTTAATTAGCCAAGATCCCGTGAAGGAGCCAAGTAGAATACCCGTAGAGGTACAAGGTTGGGGAGGCGCTGACAAGCCCGGTGACTCCCCGCTCACCCTCACATCTCACTCTCTAGCTCTAGATAGCTACTAGGGCATAGCCCTTTGGAGTGGTTCTCTAGCTCTAAGTTTGTGTGGCTCCTCTCCCTTGAATGTGCTGATGAAATGAGAGGGGGAATGACCCTGCTTTTATAGGTAGAGAGTAGGAGCATCCTTGGAAATGTGTCATCCCCACATGGAAAGGAGTAAACCGACCTCCATAGGGCGGTTCTGCACCTTCCATGTATGTGTGCAGGCCAAAACCGCCTTTGGCATGTCGGCATGGACCGACCGGCCGAAGCTGGGTCGGTTTGGACCCCACGGTTTGGACCGACCAAAAGGGCTGAAATTTGGTGACGTGGTAGATATCATCGTTAGCTTTCGAATGCCTGGTGGATGGCCCAAAACAGAGTCCGGATGAGAGAGTTATGCCCGTTTTATCTAGGCATGGTCCTGCAGCCTAAGATGGAGTTGGGTATTGTTGGCTCGTGTAGTTGATTCGTGGCACATGGCCTTTTCTCTCCACTCTACCAGGCCCTGTATTCTCTGGTAATGGGTCACATTCTTATTTCATGGTCTTCTTGTGTTCCTTGGCCCATTTGTATGTATTTCTAGAGTTGCCCTCCTGTAAGTGACAATCACCGAAACTCATGAAATATGTTAGTGTAAAGCCCTATTTACTAAGTTCGGTGTGCCTTTTATATTTTTACTGGCGGCATAAAATGTACGTTAAGGACCGCCAACACCTAATTATATTAACATTAAATCTAGATAATTCATATGTTGTAGCTATAGGTAGAAATGCCACTCCATGTTTATTTTTATTCTCTTTTATTTATTTATTTATTTGTTTGTTTATTCTTTTTCTAACTTAGAGTGATCTCAACTAGATATTAATCTCCAATATTCATGAACCGTTATCTTACCCCTATAGGATCAATGTTGATACTATGCTAGTACTATATTTGATTAATCTATGATTTATATAAAGATGATTTCACCAGCAATTATGATGTCTTCCTTTGGGAAAATATAAATAACAATGACCATGAATACTCATGGGTGAAATGCTATACTACGATTATAATTCTGTGCGCTTGCAAAATAATATCTAATAAGAACCTAAATTACTACAACCTCCTGTTATTTCTTAATGATGTTACTAGGAGTAGATTATTCTATTTAGTAGTAGTGTTAAAAAATACCAACAAGCATTTCTGGCGTTGTTGCCAAGGATAAAAACCTAGTAGCGATGTTATGAAATGTCAACAGGGTTGTTGACAACTAGCATGAGTAGGTGATCATGGATAGGACACCAAACCGGAGTCCAAGGTGAGGACCAAATGGAAGAATTGCTAGCATGAATTTTATAGGTGGAATTGGAGTTAAGATGATGCTTAATCTGCAAAATAGAAGACCAATAGATTGATCTAGATCTCTTGTCAGGGGCATTCTAGAAGGAATCATTGGGGTAGTGTTTAGCCTTGTGAATAGTAGAAAGAAAATGATTTTGTTGTTGGCAACATTCCAGGCCGAATGAATGATGATACTTTTGTTCACCATTTCCATATCTCTAATTCCAAGACCCCATTCCTCAATAGACTTGCATATATCATCCCAAGATCGATAAGCAATGGGGATAGTGTCCTGATCCTCCTGAACTCCTGCCCACCAAAACCTTCTAATGATGGTGTTAATTGTTTCAATAAAAGTCTTGAAGAAAAGGACAGTGGACATATAATAATAGGATAGAGACAAGCACCAACTTGATATATTGTAGCCTTCCAGCATGGTTAAGTTTATTAGCCTTCAGAATACCAAATTGAGCAAAGAAATTATTATAAATGAAATTGTAAGCTTTGTTCTTGTCTCTATGGTTGAAGATCATGGGATGCCCTAAATGCATAGTATTGGGCTGTAAATCTGGAAAAACACCTTTAATTTGGTTCCTAATGTTAGTAGGAACATTTTTGCTAAAGTAAATGGAAGATTTTTGGAAATTAGGTGTCTGACCATATTGTTGACAGAATTCATAAAGTTTTGATTGATTGCCTGTGCTTCTTACAAGGAGGCTTTGCCACAGAGAATAAGGTCATCTGTAAATAAGAGGGAGTGAATTCATAGAGCACCAACTCCTAGTGAAGTGCCACCTACAATCTAATAGGGAGCTCATTAATAGCAATAACAAAGAGGTAGGGAGAGAGTGGACAGCCTTGTTTAAGTCCCTTTGAGAATTAAAATGCCCAGATGGCTCACCATTGACAATCACAGCAAAAGTTGGAGAAGAGATACAAGAATAAATGAGTCTAATAATATTGTTATTAAGACCCAGTCTTTGAAGGGCAGCAGAAATGAAATTTCATTCAAGTCAGACAAAAGCCTTAGCTAAATCAATTTTAAGAATGAAGGCATTGGTATTCCAACTTTTCAAGTTAAAGGAATGAATGATCTCCCGTGTGATGATAATATTAAAGGAGATGTGCCTATGAGCAATGAAAGCGAATTGAGCCCGACTAACATAATTAGGAAGATGATTATTTATTCTATTAGCCAAAGATTTAGTAATAATTCTATCAATGACATTGCATAAGCTTATAGGCCTACAGTCCTGAGGAATAGTAGGATTGTTCTTTTGTCCTGAGGAATAGTAGGATTGTTCTTTTTAGGTATGAGAAAGATAAAAGTTTGGTTAATTTCAGAAGACATATGAGCATAAGTATAGAAATCTTTTACCACACCATAAATATCATCTTTTACCGAATGCCACGCTGATTCGTAGAATACTGCATTGAGGCCTTCTGGTCCAGGAGCTGCATTGCTTCTCATTTGCCTAATGATTTCATGGATTTCATTTAAATTAGGAGTTGAGTAAAGAGCATTTCATTTTTGTGAACTGCTTCCTCCGATCTTCCATGGCTTGATGTAGGCTGTCATTGCTGCCCTCTTGATTATTGCAGTGAAGGTGGTTCGATTGGGGAGGCCCATCAGTTGGATGATTGGAAGTGTGGTGGTGAAGCATGCTGGGCTGGTGATTGGTATTTTGGGAGGAGAAAATATTGGTGAAATACGCATAATTTTGTCCGTTGCAAAATGTATAACCCATGATCAAAGCGTATTTATGTGTCGCCTGCATGTGTCAGGGTTGCTGCGTCATCAGCACATTAGTGCAAGAGACGTGGTACTTCTGCGAAATTTACATAGAGATTTCGTGGCACTTGAACTCCTACGTCATCGACACATACCTACAAGGCTAAAAGAGCCAACTAGCGGCAGCCTCCTGTCTGCTTCAGCCATTTTAATTTTGAAGTGGAATTTTAGACTGCTTGGAATAAATGACAGCCATTCATTCATCTAAATCTGATGGTTGTAAATATAGTGGAACTAAATAAGAGGAACAAGTTGTGGACCGGAACTCAGATTTGGGTGGGCCAGGAACTGGTTTTGAATTTAATTTGAAGGGTAAAATGGTATTATTAGGATTGGCGGAGTCACGGATGGGCCAGCGACACAATGGAGCCTTTATGGACGCAGACGCCACCGTAACTGGCGCGAACCAGGCCGACCGTAGCGTAGCTTAATGAAATACGGGCATATATGCCTAGTCCCAAAAATAAAGATAATGTATATGGCAGAGCACTGTAACATCTTATATGGTAGCGCAGCTTCATTTCGTGCAGAGGAGGAGCTGTGCTTATCTGATGTTCGTCTTAAAACTTTTTCTATTGAATCTTGGTCTTTTGTGGCCTCACATCTTTGCTCTTGCATGTTCGAGTGGCAGCTATTGCTGATCTAGGTGTGAGGGAGGGGTAAGGGGGGTAGGCACTTTTGTCTGAATGTTTGTTGTATGTATCCCAAGGTGACTTGTTCTTGTTCACGGGATTATCATTTAGTTCTGATGTCACGGAATTGCTTGTTGCCGAGGAGAACGTGCCAGCGCCTCCTTTAAATTCTCCACTAAAATCAGAGGGTGGAGGCAGATGAGCGTTTCAAAATCTGTGACGACATTTAACTTGTTTGTGCCGACGACGTGGTCCAAACAATCCAAATCAGTAGCGGAAACATCGAAGACAAATTGCAGGAAGGAGCACCATGGGCTGCCAATGATCTCCGACCGATGTACAGATTGTGTTTTCCTATGTAGAGAACGAGCTGTGCTGTTTCCTGTTAGTCTTATTATGTCACGGAATTGTTATAACATCTGTATATATGGTAGCGCATAGTGCTATAACATCTGTATATGGTAGCGCAGCTTCATATCATGCATATATATAGTAAGTACACACTCCTACTTTTCCCCAAGTGTTATTTAGCTCCAAAAAGAGACGTGGCATGCAAGAGCAAAAAACATGGTCGCAGTCGACTCTCCCTACCTAAAATTGACGCCGTCCTTTCGGTTCTGCCACTTGCTGCTGTCGACATTACTGTACTTGCCTTGTTACTCTTCCTCACTTTCCTTCAACTTCGATTTCTCCCAACCGGGACCGGGAGGTTATAACGCCGCAAACTTCAGCTTGGACGGCGACGCATACTTCAACTCCCGGGACCAGGTGATCGAGCTAACAAGGACTGACAGGAGGGCTGGAACCTTTGACTACAGCGTAGGCCGGGCGTCGTACGCTCAGCCTGTGCCTATCTGGGACGAGGATTCCGGCGAGGTCGCGAGCTTCACCACCACATTCTCCATCATGATCCGCCGAGACTACATAAACAACATCCCCGTTGGCGATGGTATGGCCTTCTTCCTCGGGCATTACCCATCAAGCATCCCTAGCTGGCCTTGCGGCGGCGCTTTTCTCGGCCTCTTCAGCGCGGATCCTGAAAGCACCACGAACGCGACGAGGGACAATAGCGTTCTGGCAGTCGAATTCGACACGGTCTACAACGGGGACTTCGACACCAGTGACAACCACATGGGAATCGACATCAATTCCCTCGTCTCAAAGGCGTACACGAATACGAGCGTCCCTGGTAACAACCTAACCTCGGGCCTCGTGATGAACTGTCAGGTGAGTTACGACAGCACAAAGCGTCTCACTGCTGACCTGCAGATTGGCGACGCGACCTACCACGTCGAGACCAGTGCCGACCTCAGGATACTCTTACCGAGCATCGTTGCAATTGGCTTCTCGGGAGCTACGGGTCCTAGAGGTGTCGAGCTAAACCAGGTTCTGGCATGGTCATTTAACTCCACACTGGATAGAGCCCCTGCACCGTCATTTACACCACTAGCTTCACCCTCACCTGATGAAAATGGTAATCATCGTGGAGGTTTCTCCTCCAAGGTTCCATGGAAGATAGTTGGAGCAGTAATCGGAGTAGCTGCGGTAGCGGTAGTTGCCTTGTGTGCTCACCTAGTATGTCTGCGGAAGCCGTGTGCAAGAAAGAAGACAGCTTCAAATGACAAAGTAGATGATGAGCAACCAGAACCAGCAACTAGTTTAAACAAGGCTCCTGCTAACATTCCCAGGCCTTTCAGTTACCGAGAGCTGGCCAAGGCGACAAACAACTTTTCAGTGCAAACTAATAAGCTCGGGGAAGGGGGCTACGCCGTTGTTTACAAGGGCAAACTGAATAACCCAGACCGACTTGTGGCCATAAAAATTTTCAAACTAGGAGAATCTGCCACTGACAGGAGGAAGGCATTCGAAGATGAAATCAAGGTTATTAGCCAAGTCAGGCAAAGGCACCTGGTTGAGTTAGTAGGCTGGTGTATTGATGAAGAAAAGGATATTGTGTCACTTGTTTACGAGTTTGTTTCACAAGGTAGCCTCCACGAACATTTGCACAGGGGAAGGAGTTGGTTGCCATGGTCAAGAAGGTACTAGTTTTCTTATCTTATTCTTGAGCAGACAAAGACATTCCTTCTTCTTTTTAGAGCAGAACATAACCTTTAATTTGATTATTCTCCTGTCTTTTGTTCAATTGGAGGTACTAACATCAATAATTTACCGGTGCTTTTTTTTTTGGTTTGGTTGTTGCTTATATATTAGGTATCAAATCATCCTCGACCTCGGGTGTGCCCTACGGTATCTACATGGAGAATGCACGGAGTGCATCATACATGGTGACATATCAGCATCCAACATATTGCTTGATTCACAGTATGTTGCGAAGTTGGCCGACTTCGGGTTGGCGAGGCTGATGGACCATGCGATCGAGCTGAAAACGACATGTAATGTAGCTGGAACGCCAGGCTACATAGATCCAGATTTCATAAACATTGGGAAGCGGAGTAGGGAGTCAGATGTCTATGGCTTTGGCATTGTTCTACTAGAGATAGTCACCGGCCGGAGCCCTTCTGCTGCTGCCGTCGATCCCACTACCGTCTCCCCTTTGCTAAAATGGGTTTGGAGGATAAAGAACATCAGTGCAGTCCTTGAAGCAGCGGATCCGAGGCTCAAGCATGACTCTACTAGAAATGAACAACAACAGATGGAGCGCGTGATACAGGTCGCGCTCTGGTGCGCACACACAGATCCAATTCAGAGACCATACATCAAAGAAGCCATGAGGGCCTTGGAATCCACGAACGTGGCGATCCCTCCTTTGCCACTGCCGGGATTCATGCCTGGGCCATCAAATCTTGCTGCTGATGACTTGTCATGTCAGACCTCAGACAGCATTGTATCATCTGCTGCAAGCCGGGCGGCTTAGCTTTCATCTTGCTTGCATACTATTTGCTTTCCGAAGAATAATCCTTCTTAACTAGGCTTAATCGATCAGTCTCTGCACAACTTTGTTCTTACACCAAAACATTAGATATTCCTTTTGCTCTCATGTTTATTAATTTGGTGTCCCACGACCCTTCGGCATTCTTCCTTCATCCATGTTTATTTTATCCCTCATCTCTGCAGTTGTTACAAATAGAAAGATGAGCTCCTTGCAACCTTCTCTGGTTTCCGTCAATTAATGTCCTCTTCTGCCTCCATCGCTTACTTCTCCAAGTCCTATCTGGTGAGCTGCTTTTTCGCAGAAGTGTATTGACATTTTCTGTTCTCTTGAACTAATCAGCCATGGTACATTGTTTTTCTGTCATAACAAAACAACATCAGTCCGCTTATCAGCACATCTACCATCAGCCAAACAATTATCTTTCATGTCCGATCTGAAGGATTTGAGAACCAAGATTTGGGGGATACAATTCTCTCCCATGCCCTTCAACTTTTTTTCTCAAAACTCGGCAGCTATAGAAGACCCCAGCCGAGGGAAGTATGTAGGCCAGATAATGGGAGATGGTGGCTTGGAGAGCTAACGGTGAAAGGGGCGGTTGGGCCAAGTCCAGGCGGGCAATGCTTGCTGGAGTTAGAGAACATGGCGGCCGCGAGCTCACAGGAGCTAGAGACAATGTCAGCGGTGGGGGTACAGGAAGGAGGGCGGCCACCGCAGGGCAGTGGTCGGTAGCAGGGGCGAGCTCCTCCTTTGGATCTTCATCGCACGGCCAAAAGAAAAATTGTGTGTTGGAAGCCAATTGAAACACACAGAAGGCAAAAGGCAGATAGCCAGACTCGGATTGGGGCATGGACGTTTGGGTACCTGCTGGCAACACTAATACCAGCTGATCACTTGATGATTCTGTTACAGTGATGCGAAGAATGACAACTCTCCAATTGTATTGTAGCCTTGTAGGACTATTTTTGCCAGTAGGTACGGATCATATATAGCCGCTAAAGCATCGTCTTTCACCGTTTCGATCATTTGGTCTCCCTCTCCGAACGAGAAGTGCAACCGCTAGTCGACGTGTCGCTACCAGTGGACGTCACACCGAAAGACAGATCGCTGTAGCCATCTCCTCCCATGGTTTCGGTATGAAACGTGCCGGCGCTGGACATCTGCGGCTGCAGCACCGGCAGCTTCACCACATCGGTAGATTGCAGGACGTGCATGGCACGCGCGATGGATGGCCGTTCACTGCGGTCAGGGTGAACGCACAAGAGCCCCACGACCAGCCCACGCTCCATCTGCTGCCTCCGCGTCTCCACCTCGCCATCGTCATCGCCCTCCCTCATCAAGCTCAACAGCCTCTCGTCCACCGCCTCGGCGATGGTATTCCTGCTGTACAGGCGCCACACCCACCTCACCAGAACGAAGAGCTCGTCGCTGTCGTCGGGCTCCTCCACCGGGCGCCGGCCGGTGACGAGCTCCAGGAGGACGACACCGAAGCTGTAGACGTCCGACACAGCGCTGGGGCGGCGCGTGTTGACGAGCTCAGGGTCGATGTAGCCCGCGGTGCCCAACACCACCTTGGTCGTGGCAGGCCTGACGCCGTGGTCGACCAGCCTCGCCAGGCCGAAGTGTCGCCCAGCTTGGCGTCCAGCGAGGAATCCAGCTGGATGTCGCCGTGCACTACACACTGCTCCCACTCCGCGTGGAGATACTGTAGGGAAGAGGCCGATCATGATCTTGTACCTGTTGATAATTAGGGATGGTAAGCTTATTTGTATATTAAAAAAAAGAAATTTGTTACCAAAGCAGTGTTTTGGAACAAGATTGTCAAATACCATCTATAAAATTGCGACAGTGCTAAAATGTTCATTTTCGTGGGAGGTTATAG
This sequence comes from Bothriochloa decipiens, assembly GCA_023333625.1. Classification (NCBI taxonomy): domain Eukaryota; kingdom Viridiplantae; phylum Streptophyta; class Magnoliopsida; order Poales; family Poaceae; genus Bothriochloa; species Bothriochloa decipiens. The sequence continues at coordinate 39,144,867 of CM041630.1, read as the reverse complement.
CATTTTTTCTTTGGAGGCTATAGCATCGTAATTTTCACTACACCTTTACCCGTAGGTGTGCTTGGATTATGAACCATTGTTAGCTCATTTCGTTGTCAAACTTCACAAAAAAAAAATCTGGCTACAATTTTCTCGTTAAGCATTGTTTGGCAAAAAAATGGGTCAATTGATAAGTGGCCCAGAGGATGACATTATGGCAGAAAATTAAACAATAGCCTAAGAAATTATGCCGCACCTAAAGCATAGCGTTGTTTTGCTTCTCCATAAACCAAACACACCCTACTATAACACATAGATAGTGCCTATAACTCATGGGTAAAATAACTGTAATTTTATCATAAATAGCTAAGGTTTAAGAAAGTTCAAAAAAGTGGGGCTATAATAACTATAAAACACTTGAAATTTCCTTACCCGTTATACCCACACCATCCTAAAGCAGGAATCTTAGTTAGGTTTCATGACTATTGGAAAATGTGGGGGAAAAAAATCTTATGTACTCTATCTGTCCTGTCCAAGAATAAATAACTGTTCTAGAAAGATAGAGTAAGAACACATGTATCCTTATCTCTTTTGCATTTTTTGGAGGATCTCTAGGATTTGATAGATGTTTGCGCGCACTCTTGGTTAGCCTCATATGAGACACAGTGTTATTTTTTGGTAAATTGTACCTTAGAAAGCCTTTTATTTTGAGACGGGGGTATGTCTTAACATTTGACCAAAAAAATGCAATGTATTTATCTAGAACATAATTTTTATCTAGATATACAGGAAAAAGCTATGCATATATTTATAATTAGAACAAAGGTAGTATTGAGATGATAGGAAGCTCGCATTTGATATTACTTCGACAGTCTGAGCTACTGAAAGTTGAGGAATGTCCAACACAATCATTTTTCGTATAGGAATAGGAGAACAATTAACGCTTCGTTCTCTGTCTGTTGCAGTAGACAAATGGTTGGAAAAAAAGAGTTATAGTCCACCATACCTTTGAGGCCAGGTAAGCATCTTCGCCTTGTTATATATGTGCCTGTCAAGGCTGCCTTCCGACACGAGCTCGTAGACGATGAGGTGCCCTTTGCAGCTGTCACTCCAACCGATCAACTGCACGAGGTTGCGGTGCCTGAGCCGGCTGATAATCTTCACCTCGGCCTCGAACTCTTTCCGCCCCTGCACCGACGACTCCGAGAACTTCTTTATGGCCACTCGGCGGTCCTGGCCGTCGGTCTTGAGGCAACCCTGGTAGACGTGGCCGAAGCCGCCTCTCCCCAGCTTCATCTCCTCCGAGAAATTGCTCGTCGCCGCCGCGAGTTCGCTGTAACAATACCTCTTGGGGCCGACGCCTTTCTCAAACTCAGCCTCGCCCCCGTCGTGTTCATCGTCGAGCTCGCCGCCGACGCCCGATGATTCCTTGGATTTGTTCCACATCCGCAGTTTCCGCCTTAGAACAGCCCCAATTAAAGCGCATATAACCACAAAAACAGCTGCAGCAGCAGATACTGCTATCGTGCTGCTATGCGCCATGGAATGCCTTCTGGAGTTGATGGCCTGAGAAGGCACATCTGCAGGTGCTGCCCCAGGCGACACGGTCTCATTCTCATCTTCGTCCCTCGACGCGAGAGAAGAGTTGAAGGACCACGACAGGAGCTGGTGCATCTCGACGTTTTTGCCGGTGCCAGCGGAGAAGCCGACGGCCACCGTCTGGGGCAAGTTTTTCCTCATGTCGACGTTGGCGCTGACACGGTACGGTGTCCCGTTCATCCAGAGGGTGACGGACAGCGTCTCCGTGGTGTTGTCGTAGGCGACCTCTGCGGCCAAGGTCTCGCCGGACTTGATGCTCCTGCTCGGCGAGATGGAATCAGCGGAGAAGATGGAGTTGACGTCGATGCCGACGTGGTTGCCGTCCACCTCCCCAAACTCGGGGTTTCGGAACGTGTCGAACTCGACTGCCAGGACGCGGTCCTCGCCCCTGGCGACCCTGTTGGTCCTGTCGTTGAAGAGGCCCAGGTTCCTGCCGAAGCTGCCGGGGGGCGGCACCAAGGACGACGGGTGGTGCGCGAGGAAGAACGCCATCCCGTCGGTGCTCGGTACCGGCGAGTCCGGTCGGGCTGGCTTGATCCGGAAGGTGAAGGATGTAGTGAAGCTGGCGAGCTCGCCGGTGGCGCCGTCCCAAAGGGGCATTGGATGGGTGTACGTCAGCCGGCCGACGCTGTGGTTGTTGAGGTCGCCCATGACATTCTTGGTCAGCTCGATCGCGTTCTCGGTGCTGTGGAAGTAGGCGTCGCCGGAGCAGGCCAGCTCTGCATTCTGTGCGGTGCAGGTGGAATCGGGGTCCGAGAAGTTGAAGTGGAAGGAGAGCGAGGCGGCGAGGGGGACGTGGATGGACGACAGCAGGTAGAAGAGGCAGCACTGCGTGGACAGAAGGCAGCGAGAGCTCGTCACCGCCATTGCTGGAGCTTGGTAGCAACTAGGGAGAGCTGCTAGGCTTGGTAAGGAAAATTGTTGTCCAGAGACACGCATGCTGACCAGGTCTGCTGCAGGTGCCTCCATAGGACCAGGAGTGCAGGACTAGCTAGGAGAGGACGCAGCACTGTGGCCCCATGGAGTTTCCACTAGCCATTCTTCCTTAGGATAGGAGCTGTCTATGCGAAATGGAATACATTTCGTATCGTCCAAAGTAAAGCTCCAACATGTGTTGTGTTCTGGAAGCAAGCATAGTACGTAGCTGGCTTGGATTGAAGTGACATCCAGCTATTTGTCAGGCCATTTGGCTTGTTTGGGATTTCGGGGAGGCACCGCGTAAAGTGAAATTTTTGCAATTTGGTCCTTTTTGAAAACTTTTTTTACAAATACCCCTGACAAAACATTTTCTAAAAATGTACCGTTTCTAGGCGTATTAGGGATTCACGCCGAGGTATGAGGATCGGCGTCAACTGACACAATGCCGAGGTCTGTGCCACGTCACCAGCGACCACGGTCTTCGTTGATGTGTAGTCTCGTGGGTCCCACAGCTCGGCGCTATCTCAGTCAACGCCGAGCTTCATACGACAGCGTCGGGTCGATGAACGCCGAAATCTGTGGTCATCTCGTCATCCGGCCCAGTTGGCCCATCTTGGTGGGTCGGCCCAAGACTTCGGCGTCACTTTAGTTACCGCCGAGCTTCATACCTCGGCGCGGCGTGACGAAACACCGAGGTCTGGGCATTAAGGCCGTGTCGAGGCTCCTTCTTCCTTCTCCCTCCCATTTTGTTCGTGGCCGGTGCTCTGTTTCTCTCTCCACTCCGCCCCCCTCACACCCTAGGTCCATAATCCTCCTCTAGGTGACCCGATCTCCCTCCCCGACGTTTCCCTGAGGTAAATCTCTCTCCCCTCCTACATTCTGTCTGGTTGGATTTTACTGCATTGTCTCAAAATTGGTTGAACCGTGCTTATATGATGGTGTGGTGTGGTATATATATTTCTTTCGGACCAATTTCGTTGATTAGGATGATTGTTTAGTTGGCTAACCCTAGAAACATGGTGACAAAGTTGATTTTGATGAACTTCTTTATTTGTAGCTGTAGAGTAATTGGATGAAACACTTGTTTTAAATTATATTCATTTTTTTAGCTTCACTCGTTGTTATTATTAATGGATTGGTGGATTGTGAACTATACTCGGTTATAAATTTATATTAGTTGAATTTAGAGTAGTTGAATTTACTAGTTAGATTATATTCATTTTTTTCTTAGCTTTACTTGTTTTAGAGTAGTTGAATTTGTAGATATTTAGCATTTGCATTGTTAACTATGTTATGTTATTTATAAATTTATAGGTATTGAGCATTTTTATTTTTGTTAGATGCAAAACTTGTGGTGGATGCAGCCTTGGAAAAAACGAGGTTGCCCTAAAGAATTGTACCCTGACGTGTCTAGCAAGGATGCCCCTGTTCCTCCTGTACTCCCTGTTCCAAATTGCGACTGTGGAGAACCGGCTGATATTGGCCAATCTCGCCATGAGGACACGGCTGCCCGTTGCTACTACACATGCGGTGGATTCAATGTAAGTAATTGCATCTCTGCATTGCGTCTTTATTTATTGTACTACTTCGCTAACAACGTCGCTACGAATCATATTTTGTAGGACCGTGAGCAGTGCTTTTTCTTTTAGTGGATTGACGGTCCACATAACATGATGACATCCAAGTGAGACCCTAATCATCCTACACTGCAAACAATCATCCTAATCCTACCATTTCGCAAATGAAGTTACATATACACCACACCACCATATATTAATGAATGAGGCACATTCGAGACAATGCAGGTAAATTGATTCGGACAGATAGGAGGAGGGGATGGAGCTTTACCTCGGCCAACCGTTGGGACACAAGCTCGGGCCACCTAGATGAGCATTCACCACCTAGGGTTTACGGGCGGCAGAGTGGAGAGAGATAGGGAGGCGCCGGCGCACGAACAGAATTAAGGGAGAGGGAAGAAGGGGCCTCGCCGCGGCCTCTAATGCCCAGACCTCGGCGTTGAGTCAGGCCAGGCCGAGGTATGAAGCTCAACGTTAACTGGACGCACGCCGAGCTTCTTGGGCCGCAGCGTTTAAGTGGGTCGTCCATGCCTGGTCCAAATCTCGGCGTACATCGGTCCCACGCCGAGGTATGAGGCTCAGCGTTGGCTGACACAACGCCGAGTTGTGGGCCAGCGGAGGCCGACAACCGCCGTCGCTGGTGACGTGGCGAGGCCCTCGGCGTTGTGTCAGTTGACGCCGAGCCTCATACCTCGGCGTCATGCCCTAATACGCCTAAAAACGATGCATTTTTAGAAAATATTTTGCCAGAAGTTATTTATAAAAAATATTTTAAAAAAGACCAAAATACAAAAATTCCACCCGCGTAAATATGTGTGCAGGTGAGCACCACAGCCACCAGACAAACGAGACAAATGAACACGGCCAACTAAAATTGGACAACTTGCTGACGGACTCCAAGCGGAGTAATGCGATGAGAAGATCGTGTTCAGAATTTTATTCTTTTTGAGCATCGATCGTGTTCAGAATTAAGAAGAGCGGTGAGAGCCATTTAGCCACTTGGGAGAGAATCCTTTTGCTTGGGAAATGCTAAATTGTGCCCGTGTGTTTGTTTTTTTTAGTTGTGGACACACAGATTTCTGCTCCGTTGGATGAAGGATGGGCGGCTAGAAGGTGTGGTCTGCTCCCACCGTTGCTGCTTTCGTTGTGTCCCTGACCCGTAGAGCCCACCCTCTGTCTCGCTGTTTGGGAATTGCGCCGAATGGGAGCAGACGTCTCTCTTCTCCTCATGTCTTTCCCTTCTCCCCATTTCTTCCTCGCTCCTTGTCGTCAGCAACCCTGTGCTTCCTAGCACGTGCCCAAAGTGATTGATCGGCGGCTTCGACAGTTGCTCCAGGGGACTCTTTCTTTGTCTTGGACTCCTGCCTTCTTCATCTTGGACTCCTGCCGATGGTGTGTACGCAATCTCGTTTCAGTGTTTGTGTCGGTTTCGTAGATCTCTACTTTGTTTAGGGTGGAGGGATCGAGATTTGGATTTGCGTCAGATTTTTGGGATTTTAGATTGTGGGAGTTGGGTTTTGCGTTGTGGATAGGCTTTTGGGTTGAGCGGAGGTGTTAGGGATGCGTCCCCGGGCCGGAAAGGCTTATCACCTTCGATTGGAGTCTAGCCAACAAATCCAGTGTATCCATCTTGTTCATGTTTGCAGGTATCAGTGAAGCCTCCGGAGGTAGGACCTCTGCCGAGAAGACTCCTTCCGAGGCTAGGGAACTGGTCGGTGACGGAGGTCCGGTGGCGTCATCTTCCCTGATCGTGGAGGTCCTTCGGTCATGCCTCCGACTTCCACGGAGGTCCTCTGCGGAGGTGGCGATGAATGGAGACAATGGCTGTCGAGGTGGCGTGATGGGCCGGGCTGAGGCTTATCATCAAGAAGCGGACGTGATGGGCCTTTCTTACGGGCAACGATGGGCCGCGGCCTATGTGTCGTGTCGGTGAAGTGGTGGACAAACGTGCCCTTGGAAGGTCCACATGTAATAGAGTTGGTATCTAGGGTTTCGAGACTCCCCTTGGAGGCACGTTTGTACTTTTAATCTTAGATTGGGCTGTCACTATAAAAGGTGATGCCCCTTGTGTAATTAGGACAGTTGTCCTGTAGTAGTTGCAGTGTGTAACTTGCCCTAGGGCCCACCTTGTACTTCCTCATTAATTTATCGACAGAGAGTTATCTTGGTCACACCTGTTCATCGTTTCCCAAATCGCTGGAACCGTGTTCCAACAGTTGGCGCCTACCGTTTGTGTCTGGCCGGAGATAACACCCGTTGATGCCACCAAAGAACAGGACCTCCGTTAGGAGACGTACTGTCGCCGAAGCGGAGGCACCACAATCCTCTGCTCGTAGGAGACCAAGAAGAAACACTCGAAGCACCTACGCCTCCGCACCGGAGGACAGAGGTGACGACGAAAACAACAATACTGCGCAAAGGGAGGACCCGACTGAGCAGCATCCACCCGCCCAGAACCAAGAAGATGAATTGGCTAGGCTGAGAGATGAGATGCGCCGTATGGAAGCCGAAAGAGACAGGTTAAGGGCACAGCAAGCCGCCACCCAAAGAACAATACAATCATCGCGTCAAGCGGACGAGATAAGGCAGCAAATAGTCATTCTGCAAGCAGAAATACAGAGCATGCAACCTCCGGCAGCAAGTCCATCGGAGACCACTTAACCAATCATGGCAAGTCGTCCCCCAGCTATAAACGCGCAAGCTGCACACACCATAATTCCAAGCCTACCCACACCATCAAGAGTCTTTGACCCAAAGTCACCACTATCCGAAGGTCTGCAAAGCTCACCATGGCCTACAAGTTACAAACCTGTGTCTCTGCCAAGATTCAATGGCAATTCAGATCCGAGACAGTTCATAATGAGTTTCGAAGCTACAGTAGCCTCCGTAGGAGGCAACGATCATGTAATGGCTAAATCATTTGTGGTTGCAGCAGAAGAAGATGCACTGGCATAGTACTCAATGTTGAAGCCAAGCACTGTATGCTCATGGGAGAACCTACAGGACCAGATATTGGCAAACTTTAAAGCTTACATGAGCGAATCACTAACATCATCAGATTTGTTCAGCAACAAGCACCTCAAGGGCGAACCCCTCAGAGACTATTATCAGAGATTTCTACACCTCTGGGCTAAAGAACCAGACGTCCCTGATGGGGTAGCCATAGAAGCAGCAATCAAATGACTCAGGATCGGCCCATTCGCTAGTCACTTGACAAGAAAGAAGTCAGCCACAATGGCTCAGCTACATGAGGAGTTCAAAAAATACTGCATGTCCGACAACGACCTCCGCAAAAAGATTAGAAGAAGCGGACAGTCAAAGTAAACAGTTCTCAAATAATGGTAATAGCAGAGATAGCAGGAAATAGCAAAGACAACAATACCAGAACCAGCAGAAACAAATCTTCAACGTGCAGAGCAGCCAACCTCCGCATAATGCTGATAAGAAAGAAGAGGCCAACCAAGAACAGAGAAATCAAGGTGGGCAAGGCTATCCTAGAAACAAAAAATCCAAGAACTAGAACAAGAACCAAAAACCAAAAAAGCCATATTGCCTCTTTCACGGAGAAGACAAAGGACATGTTATGCGAGAGTGCTCGGAGGCCCTAGAAACATGGGAAAGAATGAAAAACAAACAGCAACAGTCGCAACCCCAGCAACCAAGCAATAGAGAAGTAAATCATACATATGGCTCTCAGTGGCATCAACAATACAACCCAAGTTTCTCAGGATACGGTCCAGGACCACTACAACAGCACAACCTGGCTCAATAGTACTATCATTGAGGACCACGCTTGCCATACTTTAGCTCCTAAATCAAACAGAGGTAAGTAAGGGAAAAAACCAGTCAACAGAATGTAACAACATAAAAGGTAACAAAGAAGACAACATACCGTGTCACGAGAAATCTTGGCCATGGCAACGGTCTCAGACCTACCAAACTTGGACCAAAAGATTTCCATGAAACTACGAACAGTGGTCTTCACAAACCGATCTATCCGGCCAAGTTCACTAGGGTCATTCAGTTGCTAAACCTGATAGTTCCCAATCTACAAAATTTTCTCAAGGGCAAAAAACTTGCACAGACAGGTAGCAGATGTCTTGGCACTGAAATTAGGACACCAGTAAGAAATTCAGTGATCTAGCCAACATTGTCTCTAATCCAAGACATAACACCAGAGGTCGATGTCTCCGGATGAGGCGGAGTCACCACACCACCAAAAGCCCGGACAGCGGAGACGTAGGATTCAGCCACTTCCAGCCCGATCGACCTAGCAGCATTCAGCTCCGTCTCAAGTTCTTCAACTTTAGTCTTAAGAGCCGCCGTCAACTGCCGTTCAGCATCCACTTCCTGGCGTAGGAGATTCAAAATCTCAGCAGCTTTGTCCGCCCGCTGATTGGCAGTGGCCTCCACTTCTTTGGCAGTAATAAGAGACTTCTTCAAGTCATTAGATTGAACCCCAAGAGCTGATAGCTGCTTCTCCAAACTGGAGGCCTTCTGAGCCATTCGTTCCTTCTCATGGGTCTGAGACTCAATCTCCGCCTTCAAAACCTTGATAGCATCATCCTTTTTGACCAGTTCGGCACCACTATTGGTCTCAATGGCCATGGACAAGGCGGCGCTCTGGAGATAGCAACAAAGCAATGCCAAAATCAAATACACGAGAAAGATAAGGTAAAAATATATATATATAGTTAAGAACGGAGAAAATAAAACCAAACTCATAATAACATGATGACTAATGTTGGCATTCATCAAGGTTTAAAGCAGTAGCCTAGCGAGACGCTAGTAAAGGTCTCCACCCATAGCATCAGTTAGCTAGTCAATACCTTGAGCCTAGCCAAGGAGGGCACTTATGCCCTCATCGGGACAGCTGCTGGACGGGAAAGACCCAGAGCCAACGACATCCACCATAGGTTGCGGAGCCCTAGGCACAGTCTCAGTAACAGCCCCCCGAGAAATGGTGCACCAGGCACTGGAGGCGGCGGAGGGGCAGTCTGAGTGGCCTCAGCAGTGAGGCTATCTGAAAGCAGATACAAAAAAATAAGTCACACAAGGGAACAAGAAAATATAAAATCTCAAAAAACATCATATACATGCTCACCGAGCAAGGAAACTTCCCCATCAGAGGCATAACCACAAGAAACCTTCAATGCCAGAAAATCCACATAGGTCATACTCCGAGTAAGAACGTTACCTTGACTCAAGGTGTAGGCATCCTCGTGGACCTCAGTATCCTCCGCTCCAAGTTGGGCAGTCTCCGTTGGCTTCTCAGCACGATGAGTCGTAACACCAGCCTCCTCCAATTCATCCTCGTCAGAACTGGTGTCGAGATACACACAAGCAAATGGCTTCACAAAAAGCTCAGGTGGCGCTGTTTCAACATGCTGAGGCAGGGGATCAGTAGACGACAAGATAGGCCAAACCAAAGGCGAACCGGAGGCGTCAATTGTTAAACCATGGGACACCTCCGGCAAAGCAGCAGGCGACGGAGACCGTCGAGACGGGCCCTCGGAACCAGGCAACACCAAAGCGTTAGCTTCTGTTAGAGTCTCAGTCACCACCTCTAGATTAGCAATGATGTTCCCTTCATCATAAAGATCTTCAAAAGCATCCTCCATCTTCGCAGATTCAGTAGAGGCCTCTTTCTGCTTCTTCGAGCCTCCGCGCATCAAAGCGCTAGCTTTTCTTTTCTTTTCCTCGACGGCCTTCGTAGCAGCACCGGCAACAGTCAATTCTTTCTTCTCGTTCTTCTTCTTCAACTTCTGAGGGAGCTCACGCTCAGTGTAGTGAATGCCGAGCTCCTCAAAGACCCTATTGAGGCGAGGCATGGTGCCAGCCTCGGACCTCCGGGCAAGATACTCCCTCTCAAAAACCTCTCCGAGAATCTCAACAGCCTTTTCCTCGATCAGGCAAACAAACTCCTCCTTGCTCTGACCCTCCGGAAGATGAAGCCCAAAATGTGGGCAAGAGATACCACCGGCAACTCCAAACATGGGCAGATCTAGCTTCTCTATGGTAAATTTTTTCTGCCCCGAACCACCAAGCAGGGGCCAGTAATCCGAGGCTATCATCTCCTCCACAAGATCCCTCCCACCAGAATAATGACAGGCCGCACTGAAAGCCTCTGCGCAAGACCTCCGCTTATCAGAGTCAATGGAACCAGGCTTTACACTAGTCAGAGGATTCATCGGAGTCATCACCGAGGTGAAAGGAAACCGAGTAACGCTCCTACCATCTTCGTTAGGGCGAGTAACACTAGGGGTCCGAACGTAAAACCAGAAATCCAACCAATCAGCAGGCTCATACTTTCCCCTCTGACACCAAGAGATTGCAATTTTTCCTTACCCTTGCTTGGCTTCCTCTTAGCCATAAAACTACATGATGCAAACTGGGCTATCTTAGTGCCAACATAGCGTGGCTACTTCTACAGCTCATAATACTCCGTGAAGGTATTCATACTAAGCCAACCTCCGTAAGACTCAACGGCCCAGAGAAACTTGCTCATGTTCAAGAAAGCATGGGGAGTCATGTGATGGAGTTGAACCTCAAACCATTCAAGAACATATCGAAGAAAATTGGTTGAAGGAAAGCGTAGGCCGCAGGTAATGAAATCTCAAAAGACTACGGCCTCATTCTTCTTAGGCTTTGGCATGGTCTCTCCACGCGTAGGTCACCCAGAACCAGTAGGGAAAAAGCCTCTTCCCTCAAGCTCCGCAATCATGCTCTGTGTCATTCGACTATGACCAAAGTCGTAGGAGACCTCCGCAGTAGCCGTAGCAACCTTCGGAGCCATCAAGTCACCCGGGGAAGCTTCGACGTTCGACAGGGACTCTTCAAGATCCTTAGCCTCCGCGGCAGCCAACATGCACTGCTCGAAAAGATCTAGGAAGCCTCCAACTCTGACACCCTGGAAACAGGAATAAGGGTCGGAGAATGGATGACGACGCGCGCAGCAGGGGTGTTTAGGTGCCACGGCGGTAGGATGCCAAGGCAAAACTAGAGCGGAGGCAGCAAGTAGCAGAACAAACTATGCGGTGGCGAGCGAAGGGGAGTACGGGTCATTTTCACCGCCCACCCTCCTTATGTAGGCAGCAAAGTGGCGCCTCGACTTCTCAGCGCAACGGTCACGACGATCCACGAATTGAATAGCAGCTGATGAACCGACTCAAAATCAATGCCTAAGATTAAAAACCAGGCAACGGTAAAAACGCAAAACCTCCGGTCCAACGTTCAATGGGCCAGGGGGGTCGGAGGTAAGCACAGCCTCCGCGGCCAGGAGCGTATTGATGGCTAGACCCGCCTCCGCTGGACCTAACCCTCAAGGGGGAATGTTAGGGATGCACTCTGGGGCCGGAGAGGCTTATCACCTCCGATTGGATTCTAGCCAACGAATCCAGTGTATCCATCTTGTTCATGTTTGCAGGCACCAGAGTGAAGCCTCTGGAGGTAGGACCTCCGCCGAGAAGACTCCTTCCAAGGCTAGCGAACTGGTCGGCGACGGAGGTCCGATGGCATCATCTTCCCTGATCACGGAGGTCCTTCGGTCATGCCTCCGACTCCCGCGGAGGTCCTCCACGGAGGTGGCGATGAATGGAGACAATGGCTGTCGAGGTGGCGTGATGGGCCGGGCTCAGGCTTATCATCGAGAAGCGGACGTGATGGGCCTTTCTTACGGGCAACGATGGGCCGCGGCCTATGTGTCGTGTCGTTGAAGTGGTGGACAAACATGCCCTTGGAAGGTCCACATGTAATAGAGTCGGTATCTAGGGTTTCGAGACTCCCCTTGGGGGCACGCTTGTACTTTTAATCTTAGGTTAGGCAGTCACTATTAAAGGTGATGCCCCTTGTGTAATTAGGGCAATTGTCCTGTAGTAGTTGCAGCGTGTAACTTGCCCTAGGGCTCACCTTGTACTTCCTCATTAATTTATCGACAGAGAGTTATCTTGGTCACACCTGTTCATCGTATCCCGAACCTGCTGGAACCGTGTTCCAACAGGAGGGATGGAGTTTGTCCTTGGCTATTTCTCATCATTGCGGCAATACAAGAGGTGACAATGCTACTCCGTGCCCTCGTCAGCTCCCTATCTTTGATTCGGTTGTCGCTCTTATCTGCCATTGCTATAGATCTGGAGGTACCTGCGTTTGGCATTTTTTTGGCCTGGTGGATTGAGATTTAGGTGGTGGGATTTTGAACGTATACGGGGGATTGGCATCGGATATGGGGGATTTTGGTTTGTGGGTGTGGATGTGGGTGTAGTAAGGGCGGTTGCTGGGTGTGTGGTGCATCTGTTTGATTTGAATGCTTATGTGCGGGATTCAGTTCTACAGTTTCTATTCCATCATCTCAGGCAGTTTGTAGAGTCATCTTAGCTTGTAGATTGAGTGGCATGTGAGATAAAAATCAATGTATGTTTTGTGTCATGCAGATAGCAATGAGGTCATTGACCTTTTTTATTATGTAGCCATGGATGATGACGAGTTTCTGTTTGATGTTGAGTCCGTAAATGGAGAGAGTGAGGATGAGTTTCTTATCAACTTTGAAGAGGATAACACTATGATTCTTTGAATGATAGCTAGGTGCTAAGTTCACTTGCTTTTGTTTTGTTTGTGCATTTGTTTATTATAATAATATGTTATATCGTGTTGCCTTTTTATTAGGACCAAAATCCCCCAGATGATGATATTGATACAACTAAAATGCTGAAGACTTTCATGCATATGCAATAATCCTTTTCGGGAGTATGTTCATATGAATATATGATGAAGACTGAACTTTGCATATTTCTTTTATCACTTTGGACTATTACCTTCACTATGCCATAGTTATAGTAATAGGACATCAGCATATGCACTGTTTTTTTTTTCATATGCACTGTATCTGTTACTATACAGGTTTTAAATCTCAGGATATGGGTATTTAGTGGATGACCTCTTAAACAGCTATAGCGGAGGCTAAGTGGGGATATAGCGGGCTATAGCTCATAGCTTGATCAGTCTCAAACAGCTATATCTAGCTATAGCAACATCAAAACTATGGTTATTACTCTTGTCTATGAGTTTTTTACTTTTTGATAAATCTTACTTTTTGACATTCAAATAATTCTTTGGAGGTGAAAGTAGGCCATGTATCAGCTGCTTGATTCAGTTCTCTCACTTTCTCTATGCCTTGTGTCTGTGCCACTATTTTTTTATGAAAGAACTAACTAATCAGCAACAACATGTGTTATTCTCTGTTACTTTGTGCATAGTTGTGTGTATGAAATTTTCATTTCAATTTTTTATTTTCTTTGCTAAGTTTGTTGAGAAGAAAGGCAAATGAAGATGTTCTGGTGTCCAGATGCATTTTATAAAGGTAAGTTTACTAATCAGTACCATGTTTAGTGAATTCAGTACATAACTAGAAACCATCAGTTATAGAGTAACAGAAATGTCAAAAGGCGGGGGTAAAGGGAAATCAAATTCTGATGTGAGTACTTCAGATAGAGCATCAATAAGGTTCAAAATAGCAAGTATTTTGGAGACATAATGGTAAAATTCGATGAGTGTAAGAAGAAAAACATCTAGGATCATGGGTTTGGTTGTTTGAGTATGATGGTTGCTGTGCACCTAGAGGATTGCAGATCAAGTTGATTTGAATTGCGGTGACAAACTAGTTGGAGGGAAAAGTGATCTCTTTTTCTCCACAAGCAGTTCATCTTTTCTTAGGCCTTCCAATTGGTGGTGAAAATATTAGGAAAAAGCACAAACGACTCTACAAAGTCTAAGTTTCTTTCAAACACAAGTGATGACTATTTTGTTACATCATGGTTGTTCCCTTGTCCACTTTTCTATGTGCAAACTCAAGTACTCTTCCTAGCCCCTAGTATATATATACCCTGACGCTTTGATTGATGTATTACGATGAAAGAATGGGATTGGTCAAAGTTTGTGGCTGATTGATGACTATTTGACTCGATTTTGAACTATAGAAAGAAGAATATGGCTGCAAATACTTTTTGCTGTAAGTCGTTTTTGTGTTGCTCCTTTCCTTTCTATATCTACACACTATTGGGACGATGTCAAATCTAAAATATGAGAGAGTTGAGACAATACTTAGACAACTATTATCTAGAGTATGAAAATGGTCATAAGAAGTTATAATTTGCTCATGTTTAATGCACCTGATGATCATACTCTAAGTGAGGCTACAAGTGACTCCAATTCAAGTTTATGAAAAAGTCAGATGGAATTTGCATCCCAAAACTCAAGTGCCCATGCCAAAAGATCAGAATTGTATACATAGTTGAGTCTAGAGTTTTTGTGAGGGTAGATGAGATATTCAATGTTCTCGCATGGTGATGTTTTCCTCAACTAAATTGGATAGCTGATTGCTGTTTGCAGAGTAGTGTGAGGAGGGAAGGTGAAACTGAGAGGTATGATCTTTGT